>JAQPPZ010016991.1:0-600000 GCA_028583015.1 Wollemia nobilis | reverse complement strand
AATGATACTACACATCAATGTGCTTTGTCCACGCATGAAATGTAGGGTTCTTTGCCAAGACAATAACACTTTGATTGTCATAGTTAATTTAACTGCTCCTTGACTCAGCCCAACGACCGAGCACAATTTTCGAAGCCAAACTACCACCTTACTAGCATGAGTATTTGCCATATACTTTGCCTCTATAGTGGATAAAGCGACTACAACTTGCCACTTGTTCATCCAACTAATTACACCACTAAACAGGCTAAACACATAGCCATTGGTTGACCTCTTGCTATCAACATCTCCAATCCAATCTGAGTATACCCTATGTCTAGTTGCTTCTTGTGAAATTTCTTGGCTGTCAAGGATCCTTGATAACAGATAGAGTAATCAAAAGTACCTTGAATATATCTAAAAACCCTCTCCATTGCCAATTATCCTTTCCAGGATTTGTCATAATTCGGCGCAAGGCTTCTGCTGCTTGGGTAATGTTCGGTTTGGTGCAAACCATAGCATACATGAGGCTCCCAACCGCACTAGCATAGGGTACACGATTCATGTCCTATCCAATCTGAGTATACCCTATGTCTAGTTGCTTCTTGTGAAATTTCTTGGTTGTCAAGGATCCCTGATAACAGATAGAGTAATCAAAAGTACCATGAAGATATCTGAAAACCCTCTTCATTGCTAGTTATCCTTTCTAGGATTTGCCATAATTCGGCGCAAGGCTCCTGCTGCTTGGGCAATGTTCGGTTTGGTGCAAACCATGTCATACATGAGGCTCTCAACCGCACTAGCGTAGGGTACATGATTCATCTCCAATCCAATCTGAGTATACCCTATGTCTAGTTGCTTGTGAAATTTCTTGGCTGTCAAGGATCCCTGATAACATATAGAGTAATCAAAAGTACCTTGAAGATATCTGAAAACCCTCTTCATTGTCAGTTATCCTTTCCAGGATTTGCCATAATTCGATGCAAGGATCCTGCTGCTTGGGCAATGTTCGGTCTGTGCAAACCATAGCATACATGAGGCTCCCAACCACACTAGCATAGGGTACACAATTCATCTCCAATCCAATCTGAGTATACCCTATGCCTAGTTGCTTGTTGTCCTCCATTTCTCTAGGTGTAGGACACTACTTAACAATTTTTTTTGTTCCCATAGAAATAGGGACACTCATTGGTTTGCAATTCTTCATGTTGAAATGCTGCAAAATAGAGTCAACATACTTTCTCTGACTTAACCAAAGTTATTTGGTGGCTCTATCTCATGTAATCTCCACCCCTAGGATAAACTTAGCAGCTTATAAATATTTCATTTTAAATTGTACTGAAAGTTGATATTTTAAGACCTTAATGATATCCTTATTGTTACCAATTAGCAGCCTGTCATCCACATACAAAGTGATAACAATAAAATGACCACCCTCCTACTTATAATTAGCACTGATTTGATTTGGATCTAACAAAGCCTAACCTCAAAACATAAGAATCAAATTTCTTATACCACATCCTAGGAGACTGTTTAAGACCATAAGAGATTTCTTTAACTTGCAAACTAAGTTTTCCTTACCCTTTTCCACATAGTGTTTCAGTTGTTTCATTTAGATCTCGTCCTCCAAGTCTCCATGCAAGAAAGTTATCTTTACATCCATTTGCTCAACCTCAAGATTAAATGCACCAACAACAGATAAAAGGAATCTAATGGATGTAAGCTTTGAAATCGGAGATTTTTTTTTTACCAAAATCTATTCCCCCCACTTGGGAATATCCCTTAGCAACCATACTTACTTTATACTTATATACCTTGCCCTTAGAATTGAATTTCTTCTTAAAAACCCATTTGCAGCCAATAGGTTTCCTTCCCTTAGGCAACTGAACTAGGTACTATGTGCTATTCTTCTTTAGATATGCCATCTCCTCATCCATGCCCATCTTCCAAGACATACTATCATTCATCTCCATTGCCTACTTCACAGTTCCAAGCTGATCAATGTTAGTAGATAAAGCAAAAATACAATTTACTCCAGGTGGGATATACCTAATTGGTTGCTTTCTTGGTTGTGTGGACCTCTTAACCCAATGGGGTTGAGGTTGAGACTCTTGATCCTCATTGGACTCGTCATGACTGTCCAAAATTACTCCTCATTAGGCCCATCACGAGCATCATTCTCATGATTATCATCATGGACGCCATCAGCTCCATGTGCAATTTATTTGCTTGTTTCGAGTTCAAATTGCACAACTTGTTTTGATATTTTTACTTTGCTGTTCCTCCTTTGAAAAACTTTGATCTCCTTAAATATCACATCTCGACTCCATACAACCTTCTATGTGACTGGGTTCCAAAGCTTGTATCCTTTTATCCCATCGTTGTAGCCAATGAGGATACATTTCTCTGCTTCGTATTTTATCTCTTTACCTTAGTCACATGCACATATGCCTCGCAACCAACCAATTTAAGGTGTCTCAATGAAGGCCTTTTGTCTGTCCAAACCCCTATAGGAGTTTCATCAACAAGAACTAATTAGGTAACATGCTGTACTAATTGCTTTAGCCCAAAACTTATGTTCTAGACCAATACTGACTAGCATACTCCTAGCCCTCTCCATCAGTGTCTTGTTCATCATTTTGGCAACTCCATTCTGCTGAGGTGTATAAGGAGTTGTCTTACACCACTTAATTCCATGCTTCTTGCAAGCACTATTAAATTATTTGCTACAAAACTCTCCTCTATTGTCTGTTCTAAGAGACATAATATTTCTTCCTTTTTGGTTCTCAAAATGAGCTTTAAACTCTTTGAATTTAGGAGACACTTTAGATTTTATTTCTAGAAAATAAATCCATGTCATTTATATGATTTAGATAATGAATGTACATTAATTGAACCACATACATCACTATGCACTAAATCAAGTAAATCCATGCACCTATGAGAGCTTGAGTAGAATTTAATTGGTTTATGTTTTCCATTAACACATTCACAAAACTTGAAATCAAAGGAAACATCATTTATCCCCTCAACGAGGCTTTTAGTCACCAAGTTTTTAATACCTTTGTCACCAATGTGACCAAGCCTATAATGCCACAACATAGTCTTATCCGTCGGTAAGCTGCTATCTGGAACTAATGTATTATTACATGCAATCGTCTTAGCATCAGGATGAAATTAGCAAGCACTATTGATCCACAAACCATGGTAACTTCTTTGTTAAAGTTCACTTGCACACTCAAGTCATTTAGGCTACTCACGAAAATGAGGTTTTGAGTTCACTTGCACACTCAAGTCATTCAGGCTACTCATGAAAATGAGATTTTGTGCCAAACCAAGAATATGCAAGACATTGGTCAAGGTATTTGTCATGCCATTTGAGAGTCATAAAAAAAATCTCCCTCTGCCGGCAACCTTAAGGGATGAGTTGTCCCCCAACTACACTCCCATTGTCACCGTCCTGATACTTCGTGAAGTACTCTCGATGTGAAGTCATATAGTATGATACTTCTGAATCAATCAACCAAATACCATCCATAATATGAGTGGAAAAGTAAGCCACAAATGCATATCATGCATCCTTCCAAGAAGATTTAGAATCAAAATCCTCATCAGATTCATGCTTGTTCTTAAGCTTCTCCTTGCAATCTTTCTTCACATGCCCCTTCTTCCCATTATTCCAACATTTGATCTTTATTGGAGTGGGAGTCTTGGATATTCCCTTGGACTTGGACCAACCATCTTCTTCCCCTTGTTCCTTCCTTTGGATCTGCCATGAACAACCAACACATCCTTGACGTCTTCCGTGGTTTTCCTCTACATCGAAAGCAAGGTAGAGACTATCTCCTCCATATTCAACTTGGTACTAGTGGAGATGATTCTTGGTACCATTGTTGGAAATATGTTGAATATTTTCCATGTTATTTTGGTGGGGTTAACACTAAAAGGTACTGGATGTTGTGTACGATATACTCGTCAGGGTTTGGGGCTGGGCCGAGCCTCGAACAAGGGTTCGGGGGTGGTAGCCCTCCGAAAAGCAGGGGTCCGAGGATGGCAGTCCCCAACCAAATTTTTAGGGTTTTAAATTATTTTTAGACCCTTATGGGATTTTAGGGTTACTACATTTGAACCCTTGCTTTTTCGCCCATGATATTTTAAAATCCGTGCATGTGCCTTTGTAATGTCCCCTTTCTAGCCAGTCAGCTTCGCAGTTGTGATTAGCCTACTCACGGGTTCCCGTAGGCTAAATTGGATGTGTGGGAACCCATGGTGATCTTAATCAGGCCATTCTCAGCTTTCAGTTGCCAGTTTCTGTGGCTTATATGGGCAAGGAGATGGGACTTACTATTTATAGTAAGTCAATTCTGGGGTTTGAGTCAAAGCGGATGGTACCTTTGGATTGTTCGTCGAAATGGGTATCCAAATCCATGATCAGTTGGAAGGTTGTTGGTTTTGCGGAGCTTACAAATTTTAATGCCCGAAGATTATTTATATAAAATTAAAGTAATAATTTAATTTTATATAAGTTAAGACTTTATAATAAAGGGGGAGGATTAAAGAGTCACTTAAGTTAAAATTATTTTATAAAGTGACTATTAGAATTGCAAAAAGGGGACGTCATTTATAATGAGGAAAAATAATTTCTAAAAGACATTTTAAATTGCCTTTTCCCTCCAAAAAGCCATCAACCCCTTGTGAGCTCTATAAAAGGAGATTTGTTCATTCATTTCAGGCATCCAGGTTTATATGTTTGCTTTGGCATTTGGTGAAGAAGCTTGCAGAGAATCTTTGCAGGGTTTCGAGCTTATTGGGGACGACAACCTCCTATAGGGACATCCTCTTCGGGTATGAGAGATTACCCTTGGTGGATTAGGGTGGCGATTTCATACAGAGATTGCTCAAGTGCTGATTGTGGGGAGATTTGCGAAGTTTTTTCAAAAGATTAAACAGAAGGTTCGAAGTGTTTTCAGAGGTGCTTGGCGAAGTTGCTGATTGTTGGCCGTACAGCACAGGCCGTACAATTACCAGCCAGGCGTGATATCTTTGGGGAATTGGGCGATCAGTCCATAAACCCCTATCTCCTCCTTCATTGGTGCCCAAGGATTGCGAGCTGCTAGTACATCATTTCGTGGGTGAAGAAAGTTGCATTTCTGGAGCTAAGTGAATAAGTGGTATGTACAGATTTACTGATCAAATAATACAAACTGAAAATTCCAGATCGATAAATCTTTGTGGTATTTGTGTGTTTCCTCGATTCCTTCACTGGGTTTCTATCATTACATATGTAAAATCTGCATCTCAAGTTTCGTTTGATTGGGTTGCATAGTTACAAAGTTGTGACAGTTGCAAGTGGACTGATTTAGCATTTATCTGAGTTTTTTATTAATTTGAAAAAATACAAAAAAGTACATATTTGCAAAAAAATTAAAAAATATTTTAGCCAGATTGGGGAGGGTTGTTACATGGTATCAGAGCAAGGCTCAACACTGCCATCCTATGGGAAGTTGAGCTTTCATGAGTGACAGGGATAGAAGAGCAGCTGAAAGGGAGAAGAAAAAAGCAGAACAAGGTCACGGTGGTAAAGAGAAGGAACACAATAACAACATGGGGGAAAGAAGTGATGAAGAACCAAGTCTCAGACACATTCTTAATGCTCTAACCAGAGCATAGGTGGATATGCAGGTTGCATTGCAACGTAATCACCAGGAGATGATCGGAGTTCTAAGAGTAGTATCTGATAGGTTGAGGGGAACTCACATTGGTGGCCATAATGGGGAGGCTAGCACCTCCAACCATTCGGTTTTTACAAGAGGAAGCAATAATGTTCCTAGACCGACACAACCCACTTTCATTCCAAGAGAGGAGCCTATTGAGCAGGAGGATCAGGCACATGGCCCATCAGATGATACAATAATAGCATGGTGGACTCAGTATCAGGCATTTTCGGAGGAACTTAAGGCTAGTTGGTCTTTTGAAAAATATTGTGCACAAAAGCAGGGACGTCATCATGAACAGAAGAAGCAATCGACTCAGAAGGACTTGCAGCATGCCTTGAGTAAGATAACCATTCCTCAGTTTGATGGGAGTGGTAAGAGCACAACAAGGGCGTGGGTGGAAAAGCTGGACAACTTCTTATCACTGAGGCCTATGCAGGAGGAAGAGGCAATTAAATTTGCCACTCTTCACTTAGAGGGAGCAACTCATGATTGGTGGTTCCACGGTCTCAACACTTTGGGCCACGGAGCCATTAACACATATGATGAGTTCACCAACAAACTCATCGATCGGTTCGACAAGAAAGATCCAGAATTGCACTTTAGAGAGCTAGCTCAGTTGAGGCAGACTGGTTCAGTTGATGCCTACATTGCAGAATTTTAGGGGCTGTCAGTCAAGGTTCGAGACATATCCAAAAGGAGGTTGGTAATTCTTTTCGTTGAGGGATTGACTGAGCCACTTCGTGGATGGGTGAAGGCTTTTGAACCACAGACATTGCAGGAGGCCATGAAGAAGGCCCGAAGTATGGAGTTCGTTGTTCCGAAGAATAAATCAACATTCAAACCATTCCAGGACAACAGGGACAAATATAAGAAGATTATGCACAAAGGTCTTCCGTAGCAGAAGCATGAATAAAAAATATTAGGAGATGATGAGCTTAATGAGCTCAGAAAGAAGAAGTTATGTTCCATTGCAGGGAGCCATGGGATTTGTCACACAAGTGCTCATAAAAGGCTCAGGCAAGGCAAATGGAGCATAAGGATTATTTTGAAGTGAAGGAGTCCGAATCTGAAAAATTAGACCAGCAAACTAATTCGGACACAAGTGATGATGATAGTTCAGAAGGAGAGCTAGAAAAATATGTAACAATGGCTCAACTATACAGTTTCCAGAAGGGGAGTTCATTCAAGGTTCGGGGTATCATAGAAGGACAATGAGTCATCACTCTTATTGACACAGGTGCGACCCATAACTTTATTGATGAAAGGCTGGTCAATAAGCGAGGACTCAAGACAAAGGAGTTTGGGGGATTTTGGGTTATGGTAGCATATGGTTCATCTATCCAGTTTACTCGCAAAATCTCCAATTTGCGGATAAGGTTGGGAGAATACGATCTCAATGATGAATTTTATGTGGTTAACATCGGAGACACTCATGTGATTTTGGGAATGCATTGGATGCAATCCCTTGGATAATTCACAATGAACCTGCATGTTATGGAAATGAAGTTTAAATCAACAGGTAAGAGGGTTGTATTGAGAGGCATATCTGATGGTGGTCCGAGAGTGGTTTCCCTCAAAAGCATGGAGAGGTTATTTAGACATGATGAGGTCGAGTGGGCAGCAGAGTGCCTTATCATGCCAGCAAATGTGGAGACACAAAAGAACACTTACCATCCAGAGATCCAGAATATTTTGACCAAGCATGCCAAGGTCTTCAGTGACATACCTCCAGGGAGACCTCCAGAGCGGGGCATTGAGCATATCATTGAGTTAGAGGATGGGGCGAAGACCGTTATCACTACTCCTTACAGGCATCATAAATGGCATAAGGATGAGATCGAGAAGGCAATACAGGAGCTGTTGAATATGGGACACATCCATCCAAGTAAGAGTCCTTTTGCCTCCGTAGTAGTTTTGGTTAAGAAAAAATATGGTACTTGGAGAATGTGCGTGGATTACAGGGAGCTGAACAAGAGGACTATAAAAAATAGGTATCCTATTCCCCGCATAGTTGAGTTGATCAATGAGCTGCACGATGCCTTTACTTCTCGAAGATTGATCTAAGGTCAGGTTATCACCAGATTAGAATGAGGGAGCAGGATATCGAGAAGATGGCCTTCGGATGCCACTTCGGCCATTTCGAGTTCTTGGTTATGCCTTTCGGCTTAACCAACGCCCCTGCCACTTTCCAGTCCTGTATGAACAGGACATTCAATAGACAGTTGAGGAGATATGTTTTGATTTTCTTTGACGACATCCTGGTCTACAGTCGTTCTTGGGAGGAGCACCTGTAGCATTTAGATGAGGTGCTGAGCATATTGGAACATGAGTCTTTCTATGCCAAGGAGTCGAAGTGTGACTTTGGTATGATCGAGCTTCTCTATTTAGGCCACATCATCAGTGTTGAGGGTGTGCGCATGGATTCTGAGAAGATCAAGGCCATTATGGAGTGGCCTACTCCTACGAACCTTACTCAGCTCAAGGGGTTCTTCGGATTGTGCGGGTTTTATCGAAGGTTCGTTAAGGGATTTTCGCAGCTTGCAGCCCCACTCACAGATTTAACAAAGAAGGGGGCATTCTCCTGGTTTGACACTGCACATAAGTGTTTCGAACACTTCAAAAAGGTTATGTGCTCCTGCCCAGTGCTCGCCATACCAGATTTCTCTCAGCCATTTGAGTTGTAGTGTGATGCTTCGGGAGAGGGAATTGGATCAGTGCTAATGCAGAACAAACATCCCATAGCTTTTGAGAGTCGAAAACTTCATGGGGCTGAGCGGAGTTATTCGATATACGATAAGGAAATGTTGGCCATCATGCACGCGTTGGCCAAATTCAGGCAGTATTTAGTCGAGGGCAGGTTCACAGTGAAGACTGATCACAACAGTCTTCGATACTTCCTCAACCAGAGAGATCTCAACGAACGACAACAGAAGTGGGTTAGTAAGCTTCAAGCTTACGACTTTGACATCGTCTATGTCAAAGGTAAGAAGAATGTCGTAGCAGATGCCTTATCCAGGAGGACCTTACTTGGGTGCTATGACAAATGTTTCTGCAGCATGGAGGGATGAGATCTCAGCCGAGTATGCTAAGGACCCTTGGACATTTGGCTTGATTGATGGGACTACACTTGATGACAGGTTTTCAGTGGTCCAAGGGTTGATATTGTATAAGGACCGTATCTTCCTACCTCACAATTCCAAATTCAAGAGGAGGGTTCTTCAGTGCTTTCATGATGATCCTACAACAGGGCACATTGGATTCTTCAAAACATACAGGAGCATCAAGGAGCGATTCACTTGGAAAGGACTCAAGAATGAAGTCCTTCAGTATGTACGGGAATGTGCCATCTGCCAGCAAAATAAGGATGAGCACACCTACCCAACAGGATTGTTGCAGCCATTACTAGTTCCTAACCAAAAATGGGAAGGAATATCCATGGATTTCATCACCAGGTTGCCCTCGGTTCAGGGCAATGATTGTATATACATGGTAGTCGACAGGCTCACGAAGTTTGCACACTTCCTTGCTATCTTAGCCACTTATACAACAGCTCAGGTGGCCGAATTGTTTTTCAGGGAGATATTCAGATTACATGGTATGCCCAAGATGATTGTCAGTGATCGAGATAGCAGGTTCATGAGTATGTTCTGGCAGGAGCTATTCAGATTAGGGGGGACTGAGCTTACTCCCAGCACTAGCTATCACCCTCAAACCGACGGGTAGACGGAGATAGTGAACAAATGGTTGGAGGGTTACCTTCGGAACTATGTCTCAGGTCAGTAGAGGGCTTGGATCAGGTGGCTACATCTCAGTGAGTTTTGTTATAATACCACACATCATATGACCATCAAGATGACTCCATTTATGGCCTTGTATGGATATGAAGCTCCCAGCTTCATAGACTTATTGCTTGGTGATAGCAGAGTACCCAGAGCCAAGGACTTGTTGCAAGACAGCCAGGATATTATGAGGGCTTTGAGGGACAACATACACCAAGCACAAAATCGGCAAAAAATGTATGCCGATCAACACAGGATAGAGCGTAGCTTCGAGGTTGGAGATCTGGTTTACCTCAGGCTACAACCATACAGGCAATCCACTCTCAAGAAGAGTGGAAAGGAGAAGCTGAAGTCGAGATTCTGTGGACCCTTCAGGGTAACCAGATGGGTAGGAGAGGTAGCTTATGAGTTGGAGCTACCAGCGGACAACAGAATCCACAATGTCCTCCATGTTTCTCACCTCAAAAAGGCGATTGGGCAGAATGTTGTTCCTTCCACAAAGTTACCACCATTAGATGAGGAAGGGAAATTAATCCTGGTACCCGAGGCCATCATTAACTTTAGGGAAAGGACTCTGAGGGGGAAGGTGATTACGGAGTATTTAGTTAAGTGGAAGCACTTACCAGCAGAGGATGCGACTTGGGAGAATGAAGAGGTATTACAACATCCAGAGTTGAAATTGCTTGAGGACAAGCAATTTCGGGTAGGGCGGACTGTAATGTCCCCTTTCTAGCCAGTCAGCTTCGTAGTTGTGATTAGCCTACTCACGGGTTCCCGTAGGCTAAATTAGATGTGTGGGAACCCATGGTGATCTTAATCAGGCCACTCTCAGCTTTCAGTTGCCAGTTTCTGTGGCTTATTTGGGCAAGGAGATGGGACTTACTATTTATAGTAAGTCAATTTTGGGGTTTGAGTCAAAGCGGATGGTACCTTTGGATTGTTCGTCGAAATGGGTATCCAAATCCATGATAAGTTGGAAGGTTGGTTTTGCGGAGCTTACAAATTTTAATGCCCGAAGATTATTTATATAAAATTAAAGTAATAATTTAATTTTATATAAGTTATGATTTTATAATAAAGGGGGAGGATTAAAGAGTCACTTAAGTTAAAATTATTTTATAAAGTGATTGTTAGAATTGCAAAAAGGGGACGCCATTTATAATGAGGAAAAATAATTTCTAGAAGACATTTAAGTTGCCTTTTCCCTTCAAAAAGCCATCGACCCCTTGTGAGCTCTATAAAAGGAGATTTGGTCATTCATTTCAGGCATCTAGGTTTATATGTTTGCTTTGGCATTTGGTGAAGAAGCTTGCAGAGAATCTTTGTAGGGTTTCGAGCTTATTGGGGACGACAACCTCCAATAGGGACATCCTCTTCGGGTATGAGAGATTACCCCTGGTGGATTAGGGTGGCGATTTCATACAGAGATTGCTCAAGTGCTGATTGTGGGGAGATTTGCAAAGTTTTTTCGAAATATTATACAAAAGTGTTTTCAGAGGTGCTGGGTGAAGTTGCTGATTGCTGGCCGTACAACACAGGCCGTACAATTACCAACCTGGCGTGATATCTTTGGAGAATTGGGGTGATCAGTCCATAAACCCCTATCTCCTCCTTCATTGGTGCCCAAGGATTGCGAGCTGCTAGTACATCATTTTGTGGGTGAAGAAAGTTGCATTTTTGGAGCTAAGTGAATAAGTGGTATGTACATATTTGCTGATCAAATAATACAGACTGAAAATTCCAGATCGATATATCTTTGTGGTATTTGTGTGTTTCCTCGATTCCTTCACTGGGTTTCTAGCATTACATATGTAAAATCTGCATCTCAAGTTTCATTTGATTTGGTTGCATAGTTACAAAGTTGTGACAGTTGCAAGTGGACTGATTTAGCATTTATCTGAGTTTTTTATTAATTTGAAAAAATACAAAAAAGTACATATTTACAAAAAATTTAAAAAATATTTTAGCCAGATTGGGGAGGGTTGTTACAACCTTTGTTATATATATTGCACTTGCATTAGGGTTTGAATAGAGAAAAAATAATAATATTATTATATTGGAGACGGTTAAGTTAATGCAATAATAAGATAATATTGTGCTGGTTTTCCCGATTAAGGGTTTCCAGGATAAATATTGTGTAATGTGTGAATCTGCAATCTTCTTCATTTGATTATGCAATTATTGCTTTCTAGTTTTAGTTTATTGGGGCTCTTTATTTCTCTTCATTTGGTATCAGAGTTAGGTTTTAGCTTTATTCGAGGAGTAAGGGTTTCAACCTTGTGATAGATTAATTATTGGGTGGGAGCTATACACGAAAGGATCCAGGCAAAGGAGAAATATGGGAAACACATGGATAGAGATTAAGAAATTTAATGGATAGAATTTAGAGTTGTGGAAAATCAAGATGGAGGATCTTTTGGTTGATAGAGATTAATGGATTACGATCTCAGGAACAAAATCAACATCGATGACAGATGAGGATTGGCTCTATCAGATTATGCTTATCTGATTCGGTATTGTCGAATGTATCTAAAGAGACCAAATAAATCTGTCATGGGAGAAGATGAGAACATTGTATCAGACAAAGTCAGTGGTAAATAAACTCTTTCTTCGAAAGAAGTTGTATTCGCTTTGGATGAATGATGGTGACTCTGTGGCTGAACATCTGAATGCTTCTAACACTGTGGTAAGTCAACTAACAAAAATGGATGAAGAAGAAAAATGTATTACTTTACTTTGTTCATTACCTGATTCATGGGATAACCTTGTTATGGCTATCACCAATACTACATCTACATTGAAAGTAGAGGATATAGTAGGAAATTTGCTGTCAAAGGAGATGTGATGAAAATATTCTGAGGATTATCATCAAAAGGAAGCCTTGTTTGTGAGAGGTCGTTCTCAAGAAAGAAGCAAAAATAAATTAGGAGAAAAGAAATAAAAATCTAGACTAAGCTAGACTATAAATATGAAAAATACATATTTATGGGTTATAGTACTAGTGTTAAAGAATATAAGTTGTGGAATCCAAAAACATAGAAGGTTGTTTACAATCGTAATGTGATCTTTAGAGAAACAAAAGGGGTTTTAAAACAAGAAATACAACCAAGCAAAGAACCACAAATAGTGCAGGTAAAATTGGAATAGGAGGAAGAACCAGTGGTAGAACCTGAATTACAGAGAGTTTGAAGAGGAATATTCAGAGGAAGAAGGTGAGGAGGAAGTTGAAGATGTAGAATCTAGAATTCCAATTTTGAGGAGATCAGATTGAGAGAGAAGACTTCTAGATAGGTATAGTCCTTCAAATTTATATTCTGCATTTAATTTATCGCATTCTTGATGAAGAACCCAAGACTGTAAAGGAGGCACTTCAGTCTAGTGAGAATAAGTTTTGAAAAAGGGCTATGGAAGAAGAAATGAAGTCCTTAGATAAAAATAAGATATGGGACTTGGTGAAATTACCTCCTGGTAGAAAACCTGTTGGTTGTAAGTGGTTATTCAAGAAGTACGATGTAGAAGGAAAGTTGGAGAAGTACAAGGTTCGTTTGGTAGCAAAAGAATTTTATTAGGTTGAGGTAATTGACTTTGGTGATATTTTTTCTCCTGTGGCTAAACTAACTTAATCATATTTCTATTGGCTATTTCTGCTGCTTTTTATTTTGAAATAGAATAGATGGATGTAAAGACAACCTTTCTACATGGTGAACTTGATGAAGATATATATGTCATAACTAGAATGCTTTAAGGTAAAGGGTAAGGAGGACTTGGTATGCAAGCTGAAGAAGTCTCTTTATGGGTTGAAGCAGTCTCCAAGGATGTGGAACCAAAAAATTGATAGGTTTGTCTTAACACTTGGGCTTGGAAAAAGCAAAGCAAATCCATGCGTATATTTCAAAAAGAAAATTTATTATCATTGTATTGTATGTGGATGACATGCTGTTAATTGGTAACAATAAGGAGATGATAAATTTACTCAAATCTCAGTTATCTTCTAAATTTGACATGAAGGATTTGGTTGCTGCAAAATTTATTTTGGGTATGCAAATAATAATGGATCATGCAAGTAGAAAGTTATAGGTAAATCAAAGGAAATATGTTGATTTGATATTACAGAAGTTCAGAATGCATGTTTGTAAATGAGTATGTACTCCATATTTGGTTGGTCAAAAGTTAGCTGTTGAACAGTGTCCCAAAACAGATGAGGAAATTGAAAAAATGCATCATGTTTCTTATGCTAGTGCTGTGGGCAGTTTGATATATGCAATGGTCTGTACTAGACCTAATATTGCAATTTAGTGGGAGTAGTTAGCAGATATATGTCAAATACATGACTGAAACATTAGACTATTGTAAAAAGAATCTTCAGATACTTGCATGGAACTACAAATTATGCTATATGTTATGGAGGAAATTTTGAAGGTAATAATATTGTAATTCTACAAGGATTTGTGGATGTTGATTGGGCTGGAGATCTTGACAAGATAAGATCCACAGGTGCTTATGTGTTTAGGCTGTTTAGAGGGGCAGTAAGTTAGATGAGTAAAAAACAATCAGTTATTGCTTTATCCACTATGGAAGCAAAGTACATTGCAACAACTCATGCCAGTAAAGAAGCAGCGTGGCTACAAAGATTGTGTTCATCAGTTGGTGTTAAACATAAGACTATGATAATTAATAGTGACAGTCAGAGTGCAATATTTTTCACAAATAATCTTGATTTTCATGATCGGTCAAAACATATTGATATAAAGTACCATTTTGTGAGAGATATGGTTGAAGAGAACCAAGTGATATTGGAGAAATTTGATATAGAGAAGAATACTATTGATTCGTTAACAAAGGCTATACTTGCTCAAAAATTTTCTTGGTGTAGAAGATCTATAGGCATGGTTGCCCTTGATAGTTGACAATGGCAGTTGTTAGCCCCTATGGAAAGTATTCAACAAGTGGGAGAATGTTGGAAATATGTTGAATATTTTCCATGTTATTCTGGTGGGGTTAACACTAAAAGCTACTGGACGCTGTGTACGATATACTCGTTGGGGTTCAGGGTCGATAGCCCTCTGAAAAGCAAGGGTCCAGAGGTGGCAGTCCCCGACCAATTTTTTAGGGTTTTAAGTTATTTTTAGACCCTTATGGGATTTTAGGGTTACTATATTTGAACCCTTGCTTTTTCGCCCATGATATTGTAAAATATGTGCATGTGCCTTTTTTATATATATCACACTTGCATTAGGGTTTGAATAGAGACATAAGGAGAATATTATTGTATTGGAGACGGTCAGGTTAATGCAATAATAAGATAATATTGTGCTAGTTTTTCTGGTTAAGGGTTTCTAGGATAAATATTGTGTAATGTGTGAATCTGCTATATTCTTCATTTGATTATGTAATTACTGTTTTTCTATTTTTTTTTTATTTGGGCTCTTTATTTCTCTTCATTAATGTTATCCCAAAAATCGGGTAACAGACATAGTAAAGTGATACACTGGTCCTCCTCGTCCATTTTTACTTTGATGGATCTTAGCTACGAAATGGTAATGCTAAATTCATACAAGTGTGCTACTATGAAATCTTCATCCCCTATCCTTAGGGAATATAATTTCTTTCTTAGGAACAATTTTTTCACAAGGGAGTTGGCTTGGTAGATTGATGCCAACCTATCCCATAATATTTTTGTAGTAGGGCACTCACATTCAAGAGCACGGAGTTGGCCAAGCATAATAGAATGAGGCTTCGTGCCTTCTGATCCATCATCATCAAATCTTCATCCATCATAGACGTAGGTTGACTTTTAGAAACAACAACGCATAGATCATTATCTATGAGCAAATTCTTCATTTTAAGCTTCCATAGCTCAAAATTTGTACCGTTGAATTTTTTTATCTCCAACTTTGATGTATTTGCCATCATGAAATAAAATCACTTACCCTATGCACAAATCTCACTCAAAACAAGATTAAAAGCAAAAATTTTTTTTTCCTACGGATCTCAAAAGTTGGCCAAGCTCTGATACCAATTGAAAAGAAGTTTGACAAATGTGGAACAACTTTCTACTTAATATTTAGAGGAAAATCATGCAAAACAAGCCTAGAATTTTAATTCAACAAGCAACATCACATATATCTAACACAAAAAACAACGTATACACTAGGAAACCCTTTCGGGAAAAACCCAAAAATCAAACACTTAAAAATTGGATTATTTAGTAATCAACAATCTATTTTTACAATACAATTCTCACACAAGTATCCACTCCAATCCTATTTATCAGCAAAGCTAGAAATAGACCATCAGTAACACAACTGGAAATAGAACTACAATAACACAATTGTCTTGTAGTGCATAGTGCTGGAAATAGACTTGCAGTATTGCAACTATCTTGTAGTGCACAATGCTAAAAATAGAATTGTAGTATTGCAATAGTCTTGTAGTGCACAGTGCTGGAAATAGACTTATATTCTTGTAGTATACAATGTTGGAAATAGACTTGCTGTCCTACAGTGCACAATTTTGAAAATAAACCTATAGTCTTGTAGTACATTGTGTGGGAAATAGACCTGCAAACCTACAGTACACAATGCTAGAAATAGACCTGCAATATTACAGTTGTCTTGTAGTGCACAATGCTAGAAATAGACTTGCAGTCCTGTAGTACACATAGTGTTGGAAATAGACCTACAGTCTTGTAGTGCACAGTGCTGAAAATAGACTTGCCGTCTTGCAGTGCATAATGCTAAAAATAGACTTGTAGTCCTGCAGTACACAGTGCTGGAAATAGACCTAGAGTCCTTGTCATGACCCTCCCTAGCTGAATTTATGGCACAAGAAAACAATGTATTAACCTATGATGTGGTGATACCTAGTTTGAACAATTGAACCAACTATATGATGTTTAGTTGATTTATAAGGGCGTGTTATCGCTAACATATTGCCAAGTGTGCAGGATCAGGTACACTCGTAGGTTGAACATGCACATTCACCCATCAACAACGAGGGTACCAAAGATCAGGGGAACCAAAGGGGAAATGATGATTAAGGTACTCGAAGGTAACATGGATAGATACCTTCATATAAGCATGCATTGACGGAAGGGATAATCATCGATGGTTAATCACCTTGAGCTTTAGTTGATAGCCTAGTAGCTATCGTAAAATCTCTGGCTAAGATAGGTGATTGAGTTGATGGAAAGATTCCCTCTTTGTTGTTGTATAAATGTGTTTGCTCTCTACTACATCATGGCTTGAGTAGTTTAATGTTGGGTTTTCTATATGAGAATAACTGCAAAATGTATATAGATGCATAAGGTAAATTGTCATGTCAAAGTGAAAGTAGAGCATCATCCTTATGAAAGAAATCAAATTAAATTTATATGTTGAATGAAGATTCCTTTAAATTAATTAATGAAGTTCAAGTAAATGATGTTTGGCTCATTGGAGCTCATTAGTAAACTTCATTGCAATTAATAATAAATGAGTTTTCATTTAAATTGATTAAAAGTGTTCATTTTAATGATAATAGAGAATTCATTAAAAGACTTTAATTAATTGAAATAAATGAAAGAGAATTCATTTTTAAAAAAGTATATATATAATAATATATATCTTTTATTAAAAATCAATAATGAAATTGTGTAAATAAAAGAAATATATTTTATGGTTTATAAATATCTTGAGAATGATATTTTAATTAAAAGAGCCATTCTTCAAAAAATAAAACGTAATGATCCCTTTCCTATATAGTGAAACCTATGAAATAGCCTATGAGGCTACTAAATTTCCAAAGGTGGAAATAATGGGAAGAACACATAAAGGATAGGGAACGGTGCATTGAAGAAATGAGGCTCAGGACGGGGGCTCGGGGTTCGAGAATATGGCGGACGAACCACCCGGGAGGACATGCACGTAAGGAGGAAGGAAAGGAAAATAGAGAGGGGGGAACGAAAGGAAACATACAGGAGCAGAGTAGATGTAGGGGAGGCGTGGATAAAGGCATGAACACACCAGAAGTGAAGAGGAGAGGTAGCTAGACATTGCCAACTTTCCATCTCCGCAGAAGTTGAAGGTTGGGTTGCTTCAAACCTTTAATCTAGTTTTAAATGAAACCACCATATGCTTGTTGAGCACTGTGTTTTTAAATGAAACCACCATATGCTTGTTGAGCATTGTGTTTTTAAATGAAACCATCATATGCTTGTTGAGCACTTGTGTTTTTAAATGAAACCACCATATGCTTGTTGAGCATTGTGTTTTTAAATGAAACCACCATATGCTTGTTGAGCGCTATGTTTTTAAATGAAACCACCATATGCTTGTTGAGCATTGTGTTTTTAAATGAAACCACCATATGCTTGTTGAGCGCTATGTTTTTAAATGAAACCACCATATGCTTTGTGGAGCGTTGTGTGCTATGTTTAAGAAAAACCACCTCATGTTTGGATAAGCGTTGTGCACCATGAACCAGAGTGAGCGTTTTAGTGAGCACAGGTTTTAGAGGAAACCAATGAGCATTTTAGTGAGCGCAGGTTTTAGAGGAAACCAATGAGCGTTTTAGTGAGTGTGCCTTAGAGGAAACCAGTGAGCATTTTTGTGAGCACAGACTTTAGAGGAAGCCAGTGAGCATTTTTGTGAGCGCAGGCTCTAGAGGAAGCCAGTGAGCATTTTAGTGAGTGTTGGATTTAGAGGAAGCCAGTGAGTGTTAACAGTGAGCGTTGTGCATGTTCGAAGGCCACGTCATGTTGAAGGGAGTGTTGTGAGGGTTCGAGGGCTATGTGTCCGAAGAGCGTTGTGGAGTTGAAAGCACCGAGTAATTGTGAGCGTCGTGTTCCAAGAGTGGGAACTCTGTTAAGACTGAAGTGAGAGCATTTCCTGGTTCTAGTTGCTTAGACACTAGGTTTTGTCGTGGTTGCTTAGCATCCGCCTTGGAAGGCGTTGGCCTCTAGTTGTAGACCCTGCATTAGGTAAGGTGTTGTGTAACTTGTTTTAATTAAAAGGAAACCTTCATTTTATGAGAAATAATGAAGGAGTTTAATTGAAGAAACCCTTGTTTTATGAAAAATATAATGAAGGCTTTTAATTAAAAAGAACCTTTGATTTTTATGAAATTTATTGAAGGCTTTTAATTAGAAAGAACCTTAGTTTTATATAAAATATAATGAAGGCTTTTAATTAAAAAGAACCTTTGTTTCATATGGGATTATTGAAGGATTTTAATTAAAGAGAACCTTTGATTTATATGAGATTTATTTAAGGTTTTTAATTAGAAATAACCTTTGATTTTTATGAAATTTATTGAAGGCTTTTAATTAAAAAGGACCTTAGTTTTATATAAAATATAATGAAGGCTTATAATTATAAAGAACCTTTGTTTCATATGGGATTATTGAAGGCTTTTAATTAAAAGAGAAGCTTTGATTTATACGAGATTTATTTAAGGTTTTTAATTAGAAAGAACCTTTGATTTTTATGAAATTTATTGAAGGCTTTTAATTAGAAAGAACCTTAGTTTTATATAAAATATAACGAAGTCTTTTAATTAAAAAGAACCATTGTTTCATATGGGATTATTGAAGGCTTTTAATTAAAAGAACCTTAGTTTTATATAAAATATAATGAAGGCTTATAATTAAAAAGAACCTTTGTTTCATATGGGATTATTGAAGGCTTTTAATTAAAGAGAACCTTTGATTTATATGAGATTTATTTAAGGTTTTTAATTAGAAATAACCTTTGATTTTTATGAGAGTTATTGAAGACTTTTAATTAGAAAGAACCTTAGTTTTATATAAAATATATTGAAGGCTTATAATTAAAAAGAACCTTTGTTTCATATGGAATTATTGAAGGCTTTTAATTAAAAAGAACCTTTGATTTATGTGAGATTTATTTAAGGTTTTTAATTAGAAAGAACTTTTGATTTTTATAAAATTTATTGAAGGCTTTTAATTAGAAAGAACCTTAGTTTTATATAAAATATAATGAAGGATTTTAATTAAAAAGGACCTTTGTTTTATATGGGATTATTGAAGGCATTTAATTAAAGAGAACCTTTGATTTATATGATATTTACTTAAGGTTTTAGTTAGAAAGAACCTTTGATTTTTATAAAATTTATTGAAGGCTTTTAATTAGAAAAAACCTTTGATTTTTATGAAATGTATTGAAGGTTTTTAATTTAATTTAAAATAGAACCCCTTTGATTAATGTTGATTATCTTAGGAGTTTTAAATTAAAAGGGATGTGGATTTATTCATGAATTGAAGTTATGGGGTTTCAATTTAGGGAATGAATGAATGATTATTTTAAAGGTTAAAGGTATGGGACTTTAATGCTTTAAAAGGTAATTGATTGATTGGAAATGATGAATTAAAAAGGATGTAGATTTATTCTTTAAATTGAAGTTATGGGGATTTGATTTAGGGAATGAAAAGAAAGGGATTGTTTTAAAGGTTAAGGGTATGAGACTTTAATGCTTTAAGACATGAATGAATTTGATTAAAGTTAGACCTTGATCTAAGTGGTACATGTTGGATGACTCTCTAAGGGAACTTGAGAGGTGAAAATAAAAGTAAAGGTTCTGTTATAATATCCATTATGCATTAGATGGTTAGAAACTTAATTGAATTTTGTATAGTTGCAATTTGGCAAAGTAAATGAATAGATGCATTTAGAAGGCATGCCTATTCTGAACCATGAGTATCCTGATCTCCTACTACCCTTAAAGATCCAATGGGAAGCAAGGAGAAGCAAGGAGTTCATTGGAAATAAACTATAGGTAATTGTATCTTACGTTGATTTACTTATGATCAAATAGACTAAAATTGTGGGGAGATATCCCCAATGCAGATAATGTGATACTCTTTAAAGTAAGAAGGATTTATCATGTGAGATTTATGAGAGTTATTTATTGGTTTAGTGAAGGTTATTTTACTTTATTTTTGTATTTGGTTATATTATGTAGTTGATTCTCTTTTAGTGTTAAGCTTGCTTTATTTTCTCTATCATGGTTTGATTGTTTTCTGATGTTATAGTAACTAGATGCATTATTGTTTGGTTGCTTGATGATAAAAATCTAAGTGTAGAGTTCTAAGGTGAACTCAGAGGTGACCAAGGGAATTAAGAACCCCTTAGGGTGAAAATAGGTAACCTAAGGGAATTGAGAACCCCTTAGGGTGAACATAGGAGACCTAAGAGAATTGAGACCCCCTTAGGGAGATAAAGGACTAAGTTGTGAAGAGATTACATATGAGTTAAGATAGCTCATCGTGGAGACGAGATAGATAGCTTAACTTGTAATACTCATAGCATACTTACACATAATGATTTGTGTATGGTATGGATATGTGTGTATACCTTCTATGGACTGAGGGTGATAGGTCTAGCTCATCAAAAATGGTGGAAAAAATGGACTTATTGTAGTAACACATGTTACGCCTACACAGATAGACTTGTGATAGGGTACTTTGTGAGATGTAGCTTCAAGGAAAACTTAGGTGATTGAAACTTTAGGTTAATACTAGTTGGCTTAGGGATTCATGAAGGGTTCATGTATCCCTATCCTTAGTAAAAAAAAAAACTTTTCTATTTTTGTATTTTTTTGTTTGTGTATTTTTGGGTCGTTACAATCCTGCAATACATAGTGTTGGAAATAGACCTGTAGTATTGTAGCTGTTTTGTAGTAGACTTACAGTAACACAACTATCTTAAAATACATAATGCTAGAAATAGGCCTACAGTCTTGTAGTACATAGTGTTTGAAATAGACTTGCAGTATTGTAACTGTCCTATAGTAGACCTACAATAACACAACTATCTTGCAATAAAACCACGGTCCAGTTCACTAGTTTTCCTTCCTTATACTCTTAACACAAGACATGAGACAATTTGAAAAATGTATGACACCTATTCCAAACAAAAACATAATCAAATAACTAGAGATAAGATTTGAAGGGATGATTTATTACGACCTGAATACATTTGATCTTTTTCTCTCTACTTGTGCTTTTGAGAAAACTTTCCTAAAATAAAGAGATAAGGAGATAGTGAGTCACCTTGGCGAAGTCCATAGGATGATTCAAAGTATTCAACAAGGGGTCTATTTATCAAAATAGAATACTTAAAAAAAGGGTTTTGAAAGGGTTACCCTTTCCCTTTTACATCAATTTAGTCATATTGAGCTATTTGGTGCCGTCAAGATTTGAACCTTGGTGTGGGCTACATCAACTATTTATCCCAACTGTTGAACCAAGGACTCTTTGGCAAAAATAAAATACTTTTGAATGCTATAACATCTAATCCATTTATACCAACCTTGATAAAAACCTATTTTTTTGAGAATATTATATAGAAAACTCTAGCAAATCCTATCATATGTTTTGTTCATATCTAATTTTACAAGTATACGTGGTTTTTTTATGGAATGAAAAGAATGTATGGTTATTGAAATATTGTTACAAAGTCTTATTAGATAAATATTATCAAAATATTTTGTCTATATTTCTTGGGAACTAATTCTCACTTATTATGGCTTTATTTTTTCTAGCTTCAATTGTAGCTAACATGTGGCTCTTCAACAAATCCTAGAATTTGTGAAAGTGTAGACACCTAAAATGTGTCATGTCGAGGGCGACTACTCATATGGGCACCTTTACAGACCATATGAAAGACCTTTGGACAAATCCAAGGTATAGCAGTGGTTTTTACCACTCAATTGGGCATCTTTGCCTAGTCAGTTCTAGCCACGGCTGACACCCGCGGTTAGAAGTGCTGACCACAGATGACACCCGCGGTCCCCAATATACCAATTGGGAACCATAGCTAACACATGCAGTTAGCAAAAGCCTACATTCTAACCATAGATGACACCTATGGTTAGCACTATAACAAACTTGGGTGACTAGAGCCGAGTCAAATCAGTTGCAACAGTCGAATTGCAATGGTTTTCAATGCGGTTTGGGTTGGGAAGCATCCAAAAGCTTCCTCCCAACTGCCAATTCTTGTTCTTGGCTTCTCCATGAAGCTAGAGAAAGGATTTTGGAAATATACTTAAGACCCCAATTTTAGAGAGCAACCATGAAGAATAACTCAATTGCACATAACAGAGCCCTGTTGGATTGGAGAGCAATTTCACATCCCCTTGAAGAGTAACGAAGTGCTGTCCAATTGATCAATGACAACTATGCATGCAAAAATGGAGATATCAAGAGCTTGAGGAGCAAGCTTGACAATTGACATACCTCCATTGCTAATTCCATTGAATTCAACCGCTAATCTATTCCAAAAAACACAGGCGACCCTTGACCATCAATTCCTTGGAGGATTTAATAGTTTTTGACCCTGGTTTCGAGAGAAATGATACTTTCATCTTAACCATGACTGTAAACCATGGTTAACAATGCCAACCACACCTCAAACCTATGACTAGGGTTTGATGCTCTCATTCCTCCATTTTAGCAGTAGATTTCCATTTTCAGTGATGCAAATAGCTTAATCTAGCATAGATCTACATTTTAGCAAACATTTGACCGGTTAATTTAGGAATTATAGGTATATTTGATTCACCTTTCCTTGCATTTGTTAATCTATACTAGTTTTATGCAATTCAAGTTTTCTAATGGTTAATTAGGATGTTTCTTAGCTAGATTCATGCTTCTTTACATGCTTTATTACAATTTCCTCATTCCTTGCATAGATTGATAGTTTTACATGATTTCTTGTTTTCATGCTATTATTTATGCAATATTCCTTTCAAAGCCTCATCAAGAGAGGCCTCCTTTGTTACTAATTGCTTCTTGTTGTTTCTTGATCGCAGGGAACAAATTCAAAGGAGACAAAGCATACAATTCCTTCCTCAACGCGAAGAAGAGGGTCATCGACACCCTAGAGCAGTTCGTGTCACCCTGAAAGGCACTTGGAAATCACACCTACCCTTAAGAGGGAAATAATTACACACTCCTATTGTAATATTGTATCAATATGATTATCCCTAAGAGGGATGTACTTGTAATTTGATTTTGACTTTGAATATAATGGAATAAAGCATGTTTTATTGATTTATCTGTTGTCAATTTCTTGTTCTTGTACCCATGTTATACTTTTATCAATTATTACAATAGGACATCCTTAGCTGTGAGCCTTTTTGGTGGTTATAGATGGCGATCATGGTGAAAACCCAAAAAATTTCATGAACATTGATGTTTTTCTCTATTTTTTTGTTGTAGGTACTAACCGCAGTTCACACCCGTGGTTCACAGTGCTAACCGTGGTTCACACTTGCGGTTCACAATGCTAACCGTGGTTGACACCTGCAGCTAATAGTTGCAGCCATGCCTTAGGTGCTAACCATGATTTACACCTACGGTTCACAATGCTAACCATGATTGACACCTGCGGTTCATAGTCGCATCTATGCTTGATAGACGCGATCAACAGAGAACAAAATAAATACAGAATCAGACATCACCAACAGACTTAGACCTGAGGTAGGGTCATTTTATCCTCTTTGTATTTTTCTATCTGTATTTTTACAGAAGCAAAATGCAATAGATGGATGCTAATAAAAAACAACAAAAAGTAAATGGGAAAATCCTAGATGTTTTTTTTAGTTTTCCACTAGTCACTGCTAGGAATAGCGGATCTTTGATTGCAGTCCGCCCTAGTCTCCAACGGTCTAGGATATTTATTGTTTAGAGTTTGCATGCATGAGGCCCAATAAGTGGTCATTTTCATCATAGATAGTTACATTCTCTAAATATCATCTAGCATAGTCGTGCATTCTATTAAAAGCAAATGTTCTTCTAAAAAGCATGTAGGAGAATCATGTGAATGTTGTTTTATGCATTTTATTTTCATGCAAAGTAAAAAGAACTCCACACACCACGTTTCATTTAAACATCAGTGGCGTTGGGCAATTATTTCAAAAATACAAAATTTTGACCAAAAAATCATATTTTTGAGTTATAGATCATTGTGATTAGCTTATCGCACTGATCGTTTTGATATATAACACTTTTAACCTTTTTTGGAAGCCAAACTTTTTTTTATATGGCCGGGGGATCCCCCATGTGAGCAAGACCTCCAATCTAGAGAGGGAATCAGGTTCCATAACCACTGAACATAGTCAAATCAGTCTAGAGGACATGGCCATCCCTGAATGGCATCCCAGGTCTTATCATAGCATCAATACCATCCATAGGGGGTCAAACCTTTGTGATACCCCCATTAGGGAAGCACCCATAGGTCTTATAGGAAACCTTACTCACTAGAATACATTGCTAGAATTCTATATAAGGAATAATCCATCCACTGAGGAGCCTAGTAGTTCAATCCCACAGTTTCACATCCCAGATTGCTCTATACATTAATCAAAAAGTGATCATGAACATACACCATGACCTAGCTTGGGTGAGAAAACCACCCCATCTAGCTGAGCAAGTCTTCCCCCTACTCATTGTAGGGAGCCTTTTGTGCAACCTGAATATCCAAAGATTACATATAAGCCTAAGTATGCATCATTTATCATAGATGAGGAAGAGGACCCAAGTCACCCTCCCTATTCCTCGAGAAGAGTACGTGGGGCACCCACATTGCGGCTCTACATTGTCAAATTATACAAAGCCCACTCATAACTCAAAATATCAGGTCAATGAAACCTTTAAGGAGCATGGAAAACAAGTACTAGATCCTACTAGGGGGAAAAGACATGATAAACCCATCTGTAATTCAAATACGAGGGTACATAGACCCCATACAACTGAACAACGGGATCATACACATTAGGCACTCAAGTCACAACTTGACCAAAAACATACAGATCAACTCGAGTTGGATCAACAACAATTAAATCAACAATGGGTGGAATCACCACAAGCACACCTACGAAGGTTGTATCAACGAAAGATACGAGAACAACAAATGATACAACAAGAGCAAGTGCAAAATACATTGCATAAAGTGGCACTTACACCTAGCAACTAGAGGATGCAACAACGCATAAGATGCCCAGTGTAATCTCAGAATATTTCACTAAGGCCATGCAAAAATCACATTCTACATCATAGGTGTTAGCATATCATATTGATATCTTTATTTATTTCATTATTTAGGTTTATTTAGGCGTATTGTTATTTTCTATAACAATCTCTATTTTTACCTCGGGTGGTTCCACAACCTCCGGGTTTATTTTAGAGCTGCAATGTATTATTTAAATGAGTTATTCTTAATGGAATAGTGTTCATTCCGTCAACATGGCATCAGAGCCAGAAGGGTGAGAGAGAGAGGAGGCGACAAATTTTTTTTGTAGAGCTGGTCTTGCCTGGAGAAAGCGGAAGTTTTTTTTTGGAGGAAGCGGAAGATTGCTGGAAGATAAAAACATTATTTTTTTTCCAACGCTGGTCTGAGAATTTTTTTTCTATGCGTGTTTTTTCTGTGCACGCATTTCAAAAAAAAATCAGAACCCCCCCCGCCCACGCTGCGCAACTCCTACGCATGATTTTTTTACTCACCCCCTCCCCCTGACATCGTGCGGGACACGCTACGCCCACCCCCCCGACATCGCGTGCTACGCGCGACGCAGGCTGCGTGCGCCACCTGCAGCCACGACCACCTGCAACAGCAGCCACCGCGCGATGCCTTGCCACCGCCAACCGCGGCCACCCTAGCCGCCGTGCCATCTACCGAGACGCCGCCGCGGCATCCCGCCACCGCCAGCCACGGAGGAAGCCGCGGCCAGGCGGCCGCGCAGGGAAAGGGTTACGGGACCCTCCTCAAATAGGAGGGGGTCCCTGATCCTTTCGGATCAGCCCGCTAGTCCACCTGGTGGTGGACTGTGCGGTAAGGCTCAGGGAGCCTGCAGGTCGGGGGTTCAAATCCCGCCGACCCCCTTGAAAAAAAAAGGTAAAAAAAATTTTCTAAAGTTTTTTTTTAATTATTATTTTTTTAGTTAAATTAAAAATTTTAATTTTAATTTATTTTTCAATAGTTTTTAAACTATATAAATTAAAATTTGATTTTAATTTATTTTTTAATAGTTTTTAAACTATATAAATTAAAATTATTTTTTTTAACTTTAAAACTATATAATAATTATAAAAAAATGCTTTGTTAAGAGATTTTTTTAAGGGGGTATTTTTTTTTCAAAAATCAAAGGGGGAAAGTGAGTAATTTTTTGAAAAGCAAATTTGGCATTATTGTAAAGGTGCATTTTCGGCTGCGCCCGACACCTAGTGGGTCATTCCTGTGGGCACTTTTTATGTTGTAGGGTGCATTTTTTTTTTTTTGCACTACTTCATTAAAAGTTAAAAAAAATCAAATTCACTCCCTAAGTCCCCGAAATAATTAAAACCCATCCGTGCAATTTATTGCACTGCAGCGTTCGGTATTTGTGATACCTCTGGCCAGCACTTACAGGTAAAGTTGTCGTGATTGCGCTACTGTATCCGCCGCCTAATATAGCTGCCAAAATGACGTCTGAGCTTGTTCTCTATAAATCGTCGGGGAGAGATAAGTTTGCCATTTTGCATTTTTTTTACTCCATCCATTACCCTAATAGTTCTTGTGTTTAGGCGTAAATCCTGACGAAAGTTCTGAAATCCAAAGTGTTTAGGGGAAGTTACGCCCCACGCATGAGGATTGCAGACTTTCTATGGTAGGTGCCATCAACAAGACTATTCCCTTTCAGCATCGCTTAAGTACCACGTATCGTATGATCTCTAAAAATTACCTATAGTTTCCCTCACGTAAGGGCGGGTGATTTTTTTTTATCTTTCTAAATACCTATAGTTTCCCTCACGTAAGGGCGGGTATTTTGTATGGTATAACGGCCTAGCAAAAGGTATATCGAAAGGGGGACCAATTGGTGTTATAAGGAACCTTCACCATGTCCGCAAAATTAATGACTGATTCTCATTAGTTGTTGAAAGGTCCTAATTACACACCATGGAAAAACAAGATGAAGGCTATCCTAGTCATGGATGACTTATGGGATGTTGTATCTGGAGCAACAACAAGACCTTCATCTGTTGCTGGTGCTACAACTCCATCTACTGCTCAAAAAGACTTTGACAAGCTAGACAACAAAGCAAAGGTGCTCATTTTTCTTGTTGTGGCTGATGAAGTTCAACCCCATATTTTCGACTGTGAAAATAGTAAAGAGGCATGGGATGCCCTTAATACTATATATGAGGGAAAGAATGATTCCACTATTCTATTTCTTCAATCTCAATTACATAGTCTAAGCATGAAGCAGGGGGAGACAGTTGAATTTTTTCTTTGCAGAGTGTCTGAATTGAAAGCAAAGTTGAATTCTTTAGGAGAACCAGTTGATGACAAGCTCCTTACCTCAATTGTATTGAGAGCTTTACCTGATTCTTATCGGGTGTTGATCACTTCCCTTCATGTATCGCAACGGAAAGTTACTTTTGTAGAATTGGTTAATATGCTTCAAGAGGAGGAGGCACGCCAACTACAACGAGATGATTCTTCTAACACTGCCCTCTACATCAACAGGAAAGGGCAGAACCAGAAGAAGGGTAATTTTTAGAAGGGAGGGAATTCACAAAAGGATTCAAAAGGGAAACAAACTCAACAACCTCAACAGAAAAAGTGATATTGCAAGATCTGTGACAAAGAAGGTCATGATACAAACAGATGTTGGCATAAGAATAAACAATCAAAACAGAAAGGCCGGAACAAACCACAAAAGAACAAACAACAAGTGAATGTTGTTGTTGAAGAATCTGACATGGATTCTGAGAGAGCCCACAAAGTTCTCATGACTACCACAATGTCCAAGCGGACGGATCCTATCCGGTATGTTGATTCTGGAGCTAGTAAGCACATGACTAGTGACAAATCATGGTTTGAGTCTTTTGAGGCCAAAGAGGGCAAACCCATCACTATTGTTGATGATAAAACCTACAAGGTTTAGGGAGAAGGTACTATTTTAGTCACTCTTCCTGATGGCAAGTTTTGGATTGACAAAGTTCTCTATGTTCCAGGATTGGCAAACAATTTGTTGTCACTCACACAAATTCTGGACAAAGATATGGTTGTGAACTTTAGTGTTGAGGGAGGCAAGAAGTGTTGTTCTATTACCAGGAGGGGTAAGAACATTGCCACCGCTTCATATAAGCATGGCTTATTTGCCTTAGATGCTATCTCTACTCCACATGTAGCCATGACAGCTCTCTACAAAGGAGGCAACTTCCCTATGGCACAAGAGATATGGACATTTGAGTTCTGGTTACTTACTTGAGTTAAGTAAGTATGAAATGGTAAAAGGTCTTCCTTCCCTTTCTACCACTTTACCAGTTTGCTCTGATTGCTTGGCAGGAAAGCAACATAGAGTGCCTTTTGAAAGGAGCTCTACAAGAGCAAAGAAACCTCTGGAGTTGATTCACACCGATCTGTGCGGTCCCTTCACTCCCAACAGTTGTGGGGGTAAGAGGTATTTTTAGTTATTCGTAGATGATTACTCACGAAAGATGTGGGTATTCTTTCTTCAACTGAAATCTGAAGCATTTGGCTTCTTTCAGCAATTCAAGAAATCTGTTGAAAAGGAGTCATGGACTTCTATAAAGACCCTCCGCTCAGATCGAGGGGGGGAGTTCACCTCTAAATAATTCTCTGAGTTCTTGAAAGAAAATGGGATCACACGACAGTTAACTATTGCTTATACTCCTCAAAAAAATGGAGTTGCTGAAAGGAGGAATCGTTCCATCATGGAAATGGTTCGTTGCATGCTCACAGGAGCTAGTCTTGAGCAACTATATTGGGCAGAAGCTGTCACCACAAAGAGTATATCTGTTGAATAGGGCACCCACAAAGGCTCTACAAGGAATGACTCCACAGGAAGCATGGAGTGGTAGGAAACCCTCCATTTCTCATCTACGCATTTTTGGATGTAAAGCTTTCATGCACATACCAAAAGAGAAAAGGAAGAAGCTAGATGAGAAGACATTGAAGTGTATTCTTCTTGGGTATGATGAGCACTCTAAGGGTTATCGTTTGATTGATCCCTTGACCAAGAAGATACACATCAGTAGAGATGTAGTTTTTGATGAGGCTTTCACATCAAAAAACACATCGATGTATACCTAGACCTTGTGGAAACTAAGGTTGATAAATCTCCTTCATCAAAAGTTGGAGGTCCGTCTTCATCTTCTTCAACACCTCAAAAGAAGAATCCAAAGTGGTATACAAATACAATCAAAGACTCTAAGCTATCCACTCCACCAGATTTGACATTGGATAGGCCTCGTACTCGCAGCATGGCTCGACAGGAGAAAGCTGCAACAGAGAATACTGGGGTTGATGAGTTGTGTCAATATTTTGAGGAACTTTCTGTAGATCCAGAGAGAGATACAAAAGATATGGATATTGATAGTGATAGGGTGTTTATGTCTTCCATAGATGATCTTGAACCCGCATCAGTGCAAGTTGCTCTTGGTGAGCCTCAGTGGAAGGCTGCTATGGATGCAGAGTATAAGTCTTTGATGAAAAACAAAACTTGGAAGCTTGTCGATCTGCCATACGAAAAGAAGCCCATAGGCTGCAAATGGGTGTATAAAGTTAAGTATAAGGCAGATGGTACAATAGATAAGCATAAGGCCCGACTTGTTGCAAAGGGCTATGCTCAAAGAGAAGGCATTGACTACGAGGAAACTTTTGCACCTACCGCTCGGATGACAACCATTCGAGTTCTTTGTGCTATGGCAGCACAATATGGGTGGAAAGTACACCAAATGGATGTCAAGAGTGCTTTTCTAAATGGTGATCTCCAAGAAGAAGTCTACATGACTCAACCGAAAGGATTTGAAGTGGAAGGCCAACAGCAGAAAGTTTGCAGATTGGTAAAATCCTTATATGGTTTGAAACAAGCCCCTCGGGCTTGGTATATAAAAATGGATCATCACCTTCTGCAACATGGTTTTAAGAGATGTCCGTCAGATGCAAACCTCTATTTTAAGAAACAAGGTTCTGAAATAGTGTTGCTTGTACTCTATGTTGATGATCTGCTCATTACAGGGAGTTCAGAAACAATGATTTCTACTGTCAAAAGAGACTTGTGTCAATATTTTGAGATGTCAGATCTCGGACTTCTCCATTATTGTCTTGGTCTGGAAGTCAGCCAGAAGGAGCACTACATCAAAGTGTCTCAAAAAAAATATGCCAAGACCCTATTGGAAAAATATCGCATGACTGATTGCAAGCCAATGTCAACTCCGATGGAAACAGGAATTCAGTTATCGCGATATGATGATTCACCTCAGGTAGATGGTACTCTCTATCGCCAGTTGATTGGGAGTCTCATATATCTGACCAACACTAGGCCAGATATCGTATTTGCTGTCAACTATCTTTCGAGGTTCATGCAGGAGCCTAAGACTACACACTGGAAAGCAGCAAAGCGCGTTCTTCACTATGTCCGTGGCACAATGGAATATGGCCTAGAATATAAGAGGAACAACAAATTCTTCTTACAGGGATACACGGACTCCGACTATGCCGGATCATATGATGACCGTAAATCAACTTCAGGATATTTGTTTCATCTTGGATCTGGTCCTGTCTCTTGGCACAACAAGAAGCAACAGGTGGTTGCTATTTCATCAACAGAGGCAGAATATCGTGCCGCACGTGAAGCTGTGTGCGAAGTGATATGGTTGCGTCGCATCCTAACAAGTATGGGTCTTCCATCAAAATCTCCAATACACTTGTTCTGTGACAACATGGGTGTTTTGAATCTTGTCAAGAATCCAAGTACATCATGAAAGAACCAAGCACATTGACACACAATGTCACTTCATTCGAGACGAAGTTCCAAGGCACCGAATTCAGCTTCAATACATTCCCACCAATGCTCAAGTTGCGGACATTTTCACTAAGGCACTTGCACGTGTCAAATTTGAATTGTTTCGCAGCTCTCTTTGTATTACCAAATGATGTAATCAGGGGGGATATTAGTAGTTCTTCAATTACATAAATAATGTAATAAGGGGGGATGTTAGCATATCATATTGATATCTTTATTTATTTCATTATTTAGGTTTATTTAGGCGTATTGTTATTTTCTATAACAATCTCTATTTTTACCTCGGGTGGTTCCACAACCTCCGGGTTTATTTTAGAGCTGCAATGTATTATTTAAATGAGTTATTCTTAATGGAATAGTGTTCATTTCGTCAACAATAGGTTGGTATATGATTATCATCATGAACCTCATACTCCTCAATAGTACCAAGATCAATACGATGAGGAATCATATGTAAAGTCCCAATGGGAACATCAAGATGAAGTGGATGCTTACCCTGAATCTAATTATGATGAGGTGCCTAATGATTATACTTATCATCCACCTTAGCATCAAAAGCGACCTCCTCTTCCTAATCGAGGGCAACAAGATGAAGATCATATCATTTCATCAAGGGCATACAAAATGCTAGTTGATCAGATAAATGCATGCGAAAAGCAAAATCAAAGATTGGTTTATCAAAAACCCATGCTGAAGCAGCTTAGAAATCAGCCTTTGCATCCATCAGTGTCTTCACCGACATACCCATCGAATTTCAAGATGCCTTAACTTGAAAAGTTCAAAGATGATGAAGATGCACAAGAGCACATGACAAGCTTCATCCATATGTGCTTTTATTTTCAAGATAATGAACCCTTGATGTTGAGAATATTTGTGACAACATTAGCTGGGGATGCTTTAGAATGGTATAATCATTTACCACATCATAGCATATACACCTTTGAGCAATTTGCTGATGCATTCTTGCAATATTTTACCTTTAGTGCTAAGGAAACGATAAACTTGACTGACTTGGTTAGCTTGCATCAACTTGATGATGAGCCAGTCATTGAGTATGGTAATAAATGGAGGAAGGTGATGTCAAAGTTACCTTTCGATTTACCCACAATAGAGCTCATTCGAATGTTGATGAGAAGTTGTTCAAAACATATCTCACTTCTATTACAATTACAATGATATCGAACATTCGAGGAGGCCTTAGCACAGGCCCAGGTCATTGAAGACATCAAGATATAGGAGGTTGATATTCAACTCCATAAAAATGAATGGCCAAACAAGAATATTATAGGTGGCAATGTGCAATGAAAGGTGACCCCAATCAATCAAGTTGTTTTGAGTATCCCCAGATCCTCAAACCAAGGTGCACCGCCTCCACCAGTGTAGCATAATTACCAAGCTCAGCCTCCTCTGGTCCAAAATTATATGTAAAATAATCAAATACAGGGCCAACAACGTCAGACACAATGACAATATACTAATTTTCCAAAGACATTAGCATCACTCTTTGATCAATTATATGAGGTAGGAAGGATCAATCTTCCAGAGTTACGTCCTTTGAAACCTAATAAGCGTAGATCAAATGTGCATAGAGAAAATCTATATTGTGTTTACCATCGACAAAGATGTCATGACATACAAACATGTTATCCCTTTAGAGATGTAGTGCAAGATATGATCGAGAGGCAAGAGCTTCAGATAGGAGTCTTCCAAGACCCCTTGCATGCACACAAAGTAAACATAGCACCTGTCAATAAATTTGAACAATCCAATCAGGTGCATATCAATAAACCCCCCCAAGAGTTTGTGGGAATGACTAGTGTTGTAACAGAGAAACATGATTGTCAAAATTGATCTTCGCGATCGGTGGCATCTTCCAATGTTTCACCTTCGCTTGTCTCGTCTCAGTGGGACACCATCACTGCACAAAATTTCACGTCACAACAGGGGGGTTCAGTTTCTACTACTCCTCCTAGTCAAGCCAATCATGGCACATCAAACACAATGCACATTGGGGGTCTTCAAGGTGTCACACATTCCCCATCATCCACATCATGATCAATGAGGCAAAGTGAGACTTCTCAAGGTATCACACCTTCCTCACTTTCATTGAGTGGCACACACACTGGGGGTGCTTAGGTTGCATACTTTTCCCTTTAAAAACATAAAAATAAGAAAAAAAAATCATAAAATATCAAAATACAAAAACATTCAAAACATTCAAAAATTTAAAAACAATTGAAAATTTTCAAATTTCAAAAATATTCAAATAAAACATTTAAAATTTCAAAAACAATTGAAAAATAAAAAATTCAAATATCAAAACATCAAAAATATGAAAAACGTCAAAATCCATAAAACTCAAAAAGGCTCCAAAGGTATCTTTAGCCCTTTTGTCAAAGCACAAAAAGCTCCAAAGGTATCATAAGCCCTTTGGTCAATTCACAAAAGGCCCCAAAGGCATTTGTAAACCCTTTGGTCACCCCATCAAAAGGCTCCAAGGGTTCTTGAAAACTACTTGGTCGCGTTAGTCAAAGGCCCCGAGAGTTTGCCTAAAACTGCTTGGTCAACCCAAAGGCTCCAAAGATTCTCAAAATTTCTTGGTCATCCCAAAACACCCCAAAGGTACCCATAATACCTTTGGTCACTAAAATCTCCAAGGATTATTAAAAATCGCTTGGTCAATATAAAGGCTCCAAAGGCATGTACTCCCCGTTTGGTCAACTATTAAAACTAAAAAAAATCCATAAAAGTTGAAAAAGCAATAAAAATCCATAATAATTGAAAAAGCAATAAAAATCCATAAAAATTGAAAAAGCAATATATAAAATCCAAAAATAAAAAATAAAAAATTGGTAAAGCATAAATTCCAAAAACATATGCATTTGCATTTTCATTTGCATTCACACATGCATTCATTGCATTACATTGCATATAGGCATTCTTCATCCGTTGCATTCTGTAGTAAAATGGATCGTGTTTGTCAGTATTAAAAATGACACCACGTTTGTGTCTAAATCATGTACCTCTACATTTATAATAATCCATTGCATTCATACACAACGCTTGTTGCTATAAAATACATAAGTATTCAAAAGTTTTCCAGTCACTCAGCCATACTTAGTGGGTTTCTCAGATGTCATAAAAAGTTTTCTTTGCTTTTGTAGATGAGGTCAATAGTTGGGATAGTACTTGACATCAGAATCCTGTCACTAAGCAAAACATATAAAATCCTACTAAGACAAGAGATGATGAAAGCTATGAAAGCAGTCTTAGGTATCTAGAGAGATGGGTTTCATGACCTGCTTATCTTACAAATAGTCGGTTTAGAAAGGTGTACTTTGGCAAAAGGACAAGAATTTTCCCTATAAATCCCAAAGTCACAAAGTTTATATCCCAAGTTACAAAGTGCAAAAGTACAAATTTCAAGTTCAAAATGTAAAGTGACATAGTGAATCAAAAGCACTATAAAAATCCCTTTCTCAAAGAAAACGCTAACACGTGGACTAAAAATGATTTTTATCACTACATATGAGCAAGTAAGAAGGGTGAGAACTTGAATCCCTGGATTTTCCACATTTTGAAATCCATAGAGTGATCATCGATCACAACAATGGGTTGGAAGAGTCCCACCTGCAATCAGAGGGGTAGTTCTATTGGGTGATCCCAAAATGGAGCAATGGGTTGAAAGAGTCCCACCTACATTTGGAGAGGTAGCCCTGATCAATTTGAAATATGAGCTAGCTCTAGGTACCTAGGATTGTCTAGTTGTATAAGTCTAATCAAAGCTAAAAAAAGGATGATATGAACATATGAGGAACCCGATATCACATATGGGTTGAAAGAGTCCTGACTGACATCTGAGGTATGCCTATGGTCGGGTATGCCTATGGTTTATTTGAAAATACTCACATGCACACATAGGGATAATGAATAGTCGGGTATTTCATGGTGAAAGCTTTGTCCAACAGAAGCCTTGTACAGTTAGTATGTGACATTTGAGAAGTCTACTAGGGTGTTTGAGTCTCATGGAAAACCTCAAAAAGTTCTCTAATAGCAACAACATACCAAATATCACAAACCATCCAAAAATAAATCATGTCAATCATGAAAATTGCAAAGTGTCGAATCTAAGATACATCATTACATAAAGCAAAAAAATTTCAAGATATAGGATAGATACTGGATGGATATCAGAAATGATATCTAGACGACCATTGACTATATTGTGCATATTTTTTAAAATTGCAAAAGAAGTATAGCATGACATATGATATCACCCATTTCATACCAGTTCATATCATTGCATCTCATATGTGGGTGTTTAATTGAGTAAATTATTGTAATGAGGATTTCTAATTACATTCATGATTTGTTATACATTCTATGGTGTCGTCCATTATATTGATAAACACGTATCACATTCATTCCGTGTGTTTTAAGTGATTAAAGCATACAGGTTCAATTACATTAAATTACTATCATGTAAATAATGCATTACCATACATTGCATTCACCATGTCATAACATCATAAATTAGATGCATACAATTAAATCAAATTGAACATGCATTTAACATCAAAGTTTGCATTCATATGCATACATCATAGTAGTCCATCTATATATAAATCACAATATCTAGTCATACACCCATCATCTAGCTAGTGCATGTCATACATACATCACATCATATAACATCAAATCAACATAACAAATAAACATTGCATCCACGTGCATCTCATAAACATAAAATCAAAACAAAAACATTTGCAAGCATCAACTGGGGTATTATCAGTATCAATACCCAAACGCTTCAAAGAATTTTAAATCATTGGTCTTTTCATTCAAGTCATAAACGCAAAAATTTACTCACAATAAGGAGTTTTAAAAATGGACAATTAAGCAAATCTACAGGCCCAAAATTAAAAAAAAATACAAAATTAATAAAAAAATTAAATAAATCAAAATTCAAAATGATTCAGCAAATCATCGAACATAGTGATTCAACACAAGCATAATTGGAATTGTTATCATTTCGATTCCCTAAGAAGGACTTCATGGCTGGACCGCTCCATGAGATAGAAATATACAATTACTATTAATAGTTGCAATCATAGATGATTAGACCTTGCCAAGAATTCAAATGCTACACCTTAATTTGTTCAAGATCATTCATAGTGGTCAAGCGACCTCGTCGCTTCATTTAAGTGTCATTAGCCTCATCAACTCATCACTTGAGGGGGTATTCATAATAAAAAATTCATAATCAAAATCAATAGTTAAATGCTTAATCATTGCTAAGTGCATTCATTCAAGAGTCATTGCCAAAGACAATCATGCACCCTCCTTGCTTGGGGCAAATAAACAAGATATCAAGATCAAATTCAAGCAAATTGGGCAGCTAGTCTCCTAATTTAGGATTTTTACTTAAGCTTGTCTCCTAATTGTCGTCAAGGCTAGGATTGGACTTAAGCTTGTCTCCTAATTTTCGTCAAGGCTAGGATTGGACTTAAGATTGTCTCCTAATTTCTGTTAAGGCTAGGATTGGACTTAATCTTATCTCCTAGTTGCCGTCAAGGCTAGGATTGGACTTAATATTATCTCCTAATTGCAATCAAGGCTAGGATTTTGACTTAAGCTTTCCAGTATCAATTTATTCAACTCATCGAAGGAAATGATTCAGCGATGCATGCTCTTTTCATGATTGGGGCAGTTAATGTTGATTAGACTAATGATCATCATGCAACCTTCGACATCATCTTAGGAGGTCTATTTTTGCTCACATGTTGTTCAATATCACAATGCATCATAAAAGGGGTATCTGTAGACACCTAAAACATGTCATATCGAGGGTGACTACTCATATGGGCACCTTTGTAGACCATATGAAAGACCTTTGGACAAATCCAAGGTATAGCAGTGGTTTTTACCACTCAATTGGGCATATTTGCCTAGTCAGTTCTAGCCGCGGCTGACACCCGCAGTTAGAAGTGCTGACCGTGGCTTACACCTGCGGTACCAAATATGCAAATTGGGAATCATAATTGACACCTACAATTAGTAGAAGCCTACATGATAACCGTGGCTGAGACCTATGGTTAGCACTATAACAAACTCGGGCGACCAGAGCTGAGTGAAACTAGTTATAACAATCAAATTGCAACGATTTTCAATGCGGTTTGGGTTGGGAAGCATCCAAAAGATTCCTCCCAACTACCAATTATTGTTCTTGGCTTCTCCATGAAGCTAGAGCAAGGATTTTGGGAGTCTACTTAAGACCCCAATTTTAGAGAGCAACCATCCTGAAGAATAGCTCAATTGCACATAGCGAAGCCATGTCGGATTGGAGAGCAATTTCACATCAACTTGAGGAGTAACGAAGTACTGTCCAATTGATCAATGACAACTAAGCATGCAAAATGGAGATATCAAGAGCTTGAGGAGCAAGATTGACAATTGAAATACCTCCATTGCTAATTCCATTGAATTCAACCTCCAATCTATTCTAGAAAACATAGGCGACCCTTGACCATCAATTCCTTGGAGGATTTAATAGTTTCTGACCCTGGTTTCGAGAGAAAGGATACTTTCATCTTAACCATGAATTTCAACCATGGTTAACAGTGCCAACCACACCTCAGACCTACGGCTAGGGTTTGATGCTCTCATTCCTCCATTTTAGCAGTAGATTTCCATTTTCAGTAATGCAAATAGCTTAATATAGCATAGATCTACATTTTAGCAGACATTGGTTAATTTAGGAATTAGAGGTAGATTTGCTTCAAATTTCCTTGAATTTTTTACTCTAGATTAGTTTCATGCAATTCAAGTTTTCTAATGGTTAATTAGGATGTTTCTTAGCTAGATTCATGCTTCTTTACATGCTATATTACAATTTCCTCATTCCTTGCATAGATTGATAGTTTTACATGCTTTCTTGATTTCATGCTATTCTTTATGCAATATTCCTTTCAAAGCCTCATCAAGAGATGCCTCCTTTGTTACTAATTGATTCTTGTTGTTTCTTGATCACAGGGAACAAATTCAAAGGAGAGAAAGCATACAATTCCTTCCTCAACGCGAAGAAGAGGGTCATCGACACCCTAGAGCAGTTCGTGTCACCCTGAAAGGCACTTGGAAATCACACCTACCCTTAAGAGGGAAAAAATTACACACTCCTATTGTAATATTATATCAAGATGATTATCCCTAAGAGGGATGTACTTGTAATTTGATTTTGACTTTGAATATAATGGAATAAAGCATGTTTTATTGATTCATCTATTGTCAATTTCTTGTTCTTGTACCCATGTTATGCTTTTATCAACTATTACAATAGGACATCCTTAGGTGTGAGCCTTTTTGGTGGTTACAGAAAGAGAATATAGGAAATCCATCAGGGCTAGGTGACTTATTAGGGAGGAAATAAAAAAATACCTCCTATAGCTCCCCCATACAAATTTTTCTCATCAAGCTTTCATTCTATCTTTGTGTGATAATTGATGAAATATTTTGCAAAGGCTTACACTGAGCCTCCTTATATTGCTCAATTTTTGAATTAATTAATTGTTTCTTTCCTAATATTTCCTTCTTACTCAATACTTATTCCATCTAGAGTTGAAATATTTTTTATTCAAAGAAAAAATAATTTTATTTTGGTTGTAGAATAAAAAAATTGGTATTTATATCCCCTTAAGCCATCTCTTGTTAAATTTTTGAACATAATATTGTTCTTTATTTTGCAATACATTATTATAATAGAAAAATAATTATTTTTATTAGATATAAGTATCCGAGTCCATTCCATTAATTTCTACGTATAAATTGTTGGGGTTGGATTTAATTTCATTTTTATTTTAATATATTACCAAAAAACTTGACACTTTAGAATTTCATTTGCCCCTTTAGATATTTCATTATTTGAATAACTATGTACATATATGATCCTTCAAACCTTAATTGCTTAATTCCATCATAACATAAACATTTGGAAGATATCAAAGTCTTTAAGCTACATAGATTGAAATCAAAATGGTTTTGGATGACCATTATTTAGTAGTTGACATCTCAAGAGAATAAGTTTGTGATTTGATCCTACTTGCCCAATTTGGCATACCAACACGAGTGTTACCAAACACATGATAGACCGGAAGAAATGGTTTGTTTCACTCAATCATTTTTCTTATCATAAGCAAGTAAATCTTGGTGAAAATTTCTATAATTTTGAAGGTATTAGTAATGCTTATTTAGTTATGTGTTCTCATATTTGTTGCCCAACTGATGTTTTTTACGTAGCCTTGTAAAGAAGTTACTATCTACAAACCAATGACTTGATGAAAATTTGAAATTTGAGTTTAATAGAGTATGAGACAAGCTTTGTCTCATTTGATACAAGCCAAGGGTTCCATAGTTGTTGCTTGTGCTTTTGGCATTGACAATATGTTTCAACTTGCAATTACACTTTCTAACAACCAAGCTATGGAAACCAGGGTTGGTTATGCTGCCATTATTTAGCACTAATAATATGAAAACTTGTGATGACATGGTGAGAGGTTTTTCCTCAACAAATTTGGTAGAATATTTGTTCAAGTTGCTTGTGGAAAGTAGCATCAAGTCCCATTTGGATCTACTAATCATTGAGCAATTGTTCCTCTTGACCTAGTGTATCTTGATCTATGTGCCCCATGGATCCAAGCTGTAGTGATTTTAATAACCTTCATATATTTGTTAAGTTCTTATGGAGAAGTTCTTTGGTTGTTGTATCCATCTACTTTGCGCAATTTGAGGGGGGAAGTACACTAGCAGTGATTTTTATAATTTCTTAAAGTATAATGTTATTAGGTGATGGTTGACAACTGCCTATATTCCTTAATAAAATGGTGTTGTAGAAATTTATAATCCTAGTATTCAAGAGAATGTGTAGAGCATGTTGGTTGATGCACATTTAGAGCTAGAATTTAAGGCATAATATATACTCTACAATTTATTTTTTATACCATGAACCCATAGTGGCATCGAATGGCACCACTCTAGAAGCAACACTGATGGGGGGTTAAGCCCTTAGTTTCACACATTTGAATTTTTGGATAAAAAACATTCATGCATATTTTGAAATAGAAAAGAATTAAGTTGGAGCTAAATCCAAGAAATGCATCTTTCTTGGATGCACTAATGAGTTTAAATACTACTAGCTCATGGATCTTGACATGAAGTTGCACATTATTAGAGATGTTTTTGATGGGAAGAGAGTCCAAATTACATTCTAATGCACCATCTATCTTAGATAAATCTCCCATTGATTTTTACAGATGATAAACACATAAGAGATAAATTATTGTTGATCTTCATGATATTGATATTGATGGTGGAGATGACTATATTAATGGTCTTGGTCCATTAGACCCACCTCCTTTGGTACCACATGATAGCCTAAGTGTTACCTCAGTCTAGTAAAATATTTGAAGGACTAGACACATTAAATTTAGGGCTAAAGACTTGTATTAGTCTAAAATAAAGTTAGTATCTCTCTAATGAGCACTATGGTGTAGAATTTGAACTCTCAATGGTTCAAGAGGCCCTTGCATTAAAACCATAGAAGGGTGTCATGGATGTTGAATATCATGATTTGATAAAAATAAAGCATTTTGCTTGTTTACCTTCCACATAGTAAGAAAGCCATTGGTTATAAATGTAATTTCAAGATCAAATATAAAATAAATAGTAGCAATGATATGTACAAAATAATACTGTAACAATTGTTATGCATAGGAGGACAAAAGTGATTACAAGGAGATAATTGCTCCTACAACTAAAATGAAAGCCATTCATATGGTATTCACAACGATAACTCAGTTTGGTTGGAAGTTTTACCAAATGGATATGAAGAGATATTTCATTGGAGATCTTAGAGGAGTGTACATGACACGACCAAAGGGATTTGTCATACCTAGTCAAAAGGAGGTGGTATGTCAGTTCAAATATGTTTATGGATTCAAATAGGATCTTAGAGCTTCGTATATCAAGATTGATAAACATCTTGTGTGACATGAATTTTACTTTTAATAACGAAATGGAAAGGTCATGATTGTAATTGTCATGTACACATCTTGGTGATCACAAACAATTCAAAGAGGATGATTGAGGGAACCAAAAATATTTTGAAGTCGTTGGACATGACAATTCTTAGGTTCATGCATTATTGTCTTGGATTAGAGGTTTGGAAGACAAAGAGTCATTTTTTCATAATATAGTTGAAGTATACCAAGAAAATTTTCAATAAATTTTAGATAACAAGCTGCAATACAATTTTTACCACCCATGAAGACATGCCTACAAGTATCTCAAAATGACCCTTTACAATAGATAAATGCAAATCTTTGTTAATAGTTGATTGGGAGTCCCATTTATTTGACTTATACTAGATAAGATGTCAACTATGCTATCGATTATCTTTTATAGTTAATGTAGGAGCCAAGGATGTGTCACAAGAAAGCAACAAAACAAATGCTCTGTATATCTACGATACTACTAAGTACGATTTGGAGTACAAGAAGAACAAGTAGTTCTTCTTGGTGTGTTTCATGGATGTAAACTATGTAGATCCACAAATGATAGGAGATTAATTTTTTTATATGTTTTTCACTGAGGCAGAGTATCACACTATTAAGGAGTTTTCTATGGTGCAATATGGTTGCATCATATATTGATAGGATTAGATATTTCATAGAAACAATGAATAATTATGAACTGCAACAATCAAGGATTTTTGAAATTTGTTTGCAACACATTATTCCATAAGTGCAATAAGCACATTTTGGTTTAGGGTCATTTTAGTTATGCATTCATTTCATTACATTAATTTTTTAATTGTGGTCATATGAGTAATATTATTTGACATGAAGCCATGGGTAATATTTTATTTTTTTACAATTTACTTAATTTTTTTCATGTTTAGTGTCATTTTATTCGTGCATTTATTCCTTTATATTTCATATACTTCATCAAAAGTAGGGATTTATTTTATATTGTTGTCATATGAGTAATATTATTTTACATGGATCCATGGGTATTATTTTCTTTATAATATACTAAATTATTTCTTAAATGTATAAGCCTGTCCACTCGAAATGATTGATATTCAATCCTTGTTTCCACTTTGTCATGTTGTATAAGATGTCTCTTGTAAATTTCTATGCAAATTATTTATAATGTTTAAGATATGTAATTTTAACCTTGTCTCCAAAATTCTATTGTAAAAATAACTTGATGCAATATATAAGTTGTAAGTATTAATTTGAACATGAATTTTTTAATAAAATGTCTCAATGGCTTTAAAGTGAAAATTATTTGATGAAAATTTTCTATAGGAAAACTTTCTATAATATCTTTAAATGACCTATGCATACATCATATGCTACTTTGATATGTGTATTTCTTTATACTATTTATTATGTATTTGCATCATAAACTAATTGGGGATGTTTATCGCTCTATACTTTTATGGAATTTTATGCAAAATGAATATATAAAAGCTTTTGAGTTGGTACATAAATAAAGAGATCCTTCTCAAAGATTTTAAAGATAATGGTCATTCTATTAAGACTATGCTATACATTTAAAGTACCATTAGACTTTTATAGATACAAAACTATTGAGGTATTGTACTCTAGTGTTCCTAGTCTACATTCTTGATTGAAAATTAGAGTATGCATTCTTCTACATAGAATACAAATGTATCTATTAAACTATTTTGATGATTTCTAGTGTGCTCTATAGCCACTAATTAACAATATTTATCTATATATAAATGCTTTAAGATCTTGAATGATGAAATATCGCATTATTGGTGGGTGGAGTGTTATTCTTTTAAGATCTTGAATGATGAAATCTCGTATTATTGGTAGGTGGAGTGTTATTTTTGCATGATCAGTGGGTATTATCCTTGAACATAAATCATCATCTCTACAAATTTTATTTGTTATCAAGTTTAGAAGAATATTGCTTTCTATCGTTTGATTTGCGATACAATACCTAATGAGTGCTACAATATGTATTTGGTTTCTAAATTTTTATGAAAAACCTTATTATGGATGGTAAAGGAACCCATGGAAAAAGGCTTGAATATCCATGTATTTTTTCTCATTTTGTACCATTTTCCTTTTTGAGGTCTAAAATTAGATATTCTTGCAATGTACCCTCATGTTAGTTGGCATTAAATGTATGAATGCATGGGATTTATTTTTCGATTATTATGGAAACCTTATGAACTATTTACTATCCTTTGTTATTGAATTGGTTCATGAAGATAAGTGAGATTTGAAATATATTCTAGACCTTGATAGGATTGCTTTTATTCTTGCTACTTGCATAATGCTTGAATTGCTATTCGTTAGTATCTTAGCAAAGAAATATTGAATTCTTGTTGTTCATAGCTTACATACTTTAAGACTTGTGAAGCTAGTGATATTTGATCAAGTGTAAAAATGGGCATGAGTAAATTTTGTTTGTTCAATATTATGTCTAGTTTATCATAATTTCTAGAAATGATCAGAAGCGTACATTCACCACAAGTATTATGAAAGTATTATGTTGTATGGGTGTCCATAGACACAAAATATAGTCATTTCCATACAATATAATGTTATCATTTTGATATAATGGATAAAGTGCTTGAGGGGTATTTATAGTAGTACCTAATCCCAACATTTATAATTACATATTACATTTTAACATAATCCAACATTTGGATTAAGGTTAAGTCGAGTTCAATTATAAGTTAATAAACATTGTAATAAAGATTTAGTCAAAGGTTAACCATACAAGTGTGTTAACCAATCCTACTATAGGTGAATATAATAAATCATTGCCCATAGGCTTACACCAATATTGCCCAAAGACTTAAATCACAATTCCTTGGAGGCACACATTATCTAATATCATCCTTGGCCAACAAAGTAAAATTACCATATTCCAATACCTCCCATAATTTGACCTTGGGTTTTGATGAGAGGATACATTAGAGATGGTAACATATACCCCTATAATGGATGCTTGAGTGGACCTAATAGTATATGAATCTCCAACGAATATCTAGATATTTCTACAATATTTGGAAGTTTGTTGTGCAAATATACCTCTATAATCACACAAATATCCTTAGGCTTGACTAAAGTCATTACAATTGTTAATGGATACTCTTACACATATATAAAGAATACCTCTACAACTCAAAAATTCTCTAACACTTGAACAAGAACCTCCTCAACTATGATCTTGTTATGGAAGTCATTGGCTAATCTAGCCACTTTGTTGAAGATGCTTGAATTGGGTCAAATATTCATGGGTATGAAGCCATAATTTTAACTTTTAGATATATGACGTTGGGATTCCCTTGAGAATATCATCAAAATACAATGTAGAATCACTAATCTATCCATCAATCTCAACATTGGGTAGTTGGCACAAGGAAATACTTTTGAACTCCCCCATGAGAAAGGGCATGTTGGACTGTTATTTTAAGCATTGTCCTTCTACAAGATGTAGTAAAAGAGAAAAAAATTCAAACATAATCCATCCAATCAAGAGAAGCAAGAGTCTTTGAATAGTCAATCCCTTACATTTGAGAGAACCACATAGTAACAAGGTGTACCTTGTTCTTACCATTATATATGTATTCCAAATTATCATAATCAATGTGTTTGTCCTTGGTTAGAGGTCCAAGCATACATCTACCAGTAATCCTCCTACTTGTGCATAAAAGAGCATTCAATCTAACAACACCAAATAAAATCCCCCCCCTATAAAGAGAAGCAAGCTCATAACAACTATCAATGCTCATAGCCATGCGTAGAGAAGCAATCTACTATATTTAGATGTCATACTATATCATCTGAAGCAACATGTACCTCAACTTATGGCTAGCATGCCCATGCCAAAAATTATTGATGTCACTTGTCCTAGCCACCATATTAAAAAACATTCTCCATGAATAAAGGGGAAGATGAAGGGAGCAAACAAAGTGTGCCCAACTAATCAAAACAATAATGTGTCAAGTGGAAATGTCCTCCCAAATCAAAAATACAAATAGAGGTCAACAATTAGGGGGTAAATTATTCATGAAAATCCTATAATAATACCTTATTCTACTACTATGACAAACTGGAACATATATATCCATTACAAAAAGCTCAAAAAATTACGTGTATTGAAAAAGGGCTCAAAATGATTTTGTATGCAAATGTTTTGGCCTTTTGAAAATTTCTCTCCAAATCACTCAAAATATTACCAAAAACATTCAAATTAAAATTTTCATAGAACACTTATGACCATTCAGAAGGTGTAATATATCACAAAATAAATAAAGCCATGCCTCTCTATGTTTATTGTTCACTGGGCAAGGAACAAGACTTCCAAATATTTTTATTTGTTGATGGTGCATGCAATACAAGGACACTAGGCAAATTTCATATTGTGACTCATCATTATAAATATGAATGAAATACTGTTATGGATGACCATGTACATACCACTTTATTTTCATCTCAACAATTTCAAAATTTTTACCCCAAGTAGTATGAAGGAGTGCAGGGGTTTGAACTCCACCAAATACGTAGAAGCCATGTTGTAACCAAAGCACCTACATCTACATGGAGGTATATAAAGTCCCATGCTTTCAAGGTCCACTATGAATTTCTTGAAACAATCATGAGTAGGATTGTGTATCCACCTTACTAGTTATATTGTTATCACATGCCCCCCTCACATAAAAAGAGTTGCAAAGATTTGAGACCCACACTTGTTCTCTAGGAGCACTTTAAAATCACCACACTATCTAGATAGAAATTGAGTTGCTTAGGAGTAAAATTCTCACATTCCCATTATGCTTGCTCATTTTTTGGAGTGCAATTCTCATTACAGATATGCCAAAATCAATTGCAGTGCAAAAATTTGAGCTCTTGGATGCATACCTACAATGACCTTTAATGCTTTGTGTTGACTATCCAACACATGATGCCATTGAGTCTCTTGTTTATGCTATTCATTATTTGGCAAAAATTTGGTTGTTGAAAGGAGGCACATGCATATTTTTCCTCCAACATGCCTTTCCACATTTACAATATTATCATAGATTGATCATGTAGTCAAAATAAATGTTACCTAGCCTTGCTTTATTATTGAAAAATATCATACTATAGGAGTGGAACCCATGGCTTTTCAACTAGATATACTTCATAATGCTCAAGGAAGCAACTATGTTATTGGAGGAGATAATAATGGGTCTAATATTAAATAAATTATGGGTAGAATTAGTCATGTGATATAGTGCATGCACTTTTATAAACCTATACTACACGATGCTCCATATGTCCTTTCAAGCTAAAATGCTTTCTATAGTTTATAATTTATGGAAATTTGCCTATTTAAACTATTGATAAACCTTATCATGGCTGCAAATCCTCAACACATGTGACATAAACTCACATTAGAATGATATACCACTTCTTTGACCAAGTGGGAGGCATGTATACCTTTAACCAACATATTGAATTATAACTTAGCTACAAACCTTTGTCAATAACAACAAATACCAAAAAATATGGACGGTGTGTTGAACTTTTGACCTCCACATTTTGAAGGTCTATGTGAGGTATCCTTATTTTTATGCTATTTTTAATCATTTATTAACCATCTAGCCTAAAAATAAATCAACCTACCATCTATACACAAACCATGCCTTGCCCTGCACATCATCATAAAAGGGGTATCTATAGACACCTAAAACGTGTCATATCGAGGGCGACTACTCATATGGGCACCTTTGCAGACCATATGAAAGACCTTTGGACAAATCCAAGGTATAGCAGTGGTTTTTACCACTCAATTGGGCATCTTTGCCTAGTCAGTTCTAGCCGCGGCTGACACCCGTGGTTAGAAGTGCTGACCGTGGCTTACACCTGCGATAAAAAATATGCAAATTGGGAACCGTAATTGACACCTAAAATTAGTAGAAGCCTACATGCTAACCGTGGCTGAGACCTACAATTAGCACTATAACAAACTCGGGCGACCAGAGCCGAGTGAAACTAGTTATAACAGTCAAATTGCAACGATTTTCAATGCGGTTTGGGTTGGGAAGCATCCAAAAGATTCCTCCCAACTACCAATTATTGTTATTGGCTTCTCCATGAAGCTAGAGCAAGGATTTTTGGATTCTACTTAAGACCCCAATTTTAGAGAGCAACCATCCTGAAGAATAGCTCAATTGTGCATAGCGAAGCCATGTCGGATTGGAGAGCAATTTCACATCCCCTTGAGGAGTAACGAAGTGCTGTCCAATTGATCAATGACAACTAAGCATGCAAAATGGATATATCAAGAGCTTGAGGAGCAATATTGACAATTGAAATACCTCCATTGCTAATTCCATTGAATTCAACCTCCAATCTATTCTAGAAAACATAGGCGACCCTTGACCATCAATTCCTTGGAGGATTTAATAGTTTCTGACCCTGGTTTTGAGAGAAAGGATACTTTCATCTTAACCATGATTGTCAACCATGGTTAACAGTGCCAACCACACCTCAAACCTACGACTAGGGTTTGATGCTCTCATTCCTCCATTTTAGCAGTAGATTTCCATTTTCAGTAATGCAAATAGCTTAATATAGCATAGATCTACATTTTAGCAGACATTGGTTAATTTAGGAATTAGAGGTAGATTTGCTTCAACTTTCCTTGCATTTTTTAACCTAGATTAGTTTCATGCAATTCATGTTTTCTAATGGTTAATTAGGATGTTTCTTAGCTATATTCATTCTTCTTTACATGCTATATTACAATTTCCTCATTCCTTGCATAGATTGATAGTTTTACATGCTTTCTTGATTTCATGCTATTATTTATGTAATATTCCTTTCAAAGCCTCATCAAGAGATGCCTCCTTTGTTACTAATTGATTCTTGTTGTTTCTTGATCACAGGGAACAAATTCAAAGGAGAGAAAGCATACAATTCCTTCCTCAATGCGAAGAAGAGGGTCATCGACACCCTAGAGCAGTTCGTGTCACCCTGAAAGGCACTTGGAAATCACACCTACCCTTAAGAGGGAAAAAATTACACACTCCTATTGTAATATTATATCAATATGATTATCCCTAAGAGGGATGTACTTGTAATTTGATTTTGACTTTGAATATAATGGAATAAAGCATGTTTTATTGATTCATCTATTGTCAATTTCTTGTTCTTGTACCCATGTTATGCTTTTATCAATTATTACAATAGGACATCCTTAGGTGTGAGCCTTTTTGGTGGTTACGGATAGAGAATATAGGAAATCCATCGGGGCTAGGTGACTTATTAGGGAGGAAATAAAAAAATACCTCCTATAGCTCCCCCATACAAATTTTTCTCATCAAGCTTTCATTCTATCTTTGTGTGATAATTGATGAAATATTTTGCAAAGGCTTACACTGAGCCTCCTTATCTTGCTCAATTTTTGAATTAATTAATTGTTTCTTTCCTAATATTTCCTTCTTACTCAATACTTATTCCATCTAGAGTTGAAATATTTTTTATTCAAAGAAAAAATAATTTTATTTTGGTTGTAGAATAAAAAAATTGGTATTTATATCCCCTTAAGCCATCTCTTGTTAAATTTTTGAACATAATATTGTTCTTTATTTTGCAATACATTATTATAATAGAAAAATAATTATTTTTATTAGATATAAGTATCCGAGTCCATTCCATTAATTTCTACGTATAAATTGTTGGGGTTGGATTTAATTTCATTTTTATTTTAATATATTACCAAAAAACTTGACACTTTAGAATTTCATTTGCCCCTTTAGATATTTCATTATTTGAATAACTATGTACATTTATGATCCTTCAAAACTTAATTGCTTAATTCCATCATAACATAAACATTTGGAAGATATCAAAGTTTTTAAGCTACATAGATTGAAATCAAAATGGTTTTGGATGACCATTATTGAGTAGTTGACATCTCAAGAGAATAAGTTTGTGATTTGATCCTACTTGCCCAATTTGGCATACCATCACGAGTGTTACCAAACACATGATAGACCAGAAGAAATGGTTTGTTTCACTCAATAATTTTTCTTATCATAAGCAAGTAAATCTTGGTGAAAATTTCTATAATGTTGAAGGTATTAGTAATGCTTATTTAGTTATGTGTTCTCATATTTGTTGCCCAACTGATGTTTTTTACGTAGCCTTGTAAAGAAGTTACTATCTACAAACCAATGACTTGATGAAAATTTGAAATTTGAGTTTAATAGAGTATGAGACAAGCTTTGTCTCATTTGATACAAGCCAAGGGTTCCATAGTTGTTGCTTGTGCTTTTGGCATTGACAATATGTTTCAACTTGCAATTACACTTTCTAACAACCAAGCTATGGAAACCAGGGTTGGTTATGCTGCCATTATTTAGCACTAATAATATGAAAACTTGTGATGACATGGTGAGAGGTTTTTCCTCAACAAATTTGGTAGAATATTTGTTCAAGTTGCTTGTGGAAAGTAGCATCAAGTCCCATTTGGATCTACTAATCATTGAGCAACTGTTCCTCTTGACCTAGTGTATCTTGATCTATGTGCCCCATGGATCCAAGCTGTAGTGGTTTTAATAACCTTCATATATTTGTTAAGTTCTTATGGATAAGTTCTTTGGTTGTTGTATCCATCTACTTTGCGCAATTTGAGGGGGGAAGTACACTAGCAGTGATTTTTATAATTTCTTAAAGTATAATGTTATTAGGTGATGGTTGACAATTGTCTATATTCCTTAATAAAATGGTGTTGTAGAAATTTATAATCCTAGTATTCAAGAGAATGTGTAGAGCATGTTGGTTGATGCACATTTAGAGCTAGAATTTAAGGCATAATATATACTCTACAATTTATTTTTTATACCATGCACCCATAGTGGCGTCGAATGGCACCACTCTAGAAGCAACACTGATGGGGGGTTAAGCCCTTAGTTTCACACATTTGAATTTTTGGATAAACAACATTCATGCATATTTTGAAATAGAAAAGAATTAAGTTGGAGCTAAATCCAAGAAATGCATCTTTCTTGGATGCACTAATGAGTTTAAATACTACTAGCTCATGGATCTTGACATGAAGTTGCACATTAGTAGAGATGTTTTTGATGGGAAGAGAGTCCAAATTACATTCTAATGCACCATCTATCTTAGATAAATCTCCCATTGATTTTTACAGATGATAAACACATAAGAGATAAATTATTGTTGATCTTCATGATATTGATATTGATGGTGGAGATGACTATATTAATGGTCTTGGTCCATTAGACCCACCTCCTTTGGTACCACATGATAGCCTAAGTGTTACCTCAGTCTAGTAAAATATTTGAAGGACTAGACACATTAAATTTAGGGCTAAAGACTTGTATTAGTCTAAAATAAAGTTAGTATCTCTCTAATGAGCACTATGGTGTAGAATTTGAACTCTCAATGGTTCAAGAGGCCCTTGCATTAAAACCATAGAAGGGTTTCATGGATGTTGAATATCATGATTTGATAAAAATAAAGCATTTTGCTTGTTTACCTTCCACATAGTAAGAAAGCCATTGGTTATAAATGTAATTTCAAGATCAAATATAAAATAAATAGTAGCAATGATATGTACAAAATAATACTGTACCAATTGTTATGAATAGGAGGACAAAAGTGATTACAAGGAGATAATTGCTCCTACAACTAAAATGAAAGCCATTCATATGGTATTCACAACGATAACTCAGTTTGGTTGGAAGTTTTACCAAATGGATATGAAGAGATATTTCATTGGAGATATTAGAGGAGTGTACATGACACGACCAAAGGGATTTGTCATACCTAATCAAAAGGAGGTGGTATGTCAGTTCAAATATGCTTATGGATTCAAATAGGATCTTAGAGCTTCGTATATCAAGATTGATAAACATCTTGTGTGACATGAATTTTACTTTTAATAACGAAATGGAAAGGTCATGATTGTAATTGTCATGTCAACATCTTGGTGATCACAAAAAATTCAAAGAGGATGATTGAGGGAACCAAAAATATTTTGAAGTCGTTGGACATGACAATTCTTAGGTTCATGCATTATTGTCTTGGATTAGAGGTTTGGAAGACAAAGAGTCATTTTTTCATAATATAGTTGAAGTATACCAAGACAATTTTCAATAAATTTTAGATAACAAGCTGCAATACAATTTTTACCACCCATGAAGACATGCCTACAAGTATCTCAAAATGACCCTTTACAATAGATAAATGCAACTCTTTGTTAATAGTTGATTGGGAGTCCCATTTATTTGACTTATACTAGATAAGATGTCAACTATGCTATCGATTATCTTTTATAGTTAATGTAGGAGCCAAGGATGTGTCACAAGAAAGCAACAAAACAAATGCTCTGTATATCTACGATACTACTAAGTACGATTTGGAGTACAAGAAGAACAAGTAGTTCTTCTTGGTGTGTTTCATGGATGCAAACTATGTAGATCCACAAATGATAGGAGATTAATTTTTTTATATGTTTTTCACTGAGGCAGAGTATCACACTATTAAGGAGTTTTCTATGGTGCAATATGGTTGCATCATATATTGATAGGATTAGATATTTCATAGAAACAATGAATAATTATGAATTGCAACAATCAAGGATTTTTGAAATTTGTTTGCAACACATTATTCCATAAGTGCAATAAGCACATTTTGGTTTAGGGTCATTTTAGTTATGCATTCATTTCCTTACATTAATTTTTTAATTGTGGTCATATGAGTAATATTATTTGACATGAAGCCATGGGTAATATTTTATTTTTTTACAATTTACTTAATTTTTTTCATGTTTAGTGTCATTTTATGCGTGCATTTATTACTTTATATTTCATATACTTCATCAAAATTAGGGATTCATTTTATATTGTTGTCATATGAGTAATATTATTTTACATGGATCCATGGGTATTATTTTCTTTATAATATACTAAATTGTTTCTTAAATGTATAAGCCTGTCCACTCGAAATGATTGATATTCAATCCTTGTTTCCACTTTGTCATGTTGTATAAGATGTCTCTTGTAAATTTCTATGCAAATTATTTATAATGTTTAAGATATGTAATTTTAACCTTGTCTCCAAAATTCTATTGTAAAAATAACTTGATGCAATATATAAGTTGTAAGTATTAATTTGAACATGAATTTTTTAATAAAATGTCTCAATGGCTTTAAAGTGAAAATTATTTGATGAAAATTTTCTATAGGAAAACTTTCTATAATATCTTTAAATGACCTATGAATACATCATATGCTACTTTGATATGTGTATTTCTTTATACTATTTATTATGTATTTGCATCATAAACTAATTGGGGATGTTTATCACTCTATACTTTTATGGAATTTTATGCAAAATGAATATATAAAAGCTTTTGAGTTGGTATATAAATAAAGAGATCCTTCTCAACGATTTTAAAGATAATGGTCATTCTATTAAGACTATGCTATACATTTAAAGTACCATTAGACTTTTATAGATACAAAACTATTGAGGTATTGTACTCTAGTGTTCCTAGTCTACATTCTTGATTGAAAATTATAGTATGCATTCTTCTACATAGAATACAAATGTATCTATTAAACTATTTTGATGCTTTCTAGTGTGCTCTATAGCCACTAATTAACAATATTTATCTATATATATATGCTTTAAGATCTTGAATGATGAAATATCACATTATTGGTGGGTGGAGTGTTATTCTTTTAAGATCTTGAATGATGAAATCTCATATTATTGGTAGGTGGAGTGTTATTTTTGCATGATCAGTGGGTATTATCCTTGAACATAAATCATAATCTCTACAAAGTTTATTTGTTATCAAGTTTAGAAGAATATTGCTTTCTATTGTTTGATTTGCGATACAATTCCTAATGAGTGCTACAATATGTATTTGGTTTCTAAATTTTTATGACAAACCTTATTATGGATGGTAAAGGAACCCATGGAAAAAGGCTTGAATATCCATGTATTTTTTCTCATTTTGTACCATTTTCCTTTTTGAGGTCTAAAATTAGATATTCTCACAATGTACCCTCATGTTAGTTGGCATTAAATGTATGAATGCATGGGATTTATTTTTTGATTATTATGGAAACCTTATGAACTATTTACTATCCTTTGTTATTGAATTGGTTCATGAAAATAAGAGAGATTTGAAATATATTCTAGACCTTGATAGGATTGCTTTTATTCTTTCTACTTGCATAATGCTTGAATTGCTATTCGTTAGTATCTTAGCAAAGAAATATTGAATTCTTGTTGTTCATAGCTTACATACTTTAAGACTTGTGAAGCTAGTGATATTTGATCAAGTGTAAAAATGGGCATGAGTAAATTTTGTTTGTTCAATATTATGTCTAGTTTATCATAATTTCTAGAAATGATCAGAAGCGTACATTCACCACAAGTATTATGAAAGTATTATGTTGTATGGGTGTCCATAGAAACAAAATATAGTCATTTCCATACAATATAATGTTATCATTTTGATATAATGGATAAAGTTCTTGAGGGGTATTTATAGTAGTACCTAATCCCAACATTTATAATTACATATTACATTTTAACATAATCCAACATTTGGATTAAGGTTAAGTCGAGTTCAATTATAAGTTAATAAACATTGTAATAAATATTTAGTCAAAGGTTAACCATACAAGTGTGTTAACCAATCCTACTATAGGTGAATATAATAAATCATTGCCCATAGTCTTACACCAATATTGCCCAAAGACTTAAATCACAATTCCTTGGAGGCACACATTATCTAATATCAATTTTGGCCAACAAAGTAAAATTACCATATTCCAATACCTCCCATAATTTGACCTTGGGTTTTGATGAGAGGATACATTAGAGATGGTAACATATACCCCTATAATGGATGCTTGAGTGGACCTAATAGTATATGAATCTCCAACGAATATCTAGATATTTCTACAATATTTGGAAGTTTGTTGTGCAAATATACCTCTACAATCACACAAATATCCTTAGGCTTGACTAAAGTCATTACAATTGTTAATGGATACTCTTACACATATATAAAGAATACCTCTACAACTCAAAAATTCTCTAACACTTGAACAAGAACCTCCTCAACTATGGATACTCTTACACATATATATATGGAAGTCATTGGCTAATCTAGCCATTTTGTTGAAGATGCTTGAATTGGGTCAAATATTCATGGGTATGAAGCCATAATTTTAACTTTTAGATATATGACGTTGGGCTTCCCTTGAGAATATAATCAACATACAATGTAGAATCACTAATCTATCCATCAATCTCAACATTGGGTAGTTGGCACAAGGAAATACTTTTGAACTCCCCCATGAGAAAGGGCATGTTGGACTGTTGTTTTAAGCATTGTCCTTCTACAAGATGTAGTAAAAGAGAAAAAAATTCAAACATAATCCATCCAATCAAGAGAAGCAAGAGTATTTGAATAGTCAATCCCTTACATTTGAGAGAACCACATAGTAACAAGGTGTACCTTGTTCTTACCATTATATATGTATTCCAAATTATCATAATCAATGTGTTTGTCCTTGGTTAGAGGTCCAAGCATACATCTACCAGTAATCCTCCTACTTGTGCATAAAAGAGCATTCAATCTAACAACACCAAATAAAATCCTCCCCCTATAAAGAGAAGCAAGCTCATAACAACTATAAATGCTCATACCCATGGGTAGAGAAGCAATCTACTATATTTAGATGTCATACTATATCATCTGAAGCAACATGTACCTCAAATTATGGCTAGCATGCCCATGCCAAAAATTATTGATGTCACTTGTCCTAGCCACCATATTAAAAAACATTCTCCATGAATAAAGGGGAAGATGAAGGGAGAAAACAAAGTGTGCCCAACTAATCAAAACAATAATGTGTCAAGTGGAAATGTCCTCCCAAATCAAAAATACAAATAGAGGTCAACAATTAGGGGGTAAATTATTCATGAAAATCCTATAATAATACCTTATTCTACTACTATGACAAACTGGAACATATATATCCATTACAAAAAGCTCAAAAAATTACGTGTATTGAAAAAGGGCTCAAAATGATTTTGTATGCAAATGTTTTGGCCTTTTGAAAATTTCTCTCCAAATCACTCAAAATATTACCAAAAACATTCAAATTAAAATTTTCATAGAACACTTATGACCATTCAGAAGGTATAATATATCACAAAATAAATAAAGCCATGCCTCTCTATGTTTATTGTTCACTGGGCAAGGAACAAGACTTCCAAATATTTTTATTTGTTGATGGAGCATGCGATACAAGGACACTAGGCAAATGTCAAATTGTGACTCATCATTATAAATATGAATGAAATACTGTTATGGATGACCATGTACATACCACTTTATTTTCATCTCAACAATTTCAAAATTTTTACCCCAAGTAGTATGAAGGAGTGCAGGGGTTTGAACTCCACCAAATATGTAGAAGCCATGTTGTAACCAAAGCACCTACATCTACATGGAGGTATATAAAGTCCCATGCTTTCAAGGTCCACTATGAATTTCTTGAAACAATCATGAGTAGGATTGTGTATCCACCTTACTAGTTATATTGTTATCACATGCCCCCATCACATAAAAAGAGTTGCAAAGATTTGAGACCCACACTTGTTCTCTAGGAGCACTTTAAAATCACCACACTAGCTAGATAGAAATTGAGTTGCTTAGGAGTAAAATTATCACATTCCCATTATGCTTGCTCATTTTTTGGAGTGCAATTCTCATTACAGATATGACAAAATCAATTGTAGTGCAAAAATTTGAGCTCTTGAATGCATACCTACAATGACCTTTAATGCTTTGTGTTGACTATCCAACACATGATGCCATTGAGTCTCTTGTTTATGCTATTCATTATTTGGCAAAAATTTGGTTGTTGAAAGGAGGCACATGCATATTTTTCCTCCAAGATGCCTTTCCACATTTACAATATTATCATAGATTGATCATGTAGTCAAAATAAATGTTACCTAGCCTTGCTTTATTATTGTAAAATATCATACTATAGGAGTGGAACCCATGGCTTTTCAACCAAATATACTTCATAATGCTCAAGGAAGCAACTATGTTATTGGAGGAGATAATAATGGGTCTAATATTAAATAAAGTATGGGTAGAATTAGTCATGTGATATAGTGCATGCACTTTTATAAACCTATACTACGCGATGCTCCATATGTCCTTTCAAGCCAAAATGCTTTCTATAGTTTATAATTTATGGAAATTTGCCTATTTAAACTATTGATAAACCTTATCATGGCTACAAATCCTCAACACATGTGACATAAACTCACATTAGAATGATATACCACTTCTTTGACCAAGTTGGAGGCATGTATACCTTTAACCAACATATTGAATTATAACTTAGCTACAAACCTTTTTCTATAACAACAAATACCAAAAAATATGGACGGTGTGTTGAACTTTTGACCTCCACATTTTGAAGGTCTATGTGAGGTATCCTTCTTTTTATGCTATTTTTAATCATTTATTAACCATCTAGCCTAAAAATAAATCAAGCTACCATCTATACACAAACCATGCCTTGCCCTGCACATCACTATATATTTTGTCATGGTTAGATGGAAAATTGTAAATTTTAAATTAAAAATTAAAAATTTGGAGGAAAAATAAATAATTTTTTGATGCAAAAAAGGGTACATGATGATAAAATTATAAAAAGTGCTGAAATGAATTTAAATGGATATAGTTAAGTTGTTCCTAAATTGAACCTCGATAAAAATAAAATTTGGAAATTCCTTGCAATAGGTGAATACCTAATCTATACAAGTCATGAAAAAAGTTTAATTTTTATTTGCTTCTTTATAAGAGAACAATTTTCCTACTTTTCTTAGGCTTGTTGGATTGGTCATCCCAACATAGTGATATCCATGATGACATGAATTCATGAGTCACCTCATGAGTGGAAACCATAATATAGTTCCTCCTTATGCTCATGATAATATGCTTTATCACACAAGGGAACAATGAGTTATTAGATGTTTTCTTGATTCAATTGGGTTGATTGGATTTTATCACCAAAATGGTGATAAACGACATCCATGGATGGTGTAAGGATTGTAGTGAACCAAAATGGAAAAAAAATGACACTCTTTAAGAAATTAAAATAAAACCAATGTAAAACCTTTGGGTCTAAGGAGATGTATGCCAACTTGAATAGGATGGATGTACATCACGGGGTAGTGAAAAATATTCTCTTATGACAGGGCCAATAGCTAGACCTAGATAATGGGAATTTTACTTGGTTTTTTGTGGTCATATTTTTATAGGATAAACAAGGAATGGAAGGGAAAGATACATATTAATCCTTGACATGAATAAAATATCTTTCCAGGCCCTCCTCTTGCTATGGTCTTTCTCTTTGATCCACAAATATTAACTGGTGGTAGGATGCACTACCATATAAAATTTAAATGTAGGTAGAATTTTCACAATAACATGAACAAAGATAAAAAATGGTAAAAGATAACACTACAAAGCTTATATAGTGAGAATAATTTTTTTTTATTACATATATAGAATAAAAATAGAACACCTAAGTCTCATAAAAATGATTTCAACTAATGGATTTGATCCTTCTATTGAGCCTTAAATCCTTATAGACACACCCAATGATCATATGCTACACTTGATTAGAAAATCCCTTAATCACTTCACAAAGATAACCCTTCCTTTGGCTAGCTAGGCTTGCTAGCCCTTACTCTCTTACATGACTCTTACTTAATTGAGCTCTCAAATTGATTCTCATGGAGAGTGCTTCCCCTATGTATAGGATTATGGGAGCTAAATATTTCATGGAGGAAATATAAATGGGAAAAATGTCAAAATATTGTATCTTCTCTTGGAATCTTCCCATAATATGTTAACTACATAAAATTGTCAAATTATCTCATGGTTTTAGATATCTAATTTTTGCATTTTTCTCATAAAATTTTATAATTATAAATGTTAGCTTTTGATGGTGTATGTCAAGGGAGAATACAATCACAAGATATAAAATATGTAGAAATGTAAGATGCTGAAATATGCTATTAATGGAAAGTGATGAAAATGATACAATACAATATGGAGGAAATGAACACTCCAAAACTGATACTAAAGAACTACATTGTATCCATCACCAATCTATATGGTGATCTACACAACACAACTACTACTACCTACAATGATATCTAATCACTCACTATGAGACCCTTTATATAGAAATATGGATTGCTTGGCCAACACTCTACCTAGCTGTACAAGGGGACACCTTGCACATTTACAACTTGCACATAGACACTTGTGCATTTATTATATTACTTGAAGTAACTAGCTAACTACCCCTTAAAGTAATCTACTACTCTAGTTATGTACCAAGGGTGGTACATTTACATGACCCAAATGATGTAATATACTCTAACACCCCCATGTATTACATTATTTGGGTATTGAAGACTTTAGTATTCAATATGGATCTTCTTCTCTTGAATAGTCTTTGGCTTCAATTGGTTCTTCTTCTTTTGCAGTAGTCTTCATGTTATATCCATTGTTCCTTATTGTCAAGTGTCTTTGATGAACTAGAGATCTCTTAATTTTGTATGTTGCAAGTGGATTAGGGCAACTCCATTTTTTCTCCTTTGATTCTTTGTATAAAATAAATCTTTGATCTTCACAAATGTTAAGCTTGAACTTATTGTTAGTGGATGCTTCTGAAATGAGATCTTGAAAGAAGAAATATATTCTATGTAGTAATATTTATTCATGACTTCTATAGTACTTATATTTATAGTAATAGAAGAAAGATAAATGGTTATTTCCTCCACAATATTTACAAGGATGGAGGCTCTAACAGTTCACCTTTTCATGACCAAATTGGTTGTAGTAAGTGCATAGTAAATATATTCCAACTGCTTTGTTATCTATTTTAGGAATATCATGTTTATCTATCTCCTTGATGAGATACTTAAACCATATGTGGATAATTGAAGCAATTTCATTCTTACTTTGTTCATACATTTGTATGATATCTTTTTGTTCAATACTCTTTTCTTCTCCTATATCTTCATTAGTGCAGTTATCACCAATTTCTTTTGTTGTCTCATTTGAAGATGTAACGGATGGATCTATATTTCCATTATCATAAATCCTTTTAAAATCTATTGATTCTTTCCTTATATCTGTATCTTTCTCATTATTATCCATTGAATCATCAATCATGCTTCTAATCCAGATTGATACTTTTCTTAAGCCTTTTATGATAGCATTATTCAATATGTTAGTAGACATCCTTATGGCTCCCTAGTGATTTAAGTTTAGACTAGAGAACTTTGATATATAGTATTCTTTTTGGTTCTCTAGTATTTGAATTTGTAGAATACTATATCTATCTTTAGTATATGATCCAATTTGATAAAACCTTTTAGATTTTGTAGAATTCCTTATTTCTTCCTAGTTAAGAGATGTGAACTAATTTGATAAAATCTTTCTTAGAATTAGGTTTTGTAGGCTTCCTTATATCTCCCTAATAATTAGAATATGCTTAGTTCACTTTCTAAGTTGATTTTGTAATGTTTTGAGAATAATCAACTTTTTAATTTTACCTTATCTTTCCCAATGAAGTATGCTTTAATGGTTGGATTTATTTTTGTCTCCTTAGAATGAGTATGAGATAATTTTTACTAATTAATTCGAACTCTATATGTAGGCAATTGATTTTCTTCTCTTTCCAATAGATTAATTTTCTAAATTCCAATTATATGTATATAGTTTGAAGTAGTATGCCTTATATCTCCCTACTCTTTGGAATATTAGAAAATAATGGTATTTGCAATTTAATAATGATTTAATAAAAGTTGACAACCTTATATATCCTACTTGGTTAATTGCAAATATGAATATTCAATACCTTGAAATAAGCTTGCTTGATAATTACTAATGCTTGATAAGTTTATTCCAATGCAATAGTCTATATCACCTTATAACTTCAATTTTAATTAAAGCAAGTAAATTTAATATTTACCTTAGTAAGGCTTGATGCTCTACGTATCCTTGAGTAGCTCCATGTACTTTGATGGCTGGTTGGTACGTATCTCCATGCTGTATTAATGTTGCTTTGACCTTGATGTCCAACGAAGGGCCTACATGCTCTTTCTTCAAACTCTACGCTTCCACAATGCCTATTTTGGCTTGGTCTCCTCCTTAATGGGTGCTTATCACCATGAGAATTTAATGTTGGTTTATGACAGTCCTCACTACCTCCTTTGACTCTGATTTTAGTGTGCTCTTACTTACTCGAACATTGTAATTTTGCTCCAATTTCACTTCACTTCTTTACCTTGGAGTTGAATGCTTATGTAGCTACATGGCACATGCACTTTGAGTAATGTGTAAGATATATTTTAATTATTCTTTGTGAGATATCCAAGTGGATTTTGAGCTCCAATGCACATGGGCTTCTTTATGTAACACTTGAGACTGGTTTCAATGCCTTCTTGAGTAACACTCATGGCTGGAATTAATGCTTTCTCCAAGTGGCTTATGAGCTCCGATTATTGTAGGTGAAACTACTGTAATGCTATTTCCTATACAATCTAACATTCAAATATTTTCTTATGAGATGAGCGCTTCTTGTCAGTGGTGACAAATGGTAGATTGCATGTATTTTTCCTCCAATGCTTCTCTTCTTCTATATATTCCTCTTACCAACATAAATCCAGTTGTTTCTTGTTCCTCAATGCTTCTTCCAAGTGAGTATGGGTTGGCTCTTGATTCAATGGAGGTCTTGGGAGCTTAGAGATGGTTCTATGGTGGTTCGAGAGTTGATTTGAATGCTCCTTCAATGGACATCTTCTCCAAGAAAGAGCTTGGGTATTGCTTCTTTTGCTCTATGCTTTTACTTTCAATATGCTAGTTCGAATGCTCCCTTTGCATTGTTCAATAGATGAAAACCAATGTAGATGGATAATGATCCTTTTGTGATATCCTATGCTTTATATTGGTTGTTAGGAATACCTACTTTTATGGTTGTAAGGGTGTCTTTAGACACCGTAATGAGAGCTCTTTGTTAGCTCTTCTCTCTTGCTTTGGATAGTGCTCCTCTACGATCGCTTGTATGATGTTCCTCACTTGTGGAGGATGTGTCCTTAAGACACTCAAGTTCTATCCTCTTTCCTATGTAGGACAAGATGTTATGGTGCAGAATAATGTAAATAGATTTGTAATACAATACCTTGATTTTGCACCTTCTCTTTTGCAAGCTTCTTTTGTTGGTTTTAATGGTAGCTTCTCTGTACTATTTCTTGTAGGCAAGGGTTGATTGATGTTGTCTTATCTTCTAGACAACTCTCTCCTTCACTTGGTTAATATAGTAATGAACCCAAGCTAATAATCATGTAGATAATATGCCCTTGAAGGAGTAATTTCTGCACTAATATTTTACCTATAATGAGCTCTTAGTGCACCTTGAATCTGAGACTCACCAAGTCTCGATTTTTGGCTTCTATCATTGATTTAATGGCTACCTTCTTCTTCTCCACTCCTTGGAGGAATTTCAATCAGCTTGGTGGCTTCTATAGGCCACAATACCTTGTAGGTATTGAGTTTTGAATAGTGTCTTTAGACACTTTGATTATTTGCAGATTTTTGTGTCCTTGATCTTTAACAATCAATACACAAAATAACCCTTTGAGAGTAACTAGTTTAATGAACAACTAGTATAGTGCAATGAACCAATAATATTTCTAACTTAATGCACTTTAATAATATCACCTTATTGCTCCTGTTAATAAGCTCTCAAAGTAGTTTCAAATGCACTAATGATCACTGCAAATTTCTTAATGTAGTCCTCTTCTCAATAATTAGATAATAGGAAGAATGTATCTAACTCCTATTAATATGCAGGTAATGAACCTTAATAGAAACTATCTTCTGCACTTTCTTTGAGGACTTAAAATGCAACCTTCTATTTTACAACTTCCAAATTCTAATAAGGTGCTTAATGAAGTTAAGTAGTAATCTGAATTAAGTGTTCAAGTAATGAACCTTTTGCACCTAAGTTGCTTACCTTTGATGATGAATATCTTGATGAGTTGATTCACCAAATTTCTTGTCTAGAATGGTGGTTGCTTGTAGCTATGAATGCTTCTAGTCTACTGCTCTAAAATTGTAGTAGATGATTTCAACTTCTCCTTTAGGATCTGGCCTAGAACTCCAAAGTCTTGTAGCTAGTAATGCTATCTTGATTTCTGCCCTTTAGCAATCAATCTATTCACTGAAATGTTGTCCTTCTAGAACCCTTTCAATATTTTTCTGTGAATCCAACAAATATCTATCTCTAAAATATGCCTTCTTTAGCTATGAAGGGCAATCTCCAAATCTTCTTGGATTTGGTAGGTTTCTTCTATCTGAGTTCTTCTTCAACCTCTTTATCGGGTTCTGACTTCAAACAGGATTTTCTTCTCAAGAATATGAAGATCTTGAGGTCTTCACGAATCTTCTCTCTGAATTTTGACAAGTTATTTGCCAAATATTTCTCCTTTGGGCTTGTTTTCGGATGGTGATAATTGTCCCAATTCTTTCACTATATTTTGTAGTGAATTTCTCCAATGAGTTCTCCTAGGAACTTCTTTGATGGCTTCTCCAATTTCTGCAATGAGGCTATCCAAGCCTTCTCCTTGTTTCTCCTTGAGACCTCTCCAAGGTCTTTAGTCTTGTAGCTTCTCTAGTCTTCTTGATGAGACATTTCCTTCAACCTTCAACTACGAAAGTGTTGGCAATGAGATCTTCTTCATGGATATCTAGAATAGGAATTTTGATAGTCCTTCTCTATCTCTTCCAAGGATGGAAGTTCTTCAATGAGATCTTTGATGGGTCTCTTCAGCTTCTTCTAGAGGAAGTCTTCAATCAACAAAGGAGATCACCAATCTCCTATATTTCACGGACTCTTCTCTGGAGTCTTCTTCAGGTTCAAGGCTTTTATGGCATTTTCTTCTGGATCAAGGCTTCTATGGCCTTTTCTTCTAGAAATAAGGATTTTGTGGCCTTTTATTTTGCAATAAGGCTTCTGTGGCCTTTTCTTCTACAATGTGTAGGTCTACAATAGGGCTTCCTTCAGTTTCCTTTTTCTACAACAAGATATTAGTAAGATGATTATAAATCTTGTCAATGATGAATCTTCACTAGTTGATTTGTCAATCTAGTGGAACGAATGTTGAGTCCTAGTATTCATGAGTTTTCTATAACTTTGTGGAAAGACTCTAGCCAAATGCAATCTCAAAAATTCTAGAACTGAGATTTGCTTTTCCTCTCTATCTCTCTTGTGATGATGTTTGCATGCAATTGTGCACAATGATAAATGATCCCTTATGGCTCTCCCTAATCCTATCGACCTACCATGGCTCTGATACCACTGTTAGCTTTTGATGGTGTATGCCAAGGGAGAATATAATCACAGGATATAAAATATGCAGAAATATAAGATGCTGAAATATGCTATTAATGAAAAGTGATGAAAATGATACAATGCAATATGAAGGAAATGAACACTCTAGAAATGATACTGAAGAACTACATTGTATCCATCACCAATCTATATGGTGATCTACACACCACAACTACTACTACCTACAACGATATATAATCACTCACTATGAGGCCCTTTATATAGAAATATGGATTGCTTGGCCAACACTCTACCTAGATGTACAAGGGGACACCTTGCACATTTACAACTTGCACATAGACACTTGTGCATTTATTATATTACTTGAAGTAACTAGCTAACTACCCCCTAAAGTAATCTACTACTCTAGTTATGTACCAAGGGTGGTACATTTACATGACCCAAATGATGTAATATACTCTAAAAATAAAGGATAGTTAATGTATCAGATGACTCTATAGATTTCCTTTTGCAATTACATAATACTTTCAAAAGCATCTTAAAATTTTAGAGATATTCTAGAAATTCTACGAGTTACACTCAATAATTTAAAAAATATCCCAAGATAACTTGAATTTGTGAAACTATATAAATATATATGCACCTTGGATATAAAAAGCATTAGTAATGGATGCAATGTTATAGCTTTATATCTCTTCTCAAAGATTCCTTACATTATACTCTATTTTGTAAGTAATAAAATCATTTTGTTAGTTTGATTATATTTCTATGTTCTAATTTGTTATACTCTATTGTTTCAAAAGTGCATTCTTTATTGATCTTACTTAACCCCAAAAAATGAGTTTTATATCATTGGTATTAGAGTAGTTTATGTTTTGATTGTATGTTCATAAACATGAGATCAAGATATTAAAAGTTTGGGTTTCAGATGTGTGATCCTTTTGATTACCTCCATTTTTATTCTAAACAATACTATATGGAAACTAGAATAAACAATACAAGGACGATCAATCCTTTCAAGGAGATGTTGAACAAAGGTCCTCATAAAATAGGTACAAGTGATGATGGACCAATTTGCTCAAATTTTACAATGGCGACCAGTTTGCTCAAATTTTGCAATGGCTCCCTACGTTAAATTTTCCAAAATTATTTACATGGCCTCTAGCTACCCTAGAACCATTAAAAAAATTAATTTCCACACTTTATGTCAAAAAGTTGAGATAATGGAACTAGTGCTTTTCAAAGGGGATAAAAAAAACATTTTCTAAGCAATAAAGTCATTTTGTTAGTTTGCTTATATTTTCATGTTTTGATTTGTTATACTCTATTATTTAAAAATTGCATTCTTTCTTGATATTCCTTAACTCAAGATTTTAAGTTTTGTATCACATAGTACCCCATGAAGTAGTTATTAGTAACTAGTGAATCCTCTCAAAATTACATCAAAATACTCTTTTGTACTCAAAGGTACTCATTCAAGATAAAATAGGGAATGGACAATCTATAAAGAGCATAATAAAATATTTATAATTTCAAAAACCTACAAAAGAACCATTATTTTACGATTGTACCAAATCACTATCCATTATTAGTCAAACTAGCCAGTTTTGAAGCATTGAAAGCATACAAACTTCCTAAAATATTATAAAATAAAGGTGATACAAGTAACTATTGAAATACTAAAAAATAAAATGCATACAACAAGTAACACAGTTATTTAGTATGAGAAGTCATTTCAAGAAGAAAACCCACAAATAAATCATTCAATCTTCTTATCCCGTGCTAAATAGAGAGGTTACACGAGTTGTCACCATTAGCTTGGCCATCACTAAGGTGTACAATAACCATAGATTTCTTTATAAATTTACATAGTGATTCTTAGTGGTATCCTTACTTTGTCATTACTAAAAATACTTTTTTCTCTATTTTTTAATATCCAAATCCCCCTCCTTTTTCCTTGGGCTTTCCCAAATAAGCCTCATCTAGCTTTTTTTTCTTCAAAATTTGAAAGTGCAACTAATTTTTCTTGATAATTAAGGTTCTTGTAAGTTAAAAACATGCATGGAGATGTTTGACATACTTTTCCCTACAAATATTCCTCTTAATACTTGATCAAGTTTAGTCTACCTTGTACATGCCAAATCATCTCATCCCTTTCTAGCTTATGATTTGGACTATTATTTAACATTTTGAAGGTCCAAGTGCATGATTTTGAGCTAAAAATCAATAGGTATATGTGTGATAATATTGAGAAGCTTCACCCTCTTCTCCTTCCAAAGCTCGACCTTGGTCTTTGTCCTTTGTGGATAAAGTTAGGTCTTCGACAGGAGCATTTTCTTTCCAAACTCCTTTGCCCTTCTCTATTTTGGGCACTGAAGTTTATTTTCCAAGCGAGGCTATGGAGCCACTAATCTTCCAAGAGTCCCTCTCTTTGGTTGGAAAATTTGTCGGTGCCCGACCTGATATGGAAACTATCTGCGAGTGGGATCTTTCCAAATGGTGGCTGTCAGTAAGCTTAGAGTTAGTGGCCTTTCCTAGGGGGTTCTTAATGATCAGGCTAAACAATGCCCTTGACACCCACCGCATTCTTACTAGAGGACCTTGGTTTTTCGGTCGTCGCAGCCTGTTTCTGCAGAGATGGGGAGAAGATTTTGACCCTGAAACTTAGTCTATCAACATCACTTTGATTTGGATCAAACTCCATGGGATTACTCCATAGTTCTTCTATAATGATGCACTCAAAGACATCACTCAACCGATTGGAGATTTAGTCGCCATCAATCTTGCTACCCGAGCCAGAACCAGAATGACCTATGATCATGTCTGCGTCATGGCTAATATAGATTTGGATCTGCCTACCTGCATCGACATCAACTACGGGAGCTACAGAAGGCGTCAAGGAGTTGAGTACAAGAACAAGCCCACTTTTTGTTTGGAGTGCAACACTCAGGGCCACCTGGCTTCTCAATGCCCTTCCCAAAAAAAAGACATCCCCAACGATTCAGGCCGAAAGAAGGATTCCCAGATCCCCAACACCCAAAAAAAGGCTTCTGGCTAGGGCCGTGGCTGTTCTATAGGCCCCCCTAAGACCTTTGCTCCCAACAATGTAAGTGCTTTGCCTTCTCGTTCCAATAAATTTGCTCCCTTAAATAATATTCATACTAGAGAGGACATCTCCGATGACCTTCCCATAGATCCAAACGCCTCATCCACACCCACTGTGATTCAGTCTCCCTTGTCCAAAGGTAAGGCTGCAATGACCTTCCAAAACTCACCCTCAGATTTTGGTCCTTCTCACATTCCTCTTCCCTTCCCACCCCTTCCCCCGACTCAGAACCGTCCTATTTCCCTCTCCCTTGAGCCTGTTGCCGTGTGCCAGTCTCCCCGCTCTCCATCCCCCCATCGGCCTATCCCTGGGACTAACACCACTAAAATTCTCCAAACATCTAGCCTGCTAAAATCTCCCATTCCCGCACCCCAAGCTGATGTCAACAAATAACAGAGAAGGGGAAGACCGTCCAATGCAAAAAAGCTTGCCAAAGTAGCTGAGATTGAAATGGCTGATGGATCTGTGCCTACATCCTTGGGCCCTATTTTTGAACAACCCACCCACCAATATTTGGATGAGGTTAGACCTAAACTTACTCTGTCTCAAGGGAGAGGCAGAGGTCGCAAAGCAAACCCCAAGTCAACTCGATGAAGTTCGTCTCTTGGAATGTTAGAGGCCTCAACGAAACTGCTAAATAGAAGACTGTCAAATCGGTGAGAAAAAACCTAAAACCACATGTTTCTTCAAGAATCCAAACTGGACGAGAATAGCAGCACTCAAGTTTGCAAGCTAATCTAGGAAAACAACAATTTTGCCTTTTGTCCCTCCTCAGGGGCATCCAGGGGTCTCCTTTGTTTGTGGGTTCCGACAACTATTGAGGGGAGAGTTATTTCAGTCTTTGACAGAACCATCAAAATTTTGTTCACTAATAAAGTCACTAACCTCCAATGGATTGCCACCAATGTTTATGGACCAAACAGTTCTGTCAACAAAATATTGCTATGGGATAACATTTCTGCAATGTGCAATAACTTTCCTGACTTTCCATGGATGCTCTGTGGTGATTTCAATACTCCCCTTCACCTGTTTGATAAGCAAGGAGGCAATCCGATCACTAGCAACTGTATTGAAGATTTCAATGAATTTGTCAACCTCAACGAGCTAATGGACATGCCACTCCAAGGATCCAACTACACATGGAGCAACAGACGGGTGGGCATTCATCACATCCAAATTTGGCTCGATAGATTTCTCTTATCCAAATAACTCATTCCTATTTTTGGTGATGCCAGGCTTCATAGCTACCCAAAAATTGGATTCGATCATAACCCCCTAATTTTGGATTGTTCCTGCCCCTATAAAACCTTCAAAACCCCTTTCAGGTTTGAAAATATGTGGCTCACCCATCCAGATTTAGGTAGGTGTATTCGACAATTGTGGTAGCAAAACCTTTGTCCAAACCCTCTCTCGAATCTGTTCCTCAAACTCAAAGCGGTCAAGCTCAAGCTAAAATGCTGGAACAGGGAGGTTTTCGGCAACCTCTTTACCAAAAAAAAGCATCTGATGGATGAGCTCAAAAGGGTGGAAAATCTAATTCAGGGAGGGGATCAGAGGGTTGAAACTTTCATGGAGGAAAAAAGCCTCCTTTCAAACCTTCACAATGCCTTGGATAAGGAAGAGTCCTACTGGAGGCAAAAATCCAGAAGCCTTTGGCTCAAAGAAGGAGACACCAACATGAAGTTTTTCCATGCTTCCACCATGCACCACAAAGGCTCAAATAAAATCTCTGAGTTGACCAAGGCTAATGGTACCATTGTCTCTGACATCCATGCCATCAGACAGGAAGCTATGTGACACTTCCAAGAAATCTTAGGTCCAAGTGTTGACTGCCACCCCCGCACAACAAGTTCTCTGCTTTAGAACATACCAAAGTTGGTGTCTAACGATGATAATGGGAAATTGCTCCAATTATTCATCGAAGAGGAGATCAAAGATGCTCTGTTTGCAATGGAACCTGACAAGGCCCCTGGACCTGATGGCTTCCCACCCCGATTTTTTCAACACTTTTGGGATATTGTGGGCCCTGATGTTGTTGCTGCGGTTAAATTCTTCCAGAGAGCCAAAAAGATGCCAAGAGAAGCCAATTCCACGTTCATTGTTTTAATTCCCAAGTCCAATGATTGTGCTTCCCTCTTCGACTTCAGATGTATTAGTCTCTATAGTGTCATCTACAAAATTATCACCAAAGTTATGGCAAACAGGCTGAAAGACATCCTTCCCTCCATCATCAAACAGTGCCAAGGAAGCTCAGTCAAAGGCAGATTCATTGCTGATGGAGTGATAACCGTCCATGAATTGGCCCATTCGGCATATAAAAATAAAAAACCCAGTATGTTCCTTAAGCTTGACATGAACAAGGCTTTTGATCGGGTTTCCTAGAAATTCCTGTTTGAGGTCCTTGAAATCCCTTTCTTAGAGAACACAACCTTCCGAGCGGATCTCATTTCTGGAATGGTGTCACCAAAACAAGGAAGATCATCATGGAAGGCTTAAGGTGGTGTCTTGGAAATGGAATGACCATTCATTTCTAGGATGACCCATGGATCCGTGACAAACCTCTCAGCCAAGATCCTCATCTTGCAGTGCTCAAGACGGTTACCGAAGCCACCTTTGGAGATAAGGTGTGTCATTTCATTAACCCAGGTATTATAAGACCCGAATGGAAACACCTGGCTCTTAATGGGCCTAGGCATATCACCGAGGTGCTTAGACGATTACAAAACTTGCTGAGGACTTGCATCATCCCCAGCTCTCACAAAGATGACTCCATGGTTTGGAACCTTGAAGATTCAGGGATTTTCACTGTTAAATTTGCCTACTACAGCCAAGAAGCTCCCAGTGATGGCCGTGACTTATCTAATTAGGTTTGGGTCCCCAAGATCATTCCCAAGGTCAAATTCTTCTACTGGTTGGCCATCCAAAATAGAATCCTCACCACTGACAACTTGATAATCAGAGGGTTACTCATTCCAAATTGGTGCATCTTGTGTAAAAATGCCTGTGAGTCAACTTCTCATGTTTTTTTGGAATGTCCCTTCTCTCTTACAGTGCTCATTCGTCATCTCTGTAGCCCTCCCTCATTCAATTTGCCTCCTTTTTCAACAATGGCCCCGGCCTTTCAAGAGCAGTAAACTTAAATTCATGTGGCAAGCTTGCATTCACATTTTCCTATGGCAGATTTGGCTTGAGAGAAATGCCAAAATTTTCAAAAACCATGCCACTGATAAGAAGATTGTTGTTGCCAAAATCTTGGCCCTTGCTGCGGAGAATGCCTATCTTGTCTCGTCTTCCAAACCCCCCCTCTTGGCCTTGAATCGAACCTAACAAAACTTTTCAATCTTTCCAATTTCTCTGCTACACCTCGTACTTTTGTTGACAGGTCTGTTATCAAGTGGGTCTTACCTCCTACTGGGTGGCACAAGCTTAACTTTGATGGCGTGGCCAAAGGCAACCCAGGAGCGGCTGGCGGAGGAGGAATTCTTAGAAATCACAGAGGAGAAATCATTTTGGCCTTTGCTCAGAACCTGGGAATTCAATCTAACAATATGGCAGAGGCCCGGGCCTTGCTCCAAAGCTTGATTCTCTTGGAAGGCTTGACCATCAATAAACTTATCATAGAAGGAGACTCATTGCACTACATCAACTGGCTCAATGGGACCTCTGTGCCTCCTTGGGCCCTTGTTTCGATCTTCCAAGAATGCAAGGCACTAATTGGAATTTACCCAAAATTAATCATTAAGCATTAGTACCGGGAAGGAAACAAAGCTGCGGACTAGCTTGCTAACAAGGGAGTTGACGAAACGGACATTCATGTTTGGAGAGACTCCTTCCCGATTGGCCTAAGGGACGCTTCTACAAGTTCCAATGTCTGCATAATGTGAGTGGTTAACTGGGCACCGGGTTTGTTCACTCTTGGAACTGGTCGAGTCTTCGCATCCTTTCTTCCTTCCTCTCCCCCTTCGGCTATGTTTTGGCAACTTGGCGCATTTTCATGACACTTTTCACCGTTGGCCACAAAATTTTAGCTTGTCGCGATATCGCGACATTCCTTTTTTCTTTGGCCGTGAGGTTGCTACTTGTCGTGATATCGTGACACTTTTTTCTCCTTCAGACGTGGTCTTCCAACTTGTCGTGATATCATGACACTTTTTCTCTCTAGGTGATTTTTTGCAACTTGTCACGATATCGCGACACTTTTTCCCTTTAGGCGCTTTCTTGCATCATGTCACGATTTCATGAATTTTTTTCTCTTCGATGGCGGTCTTCCATTTTGTCATGATATCTTGAAACTTTTTCTCCTTAGCGGCAGTCTTCCATTTTGTCATGATTTCATGACACTTTTTCTCTTCGGCTGCGGTCTTCCAGATTGTCGCGATATCGTGACACTTTTTCTCTTCGGCTGCGGTCTTCTAGATTGTCGCAATATCGTGACACTTTTTCTATTCAGCTGCGGTCTTCCAAATTGTCACGATATCGTGACACTTTTTCTCCTTGGCAGCAGTTTTCCATCTTGTCGTGATTTCATGACATTTTTTCTGTTCGACGACGGTCTTCCATTTTGTCACGATTTCGCAACACTTTTTCTCCTCGACGACGGTCTTCCATTTTGTCGCGATATCGTGACACTTTTTCTCTTCGGCTGCGGTCTTCCAGATTGTCGCGATATCGCGACACTTTTTCTCTTCGGCTGCGGTCTTCCAGATTGTCGCGATATCGCGACACTTTTTCTCTTCAGCTGTGGTCTTCCAGATTGTTGCGATTTCATGACACTTTTTCTCTTCGGCTATGGTCTTCCAGATTGTCGCGATATCGTGACACTTTTTCTCCTTGGCAGCGGTTTTCCATCTTGTCACGATTTCGTGACACTTTTTCTCTTCGACTGCGGTCTTCCATAATGTCATGATTTCACGACACTTTTTCTCTTCGACTGCGGTCTTCCAGATTGTCGCGATATCGCGACACTTTTTTTCTTTGGCTGCGGTCTTCCAGATTGTCACGATATCGCGACACTTTTTCTTCTTGGCAGCGGTCTTCCATCTTGTCACGATATCGTGACACTTTTTCTCTTTGGCTACGGTCTTCCACAATGTCGCGATATCGCGACACTTTTTCTCTTCGGTAGCAGTCTTCCATCTTGTCGTGATTTCGTGACACCTTTTCTCTTTGGAAGCAGGCTTCCACATTTGTTGCGATATCATGACACTTTTTCTCTTCGGTTGCAGTCTTCCTTCTTGTCGTGATTTCATGACACCTTTTCTCTTCGATAGCGGTCTTACTTCTTGTCACGATTTCGTGACTCCTTTTTTGTCCGGGTGCGGTCTTCCTTCATGTCGTGATTTCATGACTCTTCTTCTCTTTCGGCTCCAACCTAGCAACTTGTCGCGATATCGTGACACTTCCTCTCTTCTGGTAGCAACCTTGCAACATGTCACGATTTCACGACTTCTTCCCTCCTTCGGCTTCGATGGCACTTCTTGTTGCAATTTCATGACATCCTTTCTTCTCTTGGCAGCAACGGTGCAACTTGTCATGATTTCGTGACATCACCAATTTGGTCGCGATTTCGCGACACCTTTCCTAGTGTGGAGGTTTGCTCGCTCTTTAATATTTTCTTCTTGGACCACCTCGGTCGATCTGGAATTCATGTAATTCCTCTTGTACAAGGTTTAGGGACCTTTCAACACCCTTTCTACCAATAAAAAAAAAAAAATTATTCAGAAGCTTCAATACAAATTTCATCTTATTTATAGCTCTTTAGAGAGAGAAAACATTACCGTGTAGTATACTAATAATTACTATTCTAATTTCCCAACTAGATGTATTTGATATAAACTAAATATATCCCCATAAGTCTCATTTCACATAAAAATAATCACTCAATTTCAACTTGATTTTTTTGAAATATATGAAAAATTCAACTCACTAATATTGACCGTTTTTCTTTTTTTGGGGCTAGATGATATACATAATTTTTTCTTTGATGTTAGAAAATTATTGTAAATTTATATCACTTATTTCATAACTGATGTGGTCATGCTCATTCTCCCAAATGATTAACACTCTAGAACCTTTTTTAATATTGTATGATAACCCACTTCTTATCTTCTATATAATTCTTGCTTTAGAGTCGTAATCATTAGGTTTCATTACTAGATATTTTCAATATTCAACCTATAATTCAAATGTATCAATTATAAATATAAATTTATTTTTATGCTTACGCAAAGATTGTATGTGGTATGTCTAAAAGTCTTTAGCAAATTTATCAACAATTCTAATATCATTTACTACACCAAATTCCTTTAAAATATACTTATTAAGCTAAATTTAAAGTTTTACCATGAAATTTGTTCATGGACATATTTTAGTTAACATAAAATTAAAAATATTAGCAACTATTACTTTTTAAAAGCTTGAATAACAATTTTTTTTTATATAAATATTCAAAGGAACTTGAAAATATTTACAAGTTGCTTTTATCCAAACTTATCCTACAACATTACTTAAATATAATAGTTCATTATGTCATAGATGAATTAAAATACTATGTAATTCTAAAACAAGGAGATAATATTTCATCATCTTAATCCTATGGATGGAAGGAGTGACAAAATTGCTTATTTTATCATCAAATAACTTTAGAAAACAATAAGGATTAACCTTATCTAAATATCATTTATATTCATCTAGATCTAGATGTGCTCCATGGTCTATATAATTTTGTAGACTAAGAATATTCAAAGTAGATATTTGTCAGGGTTTGGTAAAGGATGATGCATATATACATCATGGCTATAATTGTGGTTATAGGAAAGTAGAACAAGAAGAGATAATTGTAAGGGAAGAAGATAATAAATAAGAAGATTTAGGGTAGGGTTCTGTTCTATTGGATCTAAATCATTATTCAAGAATTTTTTTGCTTGGTTGTCATTAACAATCTATCATACAACATTTTTACATGATATGAATTTTATTCTTGTATTATGGCTTCATTTGTAAGGGATGAGGTGAAACCATGCTAAAATTCATAATAGCTTTTTTATTTTGGAGGGTTTATTAGAACAATAATTATAAAAATGGATAATAGTAGTAACAGGTTTGATTATAAGGATCTTGTATATGCATCAGATTCATGTGATGAAAAATTGATAGAAAAAAAAATTTCATGGCTGATGGTCAAGATTTTATTTTTTATATAAACAATTATAGACTTTGTAAATTCTATTTTTATGAATACGTGGTCCTTTATAGATGTTTCTAAGGTTCATAGGTATTGATAATTTAATTATGTTAGATATTGGCATCTACAGATATGGTCTAATTGTATGACCTAGAAAATATAATAAATAAGACATTTAAGGGTATGCCTAGTTGAATTAAGTAATTTGAGTGACCTTGGACGTGTAGACACTCAATTTTGAGCACATTGTAAATTTTTTAAAACTTATGAACATCTTCATCAACTAACCAATCAAGAATCCAAACCAAGTCAACTATCTCAAAACTCAATTAAGGAGGATTTACTGCTCTAAAATCAAAAGTATTAGGACGTGAGCGAGAGAATCACTGTGCTTCTGATCACTAGCAATACTTTTTACAACTTCAAATTTTCATTATTTTCCACCCAATTTGCATGGCAACAATTATTTTTGCACTAGCATTGGGATCATTAGTGCCACCAATGCTATTGCCTCTAGTGATATTGACTATCATACACAAAAAAGGAAAAAGGTATGTAGATAGTAGCTACCAAGACACCCATAAAAAATGGATCTAATCACATTAGTATGATCCACAACCTCAACAACAATCCAAAGCCCCAAAATTACCCTTTTCTATCTTGTATCCTTAATTACATATTGATCATTTTTGAAAATTTACCTTCAAATAATCCCATCAACTTCACCCAACCATCCTATAAGGGATCCTCCAAGGAGCCATGGCTTCCTATAAAGCCAAATGTTGGGGGAGCACAATCCATGAACTTTTAAGGATAGTGAAGCCCTATCAAATTGAATATGGATCTCTTTCAATAGTGAAACTATTATTTTGATCATCTCAAGAAATAACAAGCTTATCTACTTCATCACAACAATGGGACATAAAAAAACCTCTTGAGGCTACAAGCTTGCATATACTCATTTGGTTGTGTACTCTTCTCTCTTAGATTTTTCATTATCTTTATTTTATTGCTTTCTAATCATTGCATACTAACCTTATTTTTTTATCAATTATTGTATCTAATTATCTCTTTATTTCCATTTCATCAGTAGTTTATATATTTCATTATAAATTGGATTATATTTCTATATCCATTAGGACCCTTGAAAACCCTAGTTAAGTATCTTCATTGGTTCATTTGGAAGTAAAAAATTCTTTTTTCCAAAAATAAGATTCTATTGTATTTGTAGGTGAAAGAACTATAAAATTGGAGTTACGGTGGTACTATTGCACTCTTCCTCTATTACAATAGAAACTAACTCCATGGTTATAGTCTACTACAAAAAATAAAAGCACCATTAACTAGAAAAAGCACCATTGGTGCTATCGCTCCCCTAAAAATACTCTTACCACTAAATCACAATCATAATCTTGTTCTTTTGCATCTATTTATTTTTATCTTTTAAGTAGGGTTTTGATGCTGGTCAAAGGATTCATACACTCTCCACTGATATAGGCATACCCCTTTACTACTAATTCCACTTGTTTTTTTATCTATAAGTTTCTAAAATATAGGAGTCGTAAGCGAAATTGCCACTAGGTTGTAGTATCATCGATAGCTTTTTTGTAGATTAACAATACTTATCTCAAGAAGATTCATTAGGAAAAGTGCCACAAAATGGTAGCAACACCACCAACATTTCTCCATTCTTCTAGTGATTCTACCATTTACGCAAATATTAGGTTTAACGTTCTAATTGTTGTGTTTTCTCTTTTAGTTAGAAAATATGCCTCTTATATATTATGTATCTGCATCTATTGCTCTATATTTTTTATTTTATTCATTAAAGGATAAAAGGGAAAATAAGGAACAAGTCAACATTAACAACATTAGGGGACCAACTATAGTCTTGTATCTCATCAAAATAAAATTGAATATTTAGTCATATTAAGGATTATTTGATTATATTATCCTCATGAACTATTCCCTTGAAAGAAAATCATCTTTTACATTCATCATTAAAAATCAAAATTCATAGTTTATAGGACCTATCTATTATATTGATTGGTGCATTTGTAGTTAGGATAGGACTAGATTAAGGTTAAGTTATAAAAGAAAAATCTCATGGTGAAACGTAGGTTTTCTCTAACTTGAATCTATTAAACCTTAGACTTAAGCTCATGATTATCCCTATCTTTGAGGTGAGAGGTGAGACACCATGGATACAATAAGTCAATGACTCTCCATGATATTTCATAATAAATCACATTTTTGATAAATATGACATGAACACCACTATAGGTCCCAAGATTTTCCTTGTGTAAGCTAAACCTTAATCAAAACTAAAATTTATAAAAACTTTAATCAAAATCATTAATTTGTTTATTTAGTTAAAATACATCAAATTCATATAAAAAGCACATAACCAAGTGCTAGTCCTATTAGGGATATTTATGGTCCTAAGTAACTATCGTACAAGTTACTAGATTATATTGGGTATATAGCGAGCCTAGACCACCAACCTCCTACACAGGGTCTCACACATACTTACATATAGTAAGAAGTATATTGTAGTGGGCTAGTGGGAGTTATAAGGAGGCATACTATTACCCATAAAATACCATATTTTACACATATATAGGAGGTCACTTCCACATATCATTAAAATTCCATGTATATAGAGAGGGGTTATGTATATCAAGACCTTTGGTATATAGCAAGGCCTCTAATATAACAACCCACTAATCCAACCCACTCGAGAGAGAGCCTTTTTTTAAATACATTCGTTAAGGATCTACATATCCCTACCTTGCATAAGAAATTATATGCAGGTGTCTATTGACGTATTACCCCATGATTAAGTTGTCCATATCATCTCCTAAATGAGCCAACTTATCCCTCTTAGTACGTCAAAAGGGTATACCCATCTCTACACCGTACATAAGTCCATCTATATAGGTGCACTAAGCGTATTGCAAACATGCTATTCTATAATTATTTAGTATCTCTCTATATATGCTTCTAATTTGTAAGTATAAACATTAGTAGAATCCATTCTTTACTCATCTATGCTTCATTGTAGTAAGGACTATTCAATAGTACAAGGAGTGTGCATTGCTTAATCACCATAACTAGGTCACTTCTAGTTTAACCATTACAAATACCATGAATGACACTACATACTAATCACATGTAATTATTAAAAAGTAGAGTAACCAAATCCATAACAAGTTAACTCTAGATAGCAATAAGAATCAATATCATAAGATATCAACAATCCAATCACATATGACACATTTTTTATCCTAGAAAAATCCTTGCAGGAAAAAACCCAACCTTAAATATCCTTGATCCATTTATTAATGATGAATTTTACAATACAATCATTTTAGGAACCCCTTTTTCCCTTTTCCAACTCATTATTACAATATATGGGCACATAAGGACCCCATAATCCGTATGTCCCATATTGTGAATCGACCTATTAATTCACATTATTGATATAATAGTTTTCTTGGATGAACTGCACATTCATCCTCTTGAAGATAACTTCTTACTTGACCTAAAATTAAGGGTCTCCTTCCCTCCAAGATTTTAATGAAATCATGCATCAACCATAGAATGACACACACAATAACTCATTATATAGGACCCCATAATCCCCTCTAATTAATTTTCATGCGAACTTACCAAGAGATGAGGAACCTTCTACTTTCTCCAAGAATCCAAAGGAAAATACTATCTACCGATATGTTCCTCCACTCAATAAATAGAAGAGTTATACTATTCACTTAGACATGTCTCACTAATTTATTTTGATGAAACAATACTATCCATCAATAGATTTCTATTCCACTCATCAACTAAAATGGAACATAGTATCCACTACTATATTTCAAGTCCATTCTATTATAATGAACATAAAATCCACTACTATATTTCAAGTTCAATCAACTAAAATGAAACATAATATCCACTACTATATTTCAAGTTCATCCAACTAAAATGAAACATAATATCCGCTACTATATTTCAAGTTCATCCAACTATAATGAAATATAATTACTAACATATTTTCCAAGTTTATTTAGTCCACATGAAATACATTATCCGCTAATATTTTTCTATCCAATCTATTCCATATGAAATATATTATCCACTAATATATTTCTATCCAATCTATTCAAACGAATTACATTATCCACTAATGTATCTCTAACTCATTTTATCCAAATGAAGTATTTTATCCGCTAATAGATTAAACATCAAATTAGATAATTTCATTTAACACTTAAATGAACTTAAATTAACCTAATATTAATTCCATATTATTCTGTATTAGATTAAGCATAAGACAAGATGAATTCATTTAACACTAAAATGAATTTAATTAATCTAAGATTAATTCCACATTAATCTATCTTAGATTAAGAATGAAATAAGTATAATTTCATTTAACTTAAATGCAACCTATTCAATATAAGATTGATTCCACATTAATATATCCTAGGTTAAGCATGTAATAAATATAATTTCATTTAACACTTAAATGAAATCTATTTAATCTAAGATTAATTCCACATTAATCTATCTTAGATTAAGCATGCAATAAATATAATTTCATTTAACACTTAAATGAAATCTATTTAATCTAAGATTAATTCCACATTAATCTATCTTAGATTAAGCATAAAGTAAAAGTTACTTTACTAAAATGAAAAGAGAAACCTTTACTTTCTTCTATAAAAAAAGGCCCTATATTTCAATTTAAACTTAGCATTCATATGTTCCTTCTCTTTCAATTTAAAAGGTCCATATTTTAATTTAAATCTAGCATTCATATATTTCTATACAAAATAGAAGGTCTATTATCTAAATGAAAAAATAAATATTCTTTAATATTAGAAGGTTTGTTTTCTAGAGTATAGTACATATATTTTTCAATATATTAGAAAGTCTATTTTCTAAAGTATAATACATATATTTTCAATATATTAGAAAGTCTATTTTCTAAAGTATTATACTTATATTTTTAATATATTAGAAAATATGTTTTCTAAAGTATTATACATTTTTTTTCAAGTAAGCAATCCATAGGGGTTTATAAGTGGTGTGTGCAGTCCAATGGTACTCCAAGCATAATAAAGGAAGTACAACTTTACTTCCCTATAACAAGGCACTTATTGGTTTAATAAAATGACACCCAAAATCCAATGTCTGGTGTATGCAAAGCATATTGCCACCATGAACCAACCTAACCTTCCTTCAAAAGACTTAGGTATCCCTTATTAAAATCACCAAAATGATGTCAACATATTTTACTCTTAATGGCAATGCACAACAGACATCTATGATGCATTACGACTAGGGAATAACCATTTAAAAAACCCTAAACTCTTTATTGAAGCTTTAATTAACACCCTTTCCTAGGTGCAAATAGAGACGTATCAGGTAGCTTCCCTCAAACAAAAATAACCCTTCAGTTTTATTTAGAGAAGGTGTTGATAGATATAGGTAACAAACCTCATATGCAACATAAGAAATATTTCCCTGTCTTAATATAAGTCGTAATACACTAAAAAAAGTGTCTACAAGCTTAAATAAAGTCTTATTTTACAATACACAAAAAGACGTTTTAGGCTTACACAAACCATCCTTCAAACTGCGCAAAGGGTGTCTATAGCCATTACATGAATTTCTATTTATAGCAAACTAAAAGACATTTCAAGCCTACACCAGTCATCCTTCACACTGCATAAAGGGCTAAAGTAGGAAAAAATAGTGCACCAAATGAATATAAACAATGCACGTAGCTATGCCCTATCACTTATGAGCATCAAACAAAAGCATGCAAGTAAAGTCAAAAGATAACGAATAACAAGAACTAAATAAAAACAAGTCAACTTCTTATTAATAAGATATATCAAATTCCTAGTTACAATGCATCCCCTTGAGGGCTCAAAATGGGTGACATTCAGGTGCACATCCAATATCTTTCCTTGTACCTACAATCAAGGTGGGCGGGCCAAGGTTTCCATAATTTATGTCTTTGATGCAGATGTCTTATGATCCTTCCCAATGTATTGTAATGACCTGCACCTACACACAAGGAAACCAGAAACATCAAATAGCGAGTGTGTGTGATAAAAAGCATGCAATCCCCATAGGGGTAAAATGACTATTAGTGATAAAATACATCAAACCAACTCCAAATGACTAAATATGAAATAGGTATGTAAAATGAGTGGTTTTGGGAAGATATCACCAGAAATTGCACCAAAATTGCATCCGATGGGGCTTCACAATTCCAATGACCGTTCACAACCTACAAAACCCAAAGCAAACAATTTATGACCCTACACATATCCAAAACACATAAAAATTGGATACAATGATTAAAATGCTATTCTAAGAAAACCTATTTGATAAGATTTGCAATATCAGTCACATTTTGGGTGTTCTCTCAAATGACCGCCAGATACCTGCAAGAGACCCTACAAAACACTAAAAATGCAATATCTCAGCCAATATAGCTCAAAAAGACCTAAAATTTTAACTGCAACATAGTAATAGCATGTAGAAAATAAATAATTAAAAATAGTAAGAAAATAATACATGGATTTATATTCATCACAGGGTGGGACGAATAGGACTGTAACAAATTGGGGGGTGCCCGAGGGTGTGATGCCCACTGTTTCTTCCTAAATTTTACCATCAATTGCACTGGGAATTGGTCCAAAACACTCTAAGGGGTATTGTAATAAAATTTGGTGTGGGAATTCACTCAAGTGATTTGGCTTTGTAACAATAATGCGCCTCCTAGTTCACTCACGAACCTCCTTCGCTACGTAGAGATTTCAAGGGAAAAATTGGGCACAAAAGGGTGGAAGGAAATCTTGGCAGCACTCCGTTGCTTTTTCCTCAAATATCCTCTCCTATTGTATGGAAAATATATCCACTTTATAGTCCAAGGGGACTTCATGGGTCAAAAGGTATGTGAGGGCATGCGAGGCAAGAGGCGCCACTTGGCCACCAGGATGACATGCATTTGAGGGAGAAGAGAATCTCCCAATTTGGCCTCCCTAATTGGCTAGAGCATTAAGATTCTGCGTGCTCTAACTTTTTAGATGTTGGTAATCAGAAAAGTAATTGTTGCTAGTCACCATTTGTCCAGATTTGACTTTTTTCTAGTCAAACCTGTTATTTTACTCCCCCTTGGGATGAATACTGCTATTCATCCTAGGGTGGGAAAATAGGTTCTGAATTCATCCCAGGGTGGAAAAAATAGTAGCAGGGTGTACAAAAGGTGCCAAAAGTGACCTAGAACCTTTCAAAACCTTATAAAAAGTGGTTAGAACCATTGTATGCCTCTTGAGTGCTGCCTTGGGGGCCTTGGTGTATCATGAAGCCATTGCTTATGGTAGCATAATCGAATTGACCAGATTTTAGTGTCTACAGATACATATTTTTGGGATGCATTGTGTGCAACACAATGTCAAGAAAAAATAGATGACTAAAATCTTCAATGATTAGGTTACTCAATAACTTAACCAACTTTAGATGCCCCAATTCTGGAAAGAGCATGCATTCTTGAATCCTTGCTTCTGATGAGCTAAGGAACTTGCTTAAGCTTATAAATTGTCTATCATGATGAGGCGAGGCCTATGATTCCATAATTCCAGCAATGCCAAGTGTTTTAATTTGATATTTTGTGCTTGTTTGCTGCCCCAAGGAGGAACATGATTGTCTTTACCAAAGATTCACTAAACAAATGTAATTTGCATGATTGAGTGTGTGCTTGTTGATTTGATTTAAGTATGACTTCCTCCTCAAGCGAAGAGTCGATGAGGGAATGAATCATGAGAAAAGTGACGAGTCACTTGACCCAGATGAATTTTAGTGAGGCTGCCCTTAGTTGTAATCATTGAAAAATAGCACAGTTTTGAAAGGATGATTGATGTTATGGGGGTTTCCTAAAAGCAAGGAGTTGAAAACTTCATTCCTGTGGGGTGGTCCGGCCACAATGGCATTCTTGGAGAGTAAAGTAGTACCTTGTACATGCATCCATGAGAAATTCATGTTCCATATTTAACCTGAATGAATTCCATCAGATTTGACATGTTTTTGGTAGGTTTTGAACCCTTTTATTTGTTGCTTCTTGGAGGAAAGGAATGAAAAATCTCGTTCCCGTGGGGTGGTCTAGCCATAGTGGTCTTCTTAGGGATTGAAGTAAGGTTCTATTTGAGCATCCAAGAGTGCTATTATTTTCCTTTGGACTGAGATAAAAATTGTGACTAGAATAGAGCTTTTCTTTGTGGGTTTTTGGACCCTTTTGGTGCCTTTGAAGCTGTTTTAACCTATGAATCCTGTATTCATCCCGGGGTGGAATGAATACAAATTTGGTATTCATACCAAGGTGGGATGAATGGAAAAAAGTGTGTTAGTCCCACCTCAGGACAAATAGGACTGCTGTAGGCCTATATAAACCCCAAAGGCAATGTTTGGGTTCATTATTGCATGTTTTATTTTGTGGTTTAAAAGGTGAGGAGGAGGAGAGTGATTTTGCATAGCGAAGCACTATCAAAATCATCTCACTATCATAAAAATTTAATAGGGGAGACATCCAGTGAAGGGGCCGATGTGAGGATGGTAAATGCTAACCCAAATAACCTCATTTATTACAAGTGTAATATCGATATTATTATTATTTTTTGTTTATTTGTTGGTGTTTTTGATGTTTTTATTTTCTTGTTAGGTGGTGAAGAGTCAGTATCAAAAAATGAAGCTCTTCAGGACCACACAAGATGCCTTGGCTGAGGCTGACTAGGAGTGGCTTGATGTCCCAGGGCTCAAGCAAGTTACTCAGTTTGAGCTTGTAGTAGGTGACCAGGCTTATTTGATGACTTTGATTAGCTTATGGGACCCGCACACCAACACCTTTCATCTGTCGATGGGAGAGATGATGGTGATGCTGAAGTACATCTATCAAATTTTGACTATTCCAATAGAGGGGTAACCTATCCGATCGTCGCACTGCGACCTGAGGGGTGTAGTGCTGGTGAGGTAGTTTGGGGTGGATGTGGATGAGGTGGAGATGGACTGCCAAAATGGAGGTATACTGGTGGGTTATTGGTACAAGGAGGGGGTGTTGGAGGTGAGGCATGCACTTTTGATGACTCTCATATCTAATATGCTTCTCCATGACTCATCAAGAGCTAGGTTCCCTTAGAACCTATTAGATATGGTGTACGCCCTAGGCTGCAACTTCTTGTTGCAGTGTTGGGGGTGGCAACACATAACTATGGGGTAACCACAGGGCTTAACTTAGACCACCTGGGAATAGCTAGCAGATAGGAATATAGGATATGGTATCCTATGGTAGATGGTATAGGAGAGAGGATAGATTTGGTGGTTCGTAGGTGATGTAGATCACTACGTCAATATCTTCTCTCACCTAGCACCAGAACAGGTATTATGGTGATCATACATGGATTTTTTGGTTTGGGAAGATGTTGGAGAGTAGATCCAATGAGTGAGATGGGGTAGATGGGTGATTGCCTAGAATGGGACCGAGTGGGAGTATTTCCCATTCAATCAGGTCATATGGTAATTTGGGCTATGGCAGGGATTTCCTAACGATCCAGTGGTGTACAGGTGCTATGGGGATGAGAGGACACTGCTCTGGCCTACTATGGAGGAGGTGGGTGAGGAGTCGGATCCTGTAGTAGCTATTCCTAATGTGGATGATGCTAGGACTATAGAGGAGTATGACTCATGGTGGGTGATGTGCCAGTGGTGAGGTGTAGGGGCCTTAGGGGGTGAGGCAACTGGGGTGGCCGATGAGATGATGCTGAATGCTCCAAAGGAGGATTAGACAGAGGGTGGTGAGTGGGGATATCTCTTGGAATTGGGAGATCATGATGATGACCTTGATGCAAAGGATCCTGGGGCAAAGGTAACATAGGATATACAGGGTGATCGATATGCAGAGTTGCAGGCTGAGTTGGTTAGGGTTAGATAAGAGAGAGATCTCCTATGGGTACAGACACGAGAGGACCAGGCTGATATAGCCTCCCTACAAGCATAAATGAGAGCTCAAGGTCTAAGGTAGGAGGGATATAGCACTAAGGATATGGAGAGGTTTTGGGTAGAGGTATTGCATATACAATCAATGGTGGAGAATTAACAGTCTCAGGGACAACAAAGACAAGTATACATGGATAAGTTGGAGATGGAGGTGGTGTGCCTTGGGGGCAGCTATCGGATGATTGGAAGAGTAGTAGATTACACCAGTATCAGTAGAGTGAGATGATGCACTCCTCTACTAGGTGGAGTGAACACAAGGCTGGTGGAAGCAGGTATGGGGGGGCTCATCGAACCTACGTGATCATGGTGATGGAGACTCATGGGATTATTTTTGGATTTTTGTTTTGGATGTTTAGCATTGTGAGGTTTGAGGACCCACTTTATTATAGCCTACGTGCATTTTTGAAAATTTGATGTACTTGTTTTTCCTCATATATATGAGATTTTATGATAGTCATCAGGTGTTTCATTTATTGCTTTATTGTATGAATGCAATGTGTGTAATGATTTATGATTTATGTGTTAGATGCTTAGTATGTATGCATATGGATGCCATGAGATGGTGATAGATAGATATCATGTATGCATATGTATTTTGATTTGAGTTAATTTTTAGCTATCGTTATGCTTGAATGCACAGTGAGATGTGATATTTGAGTTATGGATAAAGATGAATTGTGGCTAATGATTTGACATACTATATGGACACTATAGACTGTACAAAACACATTAACGCTCTTTTTTTTGTAATGGAAATGTGAAACTATTATTGCGATGTGTTGAAATAGAGTAAATGAAATGCTATGTGCAAAGAATGTAGGTGAGATTTTTATGAGCCTCAAACACTCTAGCTTATTTGACCAAAGGTTGTATATTGACTATGCAAGACTTTTGGACAAGGTATGAATCTACGAGGACGACCAAGGTACTTCATATCCCTGTGTGTGCAAGTGAGTTCATTCCTATGAGACGCATAAAGATACCACCATTGCCAAATAGGCTATCCACCAAACTTGTAATGAGGATCACTCTATGAATGTCACAATCTTGGATTATGTACTTAGTAGGACTAGACCACTAGGCAATCTACGTTACCGAAAGCTAGCTCATCCACATGCAAACATTGGTCTGCACACACACCAAAAGCTCATGTGGTAAACATATCATCATGCGTAAGGATACCGCAATTGCCATATAGGCTATCCACCAAACCTGTAATGAGGATCACTTTATGGTTTTCCAAATGTTGAGAGTTCCAGGGATTCAAGTTCGACTCCCTTATTTCCTTTAGTTTTATTGGGATACTTGCTCATGTGTAGTGATGAAAATCACTGTTTATTTTGTATTTTGTTTTCTTTGAGCAAGGGAGTTGGGATTTGGGATTTTGGATAGTGGTGAAAATCACTGTTTATTTTGACTTTGTTTTTTTTTTTTCTTTTTGAGGATTCCAATATTAAACTTTTGGGATTTTTAATTTTGAATTTTGATGTTTTTTGACTTTGATATTTTTGGTATGGGGCAATTGTGGGAATTGGGATTTTTTATAGTGGTGAAAACCACTATTTATTTTTGGGAATTGGGTAGGGAAGAGTTTTTCCTTTTGCCAAATCTCAACATTCTTGAACCATTCGCATAGGGGGATGAGTAGGATGGCCTTTTTGCTTAAGGTGGCCTAGACCACTTCATGTGCAAAAATTGGATTTATTAGTATTAAAAATGTGTTTGGGATCTAATGTACACAAGGCATAATCTAAGAAAGACTCTACCTCCTAAAAATCAAGCTAGCTTTCTACCAAACCTAAAAAGAAGCTAGAAATGGTTGAGTGACCAAAAACCCTAACGAAATTTGAAAACAAATGACTAGGTGAAGGGGTGGATACAAATGTGGAATATGGAAAATATGGATGAATATGATAATTGCAAAATTGAACTATGCTTACTTTCACGACATTGATTTTGGGTGATAAGTAATGTACCATCATGGTGTTAGACATGCATGAGCAACTCTAAAATGTAAAATGCAAATTATGAGTATGCCTAATGCAAGCGATGATAAAATGCAATGGGAGGTGATGTGATGCGATCCTATATTTTTGTATTTTTGATGGTTTTATGATGTTCTTGAAATGCAATGCGATGCAATGTTTTTGGAGTGTTGATAATTTTATGATGTTCTTGAAATGCAATGCGATGTAATGTTTTTGGAGTGTTGATGGTTTTATGAAGTTCTTGAAATGCAATGTGATGCAATGTTTTTGGATTTTGATATTTTGATGATGTTTTTGTATTTTTGATTGATATATATGTATGTACATGTGACCAATGGGCTTATTGGGGGCCATTGGGACATTTGGGGTGACCAAAGGGCTTATGGATGCCTTTGGGGCTTTTTGGGTGACCTATGCAATCTGAGACCACCTAGGAACATTTTAGGTTGACCAAGTGGGTTGTAGGCACCCTTGGAGCATTTTGGAGTGACCTAGATGATTCTAGACTGCCTAGGAGCATTTTAGGTTGACCAAGTAGGATTTAGGAACCCTTAGAGCATTTTGGGGTGACCTAGATGGTTCTAGACCATCTAGGAGCATTTTAGGTTGACCAAGCGGGATGTAGGCACCCTTGGAGAATTTTGGGGTGACCTAGACGGTTCTAGACTGCCTAGGAGCATTTTAGGTTGACCAAGTAGGATGTAGGTACCCTTGGAGCATTTTGGGGTGACCTAGATGGTTCTAGACCACCTAGGAGCATTTTAGGTTGACCAAGCGGGATGTAGGCACCCTTGGAGCATTTTGGGGTGACCTAGACGGTTCTAGACCACCTAGGAGCATTTTAGGTTGATCACTATACCTTAGGCATGGAATGGCCACAAATGAAGTATGTTCAAGGGTTCAAGATCCTCGACACCTTCAAGGGAGGCTAGGCGATAAGTTCTAGGTCCTATATGACTAGTAATGACATAGGGACCTAACTAGTTTACCATGAACTTATCCCTCAGATGGGGCAACAAAATAGAATTTTGTTGGCTCTCCTTCAGAATGAGATCACAAACTTGAAAGTCTCTTAGGTTGACTTTCATATTGTAGGATCTCTTAAGTCACTCTTGATAAATGCGTAGGTGCTCGAGATAATTAATACAAAATTCATCAAGCAATGTGAGCTAATATAGGCAAGCCTGTCGCACGATGTCATCATCGATGAAATATTGCATGGATATGCATAGTGATGGGATTTTGAGCTCTCGAGGCATGATCGCCTCAGTACCATACAATAGTGAAAATGGATAGCCCCAGTGGGCATCTGAATACTAGTGTGATAGGCTCATAGAGCAAGGGGCATTTGCGTATGCCAATATGTGTGACTTTCTTTTATAGTTTTCTTGAGAATGGCAATCAATATTTTGTTGGAGGCCTCTACTTACCCATTTTCTTATGGATAGTAGGGTGTAAAAAAACTATTCTATATATTATACTTTGCTGTCAAAGAATGCACATATTTGTTATTAAACGATGTCCCATTATCCAAAATGATCTTGGATGGAATACCAAAATGACAAATGATATTATGTAATAGGAACTCTACTATGTAGGGTCCCATCATAGTGGTAAGGGAAATTGCTTCCACCCATTTAGTGAAATAATCAATAGCCATTATAATAAACATGTGATGGCCTGACAATGCGAGGGAGATTTTCCCAATTAAATCCAATCCCCATTGTGAGAATGGCCACATCGATTGGATCAGTTGTAAGGTTTGAGAAGGTACGTGTGTAAAATTAGCATGGTATTGACACTTCATGCACTTCCTCATATATGCACAACAATCTCGCTCTAAAGTAGGCCAATAATATACCATGCAAAGAATGCACTTAGCGATGGCTATGCCACTAAAATGACCATCGTAGGTACCATTGTGTGCTTGGGCGATTACCCAAGCTGACTCTTGATGTTCTAAGTAGCGAAGGAGGATACCTTCATAGCTCTGACAATATAGAATGTCTCCTAGCAAGACATATTTTGTCACCTTCCATCTGAATGTTATTTTAGCGACGTGCGACAATCCAAGAGGGAGGTTACCAAGCTTTAGATATTCCCTAATTTTTATGGATCAGTCCTATTGTGAGGAAGCCTTGAGCACATGAACGACTTGTACCTCTCGAAGTTCCTCCTGAGTAAAAGTGGATTGGGAGAGAACTTGTAAGAATAGCGTTGCACTACTATCAAAAGGGGTTTAATGGAACAAAGTCCCCCAATTGATTTGTTTCAAGCATTCATGAATGTGCGAGAATATCTATTGATGAGGTTCAATTTTAATCAAGTGGACTTCCAGCATGACTTGAGCATTCTCGCACTCAACCATAAATTGTGAGAGCATTTTGACCTAAATGGTAGTCATCTCATCTATAGGGTCTTGCAAGATCAAGGACCCTAGAGAGGTCATTGTATCCGCAAAATGATTAGATGATTGAGGGAGTGCCTCAATGTTATACCATTAAAATTTTTCCAGGAACTTATCCACAAGGGCTTTGTAGGATTGCAGAACTAGGTATTTGCACTGGTAGATCCCTTTGACCTAGTTAACAATGAGCAAGGAGTCACCATAAATATTAAGCTTTGTTATTTTCATGGTGGCAACCATCTAAAGGCCTTTGAGTAAGGCTTCATACTCAGACATTATTATTGGTACATGGGAAATCAAGTTTAAATGATAGGGGTATGGGAGCCCCATGCGGTGTGAAAAACATGATTCTCGCACCACCCCCTTGCTCGCATTTGGAGACATAAAAAAATAGGGTCATATCTACCTGTGTCTCAGGCTCATCAGAATATGGTTATTTTGATAACTGGAAGACCCCATCATTGGGAAGCTCCATGCTAAGAGGTTGATCATCCTGGAGAGGAGCCTCTACGAGTTGATCGATGATGACTAGACCTTTAATTTATTTTTGTCCAACAAACTCAAGGTCGAACTCCATCAAAAAATGATCCATTTTGCGTGCGACTACTATGATAAGTGTGGCTCATCATGTAGTGCAATAGATTCTCTTTAGATACAATATACATGGTATTTCCAAGAATATAATGTTGTAGCTTCTTGGTAGTGAAAACCACCACTAGGCATAATTTATCAACATATGCATACTTGATCTCATAACTGACAAGGGTGCGACTGATATAGTAAGCAACCTATTACTTATGAAATTCATTGTTTTGGGCTAACATGGCACCTAATGCAATCTCAGTGGCTAAGATGTATAAGCAGAATGACACTCCTAGTCTAGGTGGTGCCAACACTGGTAGTGAAGCCAAGTATTGTTTTATTGTAGCAAAGGCCTCCTGACACTCGTCATACCAATGGAATGCAACCCCTTTGTGTAAAAACTTGTTCATGGGGCAACACTTGTTTGACAATTGCACTATGAAGCATTTGATGGATGCAATATTGCCCTAAAGACTTTAGAGCTGCTTGATAATGGTTGGGGGAGGCATCTCAAGGATGGCCTTGACCTTATTGGGGTCCAATTCAATGCCTCACTTAGAAATGATAAATCCCAAGAGCTTTCTTGATGTGACACCAAAGACGCACTTCTTGGGGTTTAGTCTCATGTTGTGCTCAATGAGGTGATCTAGAACTTTACTCAAGACATCAATATGTTCATGGCATAATAAGGATTTAGCCAATAAGTCATCCATGTAATATTATAGAATATTATGCATGTAGTCATGGAATATGTATGTCATGGCACGCTAGTAGGTGGCACCAATATTTTTAAGGCCAAAAGACATGACCTTGTAGCAAAATGTCCCCCAAGATGTTGTGAAAACCGTTTTGAGCTGGTCCTATGGATTGATACAAATCTGATTGTACCTAGAGAAACCATCTATAAGGGATAACATTTAGTGGCCAACTATGGCATCTACCAGGGCATCAATTATTGGAAAAGGGAAATCATCCTTAGGACTCGCTTTGTTTAGGTCTCAAAAGTTGATGCAAATGCAAATCCTCCCGTATGGCTTCTTGATGGGAACCATGTTGGACAACCATGGTGGATAGTCTACAAAAATAACAAACTGGGCATCCACAAACTTCTATAGCTTGTATTTGACCATCAAGGCCACTATTGGATGCATATTTCTTAGCTTTTTCTTGATAGGATTGGTCTTGGGGTCAAGCATAATATTGTGGGTGACTAGATTTGGATCCAATATCAACATGTATTTATACGACCATGCAAAAGCTTCCTTCTTCCTGGTGAGAAGGGCTATGTAATCAATTTTCTCTTCAAAGGATAAAATTTCACCCAACTTTATACACTATGGAATATCTGGATATGAGCCGATATCTTTGTCAATCATAGGCTCGATTGAAATATGCGACCCCTCCTCCAGTTGGTGGGGTGTAGGGATCAAATGAATATCATCTACTAGATTTAGATCATCAATGGGAACCTCAGGTTCCTCCTTAGCATGGAAGACATCATGAGATGGCCCTGGAGAGAAGTAAAATGGCTGCAACATCTCATCGCAAGGCCAATACTTAGAAGGCGATGGGGGTGAATTTCCCCAGTCAAAATCGATTTCCCCCAAGTCGAGGTGCAATGGATTTAATGATTTATTCGGATGTAATAGGGGCTCAAAAATATCTATGGAAATAATATTTATAAATGGATGATTTCCCCTAGGTGGCTGATGGTGACCATAGACATCTAAAGGCAGTACAACCTATGGAGGTGGCTGCAGAGGTGGTGGAATGATAGGCGATGGTCGGTGTGGTTGTGGGAAAACTTGCTATTTACAAGGTAGAAGCTATCACCAAATGGGATATTGTAATGGGAACATGCGTAGATAGTATTCATCATCGTCATCCCAAGGGACAACCTACATGTATCCTCCATTAGAACTATTAGAGTCAATCGGTATGACCCCATAGTATGACTTATCACCTAACATCCATTCATAAGGGGACCCTGGATCTTCTTCCTCACTATTATGGGGAAGAGTGTGTGAACCTTCACCTCTCTCATAGGATTGAATACCATCACAAGGTGGTTCATCGTCTCCCAAGAGCAAAGGGAAATAGTCTCCCAATGAGTAGACATGATTAGGGTTGGCAAAGGGATCTCGGGTAAACTCATCTCTATAATTGAGGCATAGGTGCTCCAGACCATCTGTGAGAACATCCAAGGGAAAGGGGTGATTATATCCCAATCTTGATTTATCATATGGCATCTAGTACTAGGGTTGAAATAGAACCCATGTGCCTTGCTCATACAAGCCTAACCCATAACCATGCCAATTGCAAAGGTCAAGGTACTTTAGGGCAAAGTCAGGGTTAGAAAAGTAATTGATGTCTTCTCCAAAGGACTTCTCACCCTCCTACTACTGTTGGTAGGGTTTGATGCCGTATTCAAGTCCTCCATAGATGAAAATTTTTTGATTAGGGGGGATGCCTAGGGGTACAATAGTACCCCAGCTCTATAGCAAGGGTAGTTGTTAAATTCCTAACCATATATTCTCCTAATCTAGTGGAAGTCAAGTACACTGTCACCTGAGGCTATAGATAGAAGAGTGATGAGAGTGAGACCCAATCTAATTCATCATATATCTCCTATGGTAGCTCTTCATAATCTGGGCTAGGTACCTCTTCCATGGAGATGGTGGATATGGTTGGATGGACCTCATAAATGGGCTTCTTCCCTAGGTTCCTCAGCAAAGGATCTGCCAGCCTGGTGGGTATCGAAGGAGGTGCCAATGATGAGGAAGGTATGTCATGCGATGATGAGGGTGTCAAACCTTGGATAGATTTATTCAGTTGGAAATCTAGATGTGTCGATGGTAAGGTTGACTCGGGGATCTACTACACCATGTTACAATACTTGTAGGGCTCTAGGTCCATAGGGATGACATGAACTTGCCCTTCATTAGTGTACTTGAGGCACTAGTGAGCAATAGAGGGGATGCACTTCATGTCCCTAATCCATGGTCTACCTAACAAGATATTGTATGCCATATCACCCTCTAGTATGTGGCATAATGTTGAGATGGTCTTTTATCCTACCTAAATCGGTAGGAAAATCATACCAATTGTCGAGCATATGGCATCGTTAAATGCTCAGAGGGTGTATGTAGATGCGACAATATGGGATATCAGGAGCTTCAAGTGCTTGAGACCTATCATGATGATGATATTGCTAGAAGACTTGATGTCTATCAACACTCTCTTGTAGGGTGTCCCATTTACACAGGCAACGATGTGCAAAGGAGGGTCCACCATATTAGATTGGAAATAGTTTAAGCTCATCCTCTTGAAATGCAATTACCAATTCAGTGCACTGTCTTACATACCCCACAAAATTGTTAAAGGAGTTAGACTCCTGAGGCTGAAGCTCTATGGCCTTAAGGATATCCATTAAAGTCTCTTTATGAGGTTGTGATTGTTGAATCGATTCATAGATAGAGAGTTAGAAAGATGTTGTTCTTAAGATCTGGGTGAGATTACTCTTAATGGTGGCTATAGGCCTAGGTGGAAGGCTCAAAAAAGGAGGTGGTGGCTGCTATAATATCAAAGGGACATCACTCTAAGATGCATATGGTGTGGCTAGACTTGGGTATAGCCTATTACTCATGATAATACTAATCATCCCAACATACCCCTATTGAGGAGGGGCATGGTGAACCTCATTTACCTAGGGCACTGGCTTGGCCTGCTCCATATGGGTAGGAAGGGGATCCTTAAAGACCTCCATTTGTTGGTTTTTTGGTGTGATAAGGTTGTCTACCTATAGGATCTTCCTATCAATCATGTCTTGCACCAAGTTTTTAAACTTGTAGCACATGTTCACATCATACCTATTTTGCCTATTAAATTTGCAATATAGGTCTTTTTTGTACCCTTTGGGCTTGGGTGCATTCGGGTCGATAGGTCGACTCTCAAGTAGATTTATTGAATTTACTTCTAAGAGGCATTCATACAATGATTCCATGGAATTTACAGGGGATGTGAACTACCACTTGAGGTGACGCTGCTAATTCTGCCCTTGACTATTATGGTTGTCCTTAGTATAGTCCCAATGTATGGCATGATAATTAGGTTTTTGGGATGGTGCAGCTTGTGCTAACCCCAGAACACTAATGGAAACCTGATTCACTGCTGCTAGCTTAGACTGTGCTGGGGTATTATTAGTGTTCTTTCTCCATTCCTTCTTGTGAGGCTTCACAATTTCTCCTTCTTGAATATTTATGTCTTCGATGATCCTAGAATATGCTAGGGCATATTAAAGAGTGGGGTATTGTTGCAACTACAAAAATAAGGAGATAGGATTTAGGTAAATCTTGGAGAACATCTGAGTTAGCTTCGACATGAGGAGGAGATAAGGCAGTTTTGCGAGCAAGTCCTACCATCGATTGCCATATTTTATTATGGACTCATCATCATATTGTTTTAACCTAGTTACATCAGCTAGTGTCACCTTCCTCTTGGTATTTAAGGTGAAGCATTCTAGGAATGCATTTACAAGTTGATCCAAAGTATGGATGCTATACTTAGGGAGCTGGTAAAACCACTCTAAGTTAGGACCTGAAAGGGTAGTCAAATATATCTACAAAATAAAAGCATTGTCATCATGAATGCTAAAGCACTGGCCCAAAAATCTAGTGACATGCTCCTGCACATCCTCTTCTCCCTTAAACATAGCCAATTGAGGTAGCTTAAATTTCTCTAGATAGGGAGGCACATGCACTAAAGGATGGATGGGATGACTACGTAGCTGGCACATAGTGGGTTTTTGATATCTAGACCCAAAGGTCTTGTTCTCTACCAACTCTAGGCACTCCAACAACTCTTTATATGGACCTAAGGACTTTATCTCCTCATTCTTGCTCACATCCTGTGATGGAGGTCTAGGATCTTCCAAAATATTGTAGGGTGGTGGCCTGTCACCCCCTAATTTGATAAGGCATCTACAAATACTCTACTTATAGCTCATGCTCGCTATAGGCCCCGTAGGGCATCTCTCGAGTCAGTCTATAAAGAGGGGTACCTGTGTTAGGATTCTACTCCTAACCACCATACTAATCACATTATTAGTTAATTATTTAATCACTCTCTTTCACAAAGGTTGTGACCTTTGATCACACCTTCACACTCGTAGAAATAGGCCTTTCATTTGGTATAGTTGAGGCATCAAAGAATATAATTATTAATTAATTATTGGGTTCCCCATACAATACAACAACGATTCCTTAATAAAAGCGATTCCTTTTTATTATTCTAGCATTATAATCAATCTTTCTCTATTGGGTTCACTACATCTGGTATCAGATCTAGATCAAGGAGCCAATTAACCATCATTTTTTTTCCCACTGCACATTCTAGCCTAGTCCATTCTATTTTATCACTCTCACTTCCTTGTAGATTATGGAAAATAAAATCAAAAGTAGAGAAGTTTCCATACGACTGAAATATTCATCGGTGGTGTTGTGAAGAGAATTTCGATGAAATAAAATAGAGCACATTGTTGGAGTTGAGATATCTGCCCTTATTCCACCATCATGATACATTCACCATTACAGTGAGTCTGTTACAGTCTTACCAAAATCAGACTTAAGGTTCAGACGTAGGCATTCGTGAGGACGCAGACAACATTCAGGCTTCACTAGTTCGTGTCACAATATTTGCAAAAAATTAAACCTTCTCCTAAGGTATGAATTAGTTCTCATTATCGGCATACGTCTTACGGTAGAGCTCACTTTCCAATTACTAATCTTGAAATTTTGCTAAAATATTACATAATTTTTGCTAAACATTGCCAAAATTTGCCTCTAATATAAATTTTGCTAAGACTTGTTACTATTGCAAATTCTTGCTAAAAGTTGTCAAGGCATTGAAAATTCTCGCTAATTCTGCCACTTACGAAGGTTATAAAATATCCAAAACCTAACTGCAATGTCCGAAGGATGACTTTTATGCAATTTTTAACGATAATTTTTCAAGAAATTTTTGTGACAACTTTCAACACTTTTTGTGACACCTTTTTGCCAAATGACTATGCAAATTGCCGATGGAAGAATATCTCACGACCCCATCCTACTTTTGCTACTTAATATTGCCCACCTACGTCAAATCATGTCAGTGAGTGTATATAAAATTTAGTTCCAAGATATCGCCAATCACATCACAGGGTTGGACGAATCAGTCCTCATAAGTGGGTTCATCAATGGATTGAAAGAAGCAATTAGAGTGAAGATCATGATGTACACTCCTCGCACCCTATAGGAAGCCATTGGATTAGCCTTGTTAGCCGACGATACATTCAATGTTCAACGTCAACATGGGGAGAAACCTATTGATAAATTGACATTCACACACACTATTCCAAAACACAAACCCTTGCCAGTTAAGTACCTTAGCCTACAAGAAATGGAGGAACGATGAGTGACAAACCTCTGCTATACTTTTGATGAGCAATTTGAGACCCTTCATTGTTGTGCTACATAAACATTGTATTTATTGAATATAGTTGATCCCTGTCACTCCATAGAGGAAGAAGGTGAGGGAGATGTGCATGACATGACCAAAGCACCTGATCATAACAATGAAGGAAATGAGGTCAATGTGCAAGAAGTGCTCGATACACCAAGAAAATATGAGATAGAAATCCATGCAGTAAACAATGAAGGCAAGACATACCCCCTCAAATAACTACACACAAGTTCATCACCAATAGTGAGTTCTCATCGTATAGGCAGCCTGATTTAGAAAGGAGGCAAAAGAGTGAGTGCACCTTTATTTTCCCTTCATTCTCCACAGGAAGAATCAGCTAAAGCAGAAGCCTACTGTCATCACAATTCTCCTAAAGAATATTCTAATATTATTTCTAGTAACCCCCCACTAATGTTTTGACCTTCAATATATCCTTGCTTTCAAAAAAGTGACATTAAAATAGTACAAGAACTTGCACAAATTCAACTAGAAAAACAAGCAACGAAGCTCCTTACTTTGAGCTTTGAGGACAAAGCTCTTTTTAAGGAAGGTGGCATGTTAGGATTCTACTCCTAACCACCATACTAATCACATTATTAGTTAATTATTTTATCACTCTCTCTTTCACAAAGGTTGTGACCTTTGATCACACCTTCACACTCGTAGAAATAGGACTTTCATTTGGTATAGTTGAGGCATCGAAGAGTATAATTATTAATTAATTGTTGGGTTACCCATACAATACAACAATGATTCCTTAATAAAAGTGATTCCTTGTTGGGTTCACTACAATCTGTCCATTGTGGGCACCCTACATATAGCCTATGAGGTAAGTCTCACTTCGGACTAGGAGGCCACAGAGGCAACATAAGATAAGGTCTAGGAGACCTTTCTCGAACAAGCATTGGTTGCCTCAGGGGGACTTCCTACCCATGGGTATTAAGGGTAAGGAACCTCTCCCATAGAGTTTACTGGAAGAACTCATTGGTCTACCATTGGATTCTATCTTTCTCAAGCTGATGCAAGTGGTCTAGTTGTTCTTTATCCCACCAAAGATGCTTGAACTAAGCTTGGAGTTCTGCATATTTTACTACTTGCTTGATTTTTTCCATCATGCATGGCCTAGGGGATCTGGAGCCTCACTTTAGGACCGGCCTCATTCAATATAATCTGTGATATCTATCAGATGCTTACCTCTCTCAAGGTTTTCCGCATTGACTTGAGGTTCGGGTTGGAAAATATACTCATTATACTCAACAGGCATAGAGGCACATTTGGCATGCACTGAATACTGCTCCTAAGGAAAGTTTAGAATTTCCTCATGTCTTTCCTCATGGATGAGGAAGGGTAGGGTGGAGTTGGCTCACATCGAGCGATGAGTGTCAAGCCTTTCAGGTTGCATAAGCTACTATATCCTATCAAGGTGACATGGAGGCAAAGTCGTATCGACTTGATTTGGCCAGTGTGTGAAGTCATGCTCTTGCCTATGAATAGGCGTGTCAGCCCTAATAGGTACGCAGATGTGTGGAACCAATCTATCTATTAGTGCCTCAATGTGTTGTATTTCATAAAGGAAGACCTGTGATGTATCTACATACCGAGAACACTCTCCCAAGTAGAGGGTCCATTTAGAGGTGTGGCTCATGCCCTGCTGTCTTGGGGCTAGGTGGAGTAGATGCTCACTAGGGAGGTATAACCAAGTCCCTAGGTCTATAGCGAAGATGAATTGTGTATCCTAATCCACTCTTCATAGCTTCTGCCCATGCTTGGGCTTGGATGTGGGTGCACACCATCGTGCATCTCTATCAAACCCCAAGTGATTATCTTATTTACAGATTTTTAATGAAACAATAAACAATAAAGAAAATACTCAATAAGACAGATGATTATCTCTTTTAAGTTTTAGATGTGAATCCCTAAACTATTTTATGTGTTTCAGATGTGTTGTTTGTAAAGAATGACCTTGTGTTGCGTGTTTGAAATATTTTTGGATTATGTACTCAAATTTTTAAAGGATTTCACCTATATACTTGCACAATCTGAATATGGTGATGAAATCCATATCCAACAAGGTAGCATAGGTACTACCAACCCTCACCCAACACCCCGTGCATAGTGATACATCCCTCCGAAGAGGAATGCATGCTATTTTGCATGGTTAGGATAGTTCTTGGGTCCGAATTGGCCATGGATGGGTCTCAATGATACTCTTTCACATGAGCCAATCAAGTGGTAATTATATCCATTGTTTGTCTCGATTGACAGGTTGGATGTGAGAGCCCAACGTCGTTGATGTTAAAATGAAACATGATGTGTGAGGTTCCTTTTAACTTTAAAGAAAGTAAGCAAAGAAGCATTCAATGATAATTCACTAAATGCATGCATAAGGTGCATTTTTATTTCAAAAAGGTTAGTATGTAAAAAAAAAAAAAAAAAACTCACGAATGTATTTAGAAATGCAAAAACCCTAAATTCTAGCCTACCCATTGGGTAGGCTACAAGCAAGCAATCCAAAGAGATGCATTCCTACTCTAAATTTGTTTTGATTTTTCTCCTTTTATGCATTTTTATTATTTTGTGTTTAAGAAAAGGAAACTAACTTCTAACCTTTCTAACCAAGCAAAGATGCAAGAAAAACCAGATAATAAGAAAAATAAACATTTTCTGAAAGCACAAAACAAAGATGGAATACTTAGGGACCTACCTCATCATTGCCAAAACTTGCTATTTCTGTAATTCTGATCAAAAAGTCCTTTGTTTCCTATTATATCTAGGGTGGGATGAATTCGCATTCGTCCCAGGGTGGCATGAATAGCAGGTTAGAGTTCGTCTCAGTCTAGAATGAATAACACCTACAACATGCAAAGATGAAAAATGACATCCAAAATTTACCTAAATAAAAAGGGACTAGGTCCCACCATGATCACCACTGAAGTAGGAAAAAATGGTCCACCAAATGAAGATAAACAATGCACGTATCTATGCCCTATCACTTATGAGCATCAAACAAAAGCATGCAAGTAAAGTGTAAAGATAACAAACAAGAACTAAAGCAAAACAAGTCAAATTATTATTAATAAGATATATCAAATATCAGGTTACAATACATCCCCTTGAGGGATCAAAATGGGTGACACAAATGTTTACAACTCGGGTGCCGAAGGATCAAAATCCTTCAAGAAATTTGGGTGCACATCCAATGTCTTTCCTTGTACCCACAATCAAGCTGGGAAGGACAAGGTTACTGCCACTTGTGTCTTTGATCCATATGTCTTATGATCCTTCCCAATATGCTGTAATGACCTACACCTACACACAAGGAAACCAGAAACGTCAAATAGCGAGTGCGTGTGATAAAAAGCATGCAATCCCCATAGGGGCAAAATGACTATTAGTGATAAAATACATAAAAATAACTCCAAATGACTAAATATTAAATGGGTATGTAAAATAAGTGGTTTTGGGAAGATATCACCAGAAATTTAACCAAAATTGTATCCTATGGGGCTTCGCAATTCCAATAACTGTTTGCAACCTACAAAACCCAAAGCAAGCAATTTATGACCCTATGCATATCCAAAAAACATGAAAATTGGAAATAATTCTTAAAATTATATTCTAAGAAAACCCATTTGATCATATTTGCAATATCAGTCACAATTTGGGTGTTCTCTCAAATGACCGTCGGATACCTGCAAGAGACCCTACAAAACACTAAAAATGCAATATCTCATCCAATATAGCTCAGAAAGACCTGAAATTTTAACTTCAGCATAGTAATAGCATGTAGAAAATAAATAATTAAAAATAGTAAGAAAATAATGCACAAATTTCTATTCATAATAGGGTGGGATGAATAGGACTATCACAAATTGGGGGGTACCCGGGGGTGTGACGCCCATCGTTTATTCTTAAATTTTGCCACAAATTCCATTGGGAATTGGTAAAAAACACTCTAAGGGGTATTTTAATCAAATTTTATGTGGGAATTCACTTAGGTGATTTGGTTTTGTAATAATATTGCGCCTCCTAGTTCACTTGAACCTCCTTCACTAGGTAGATATTTCGAGGGAAAAAATGGGCACAAAAGGGTGGAAGGAAATATTAGAAGAACTCTATCACTTTATCCTCAAAATATCATCTATTATTGTATGGAAAATTCATCCAATTTATAGCCCAAGGGGGCTTCATGGGTCAAAAGGCATGCGAGGGCATGAGAGGCAAGAGGCGCCACTTGGCCACCAAGGTGACATGTATTGGAGGGAGAAGAGAATATCAAAATTTGGCCTCCCTCATGGGCTGGAGCATTAATATGCTGTGTGCTCTAACTTTCTGAATTTTGGAAACCAAAAAAGTAATCGTTGCCAGTCACCATTTGTCCAGATTTGAATTTTTTCCAGTCAAACATGCTATTCACTCCCCCTGGGAAAAATACTGCTATTCATCCTAGAGTGGGATGAATAGGTTCTGTATTTATACCAGGGTGGAAAAAATAGTAGCAAGGTGTCCAAAAGGTGCCAAAAGTGGCCTAGAACCTTTTAAAACCTTGTACAAAGTGGTTATAACCACTGTATGCCTCTTGAGGGCTGCCCTGGGGGCCTTGGTGTATCATGAAGCCGTTGCTTATGGTAGCATAATCGAATTAACCAGATTTTAGTGTCTACAAGGGCATATAAAACCATTAAATGGCTTCCTATTTATAAAAAATTAAAATAAATTTTAATATTACACCAACCATCCTTCACACTACACAAAGGGCATCTACAAAAATTACATGGCTTTTAGAACTAGATTAAAATCCAAACAAAAGGGTTGCCAGGTCTATTAGAGTTCTACCCAAACAAAACCTAAATGTAATCTAAATAGGTCACCTTAAAACCATGGAGGCAAGTATTATTAATAACCATAAATTAAAGGTAAGTAGGAGACTTTCTAACCTATATTTGCTAGTTTAGCCATCTATTTCCTTCACTCCCCCACTTCGTCTCCTTTCTTCTTCCTTCTCATTTTTATTTTTTCTTCCTCCTCAAATGATGATCCCTTTCTCTCCTCCTTATGTCCTTAACACATGGAGTCATTTTTCCTCCATATAATTTTGACACAAAATCAAAATCATGTAGAGCCATCAGGGCTCCATTATCCCAGTTTGGCAAGGGGTATACTTACCTTTAAGGCTAGCCTCCTTGATCAGTTCCAACTAACAAGAGGTCATCAATTTCACTTCTAGAATAACCATATTTTTCATGATTTCAAAAATGCTTACCTCTTAAAGAAAGTCAAGGGAGTTTTAAATAATATTAAATACTTTATTTTTCAAAAATTTAATAAGCAATGTCTAAGCTAATATGAAATTGTTAGCTTAGTAATGTGATCATTTATCATTATAATTAAACCATTATTTTCATAAGGTAAATATCTTTTCCTTTTGCTAGACCATTAAAAAGGTAACATTCAAGCTATCATCAAACTATTAGCTCAATATTGAAATGATTAGCCTATTTATCAAAACAACATTAATCAATTCCTTTGCTACACAATTTAAAAGCAATATTAAAGTCTAATATTAAATGGTTAGTTCAATATTGTCCATCTACAAGCATGATTAGTCTTGCAAAACCACATAAACTAGTAGCATCATAATCATGAAAGAAAACTAAATGCTACAACATATATTTGCATATTCATAGCACCCAAAATGTTAAGCATTAAAACAATGAGTCCAATTATATTGTCTCCTCATCAGGGATCCTACCAGAGTGGGTTATGATAGTTCACCCTTGGACTAAACACAGTCCAATGTATTTAATTATAATAATAAATATATTATTACATTTTTGGATTAAATAAGAAAACATGTCTTTCCATCCTATTAGTCATGCAAAATATTTCCATTCACTTATAATAACCATGCTTACCATGCTATGTGTCATTCTAAGCATTATCATCATCCTATAATGATATAAATGGCCAAGCTTACTCCATGTAAGGGTGCCATTTCAAGGTATTATCATCCAATGGTAATATTAATGGCCACACTCACCCCATGTAAGGTGCCATTCCAAAAGTTAGGCAAAAAAATCAACAATGCCCTTCTTCATTCCTACCCAAAAGGTCTTTTTCCAAGTTTTCCCTCATATTAGCTCCTCCAAGATGAGAAAAATTTGAATAACTATGCAATTCTCACATGATAAATCTCCTCAATTTCCCAAATTTTGGGTAAAGTTACTTGATCTTCAAAGCACAAGAGTCCATCCCCAAAATTACTCCTATCTTGAGCTTGAACATGTTTATCCTATTTTAATCTTAGAATCTACTCCTAATATGGATTTATATCCCTCCCAAAACCTACTAATCTCATAATTTGGTACATACTTTGTTAAATTAGAGAGAGGATTCCATAATCCTCTCAAGAATAGATTCTCCATCTACCCCTTTCACTAAGATCTATTCAAATCTTATGAATATAATTTCATATCTATTCTTTATCATCTGTATGATCAAGAACTTAACTAAGAATAGGATTTCATCTCTATCCTTTCTCATTAAGTTAGATAAAAACTTATATTTTTTGAGAGGATTCCATAATCCTCTCAAGAATAGATTCCTCACCTATTCTATTTCAAATATTTTTGTATTCCATACACTATGTTATACTCATAGTCTAGGTTCTCAATATCCATAGATGAGGTTACTAACAAGTAAAGAATACAATTTAATGTTTAGAGCACCACTAGATGTGCCTGTCATAGCCCAAGATACACCACTTAGAACCTTCCCAAAGCCTACCCACTTTCGAGAACCATTCTTATTTGTGGTTAAAATGAACATTAAATTTTTCTTCGTAAATTATAAACCTCAAGAATGTTCTACTTGTAGAAAGTAGAATTTACATAACAGTAGAGAATTTCATATTGTCATTGTTTAAGGCTTGAAAAAAACCATTCCTCAAAAGTTTCATTTCTTGGGCCTTCTCCCCAACTTTGAAGTTATTTCATCATTCAAAAGTTGTATCAAGCATGTAAAGGGTATCCTTACTATTTGGGTTACTAATGAATGATTCCCCAAGGGAAAGATATGTTCCAATACATGTAACCACATCTCAACTAAATTCTCTAAGTTAGATACCCTGATATTATTCAAGTCCTTGTCTAGATCTACCTCTATACAAGCTTCACCTTAAAAAATTATACAATAGTTAATTCACATAAATGATACAATATTTTTCTTAGATGAACTCCACGTTCATCCTCCTGAAGATAAATTATTCCTTGACCTAAACTCAAGGGTCTCCTTCCCTCCAAGAGTTTAATGAAATCATGCATCAACCATAGAACTGCACACACAACAACTCATTAGAGAGGACCCCATAATCCCCTCTAATGAATTCTCATGCGAACATACCAAGGAGATGAGGAACCTTCTCCTACTTTCTCCAAGAATCCAAAGGAACATACTATCTACTGATATGTTCCTCCACTTAATAACTAGAAGAGTTATACTATTCACTTAGATATGTCTCAATAATTTATTTTATGAAACAGTACTATCCATCAATAGATTTCTATTCCACTCATCAACTAAAATGGAACATAGTATCCAATACTATATTTCAAGTCCATTCTATTATAATGAACATAAAACCCACTACTATCAATTTCAATCAACTAAAAAGAAACATAATATCCACTACTATACTTCGAGTTCATCCAACTAAAATGAAACATAATATCCGCTAATAAATTTAAAGTTCATCTAATTATAATGAAATATAATTTCTAACATATTTTTCAAGTTCATTTAATCCACATGAAATACATTATCCGCTAATATATTTCTATCCAATCTATTCCATATGAAATATATTATCCACTAATATATTTCTATCCAATCTATTCAAATGAATTACATTATCCACTAATGTATATCTAACTCATTTTATCCAAATGAAGTATTTTATCCACTAATAGATTAAACATCAAATTAGATAATTTCACTTAACACTAAAATGAATCTAAATTAACCTAATATTAATTCCATATTATTTTGTCTTCGATTAAGCATAATACATGATGAATTTATTTAACACTAAAATGAATTTTTATTAATATAATATTAGTTCCACAGTAATCTATCTTAGATTAAGCATGAAATAAGTATAATTTCATTTAACTTAAAAGCAATCTATTCAATCTTGTTACAGTAATATTCCATTATTTTGGATTATTAATAATAATCCTAATTATAGGTAGATCATTACTTTATTGTTACGATCTCCCTATTATCTAGGTTATTTTTAAATAGCTAAGTTTAGCCATTCATTTGTATTATTTATACATTATGTATAATATAATTTATTAGTTGATTATTGTCAATTCCTACATGGTATCAGAGCAGGAGTGGGCGAAGGCTCAAGCGTATTTGGGAAGTAAGGTGACTTCAATTCTCGTTTCACTACATGCTTCCCCATGAATCTTGTGGCTATGGTTGGAAGGTTTCTGACCTTTGGATATCGAAAAATTTTTAGAGGTGGAAGGTTTCTAACCTCTGGAACTGGTGACCACTAGAGACAGATCTGACGATCCCTGCACACCTCTGATGGATTTTCTGGTGATTTTTTTGATAATTTGCCTAGGAGGGAAAGTTTTGTAAAGCAACCATTTTTTTGCTATAGTGCTTGAAATCAAGAGGGGATAAATTATTTCTTCCATCACAACATATTTTATAAAAAAGGGGGAAACTTTTAAGGGTGTATTTTTGGCAGTGACCGACACCTTAGCCACCTTATCATTTTTTTTGCAAAATCACTTTGTAAAAGGTGCATTTTCGACAGAGACTAACACCTTAAGAAAATGGGAAAATCAAAGAAAAATAATACCCCAAAACAAATTGATAAAAATTCTCAATTAGTTAAAGATCCTTACTTTCTAGTAGGGTGGGAAGGAATGGATTTTTTTGAGGATGGAAAATATCTCACACTATGTAGTGGTGTAAAATCCATTCTCAGAGATTCTAAAGTTTCTAAAGACCTTTAGATAAATGGTGCTCAAATCCCTATAGGCAATATAAGGGCACATTGATTTCACTTGACATTTCCCAACATCAAAAGAAAAGGGACATCAATGAGGAATCAAAGGTCATAATTCTAACGATCGATGCTTGTTGTGACACAAGTGATCTTTAGCCTATGGTGGTGAATGCTTGTTGTGACACAAGTGACCTTGAGCCCATGATGACCAATGCTTGTTGTGATACATGTGACCTCATGCCTATAATGGCAAATATTAGTTGTAGCACTGGTGATCTCATCACAAGAGTAAATTTTTCTTGCGACACCAGTGACTTAAAGCTAAAAATCCTCAAAATGAGCTCCATAATCTCATCAATTGTGACAAAAGCCATATTGTTAAAAATATTGATGAATATGGAGAACTTGGATGTTTTGAAAAGCACAAAAAAGGCATTCGATACAAAATCATGAACAAAATGAGATTCAATGGTGAAATATTAGGTAAACATGGGCAAGGCATTAAAACGCTTATAATGCCAAATTTCAAGAAAAATAATGAAGGCCTTGGCTATGATGGAGAAGAAAGTACCAGTAAAACCATATTTGTAAAACCTAAATCTCTTACAACTCCTACAAAGTATTGTTGTAGTCATTGTGGAAGAATAGGACATGTAGCAACTAGGTGTTGGAAACTACATCCTTGTGATTCATGTGGATGTACAAATCACTCCTCTATAAATTGTTGGTACAAAGTGAAAATGTCCAACAAGGTTCAAATTGATTGTGGATGGACCAATCTTATACAATGGACCAAAATGAAAGAAATGTTGTTTAGCTTCTACAAAAAAAGGAAAACCTATGGTAGACCCAGAGGTAGATCCAGTGATAGACCGAGTGGTAGTCTCGAAGGCAATGACCCAGTGACAGACCTAAAGGTAGACCCAATGACAATGATCCAGAGGTAAACCTATAGGTAGATCTAGAGGTACCATTCCAGAGGTAACCTTAGATCCAGAGCCAAAGCCATGAGCCAGATCCAGAGCCAGAGATAGATCCTACACAAAAACATATTTCATTTTTTCTCTCCTTCATATTAAGGGGGGAGTTATATACTTTATCCCAAATAATGTAATAAGGGGGGGTGTTAGAGTAATATTCCATTATTTTGGATTATTAACAATAATCCAAATTATAGGCAGATCATTACTTTATTGTAACGATCTCCCTATTATCTAGGTTATTGTTAAATGGCTAAGTTTAGCCATTCGCTTGTATTATTTATATATTATGTATAGTACAATTCATTAGTTGATTATTGTCAAATTGTCAATTCCTACAAATCTAAAATTAATTCCACATTAATATATCCTAGGTTAAGTATTCCATAAATTATAATTTTGTTTAACACTTAATGAAATCTATTTAATCTAAGATTAATTCTATATTAATCTATCTTAAGTTAAGCATGCAATAAATATAATTTCATTTAACACTTAAATGAAATCTATTTAATCTAAGATTAATTCCACATTAATCTATCTTAGATTAAGCATGCAATAAATATAATTTCATTTAACACTTAAATGAAATCTATTTAATCTAATATTAATTCCACATTAATATATCTTAGATTAAGCATGCAATAAATATAATTTCATTTAACACTTAAATGAAATCTATTTAATCTAAGATTAATTCCACATTAATATATCTTAGATTAAGCATAAGGTAAAGTTTACTAAAACCAAAAGAGAAACCTTTACTTTCTTCTAATAAAAAAAAGGGCCTATCCTTCAATTTTAACTTAGCATTCATATGTTCCTTCTCTTTCAAATTAAAAGGTCTATATTTTAATTTAAACTTAGCATTCATACATTCCTAGACAATCTAGAAGGTCTATTATCTAAATGTAAAATAAATATTCCTTAATATTAGGTCTATTTTCTAGAGTATAATAATTACATTTTTCAATATATTAGAAATTCCGTTTTCTAAAGTATAATACATATATTTTCAATATATTAGAAATTTTGTTTTCTAAAGTATTATACATTTTTTTTTCAAGTAAGCAACCCACAAGAGTTTATAAGTGGTGTGCACAATCCAATGACACTCCAAGCATAATAAAGGAAGTACAACCTTACTTCCCTATAACAAGGTACTTATTGATTTAATAAAAGGACACCCAAAATCTAATGTTTGGTGTATGCAAAGCATATTTCCACTATGAACCAACCTAACCTTACTTCAAAAGACTCATGTATCCCTTATTAAACTTACTAAAATTATGTCAACACACTCTTCTCTTAATGGTAACACATAATCGATATCTACGACACATTACGACTAGGAAACATCATTTTAATAAAGCCTAAATAAACTCTTTATCAAAGCTCTAATTGACATCCTTTCGCAGGTGCAAAATCAACCTTTTCTGACAACGTAATAGAGACATATCAGGCAACTTCCATTAAATAAAAATAACCCTTCAATTTTATTTGGAGAATTTTTGAAATATTTAGGGAACAACCGTCATAGGTAATGTAAGAAAAGTTTCCTTGCCTTAATATAAGTCATAATGCACTAAAAAAATGTAAGTCTACAAGCTTAAATAAAGTTTTCTATTATAGTACACAAAAAGATATTTCAGGCTTACACCAACCATCCTTCACACTGTGAAAAGGGTGTCTACAACCATTACATGGATTTCTATTTACAATAAACTAAAAATATTTCAGGCTTACACAAACCATCCTTCACACTGCACAAAGGGCATCTACAACCATTACATGGATTCCTATTTATAGCAAATTAAAATATGTTTCAGGCTTACACCAACCATCCTTCATACTGCACAAAGGGTATCTACAACCATTACATGGATTTTAGAACTGGAGTAAAATAAAAACAAAAGGGTTGCCATGTCTATTAGATTTCTATCCAAACAAAACCTAAATGTAATCTAAATAGATAACCTTAAAACCATGAAGGAGACAAGTATTATTAACAACCATAAATTCAAGGTAAGTAGGAGACTTTCCAACCTATATTTGCTAGTTTAGCCATATGTTTCTTTCACTCCCCCACTTCATCTCCTTTCTTCACCCTTCACTCATTTTTATTTATTTTTCTTCCTCCTCGAATGATGATCCCTTTATCTCATCCTTTTATACTTAAAATATGGAGTCCTTTTTCCTCCATATAAAGTGCACACAAAACCAAAATCATGCAAAGACATCAGGGCTCCCTTCTCCCAGTTGGTAGGGGTGTACTTGCCATTAAGGCTATCCTCCTTGCTCATTCCCAACTGATAAGAGGCCATCAATTTTATTTCCAAAATAGCCATATTTTTCATGATTTCAAAAATGCTTACCTCTTAAAGAAAGTCAAGGGAGTTTTAAATAATATTAAATACTTTTGTTTTTAACAATTTAATAAGCAATGTCTAAGCTGATATGAAATTGTTAGCTTAGTAATATGATGGTTTATAATAATTATTAAACCATTATTTTCATAAGGTAAATATCATATTTCCCTTTTGCTAAACCATTAAAAAGGTAATATTAGAGCTATCATCAAACTATTAGCTCAATATCGAAATGATTAGTCTCTTTATCAAAACAACATTAATTAATTCCTTTGCTACACAATTTAAAAGTAATATCAACGTCTAATATTAAATGGTTAGTTCAATATTATCCATCTATAAACATTATTAGTCTTAGAAAACCACATAAACTAGCAACATCATGTTCATGAAATAAAACTAAATGCTATAACATATCTTTACATATTCATAGCACCCAAAATGTTAAGCATTAAAACAATGAGTCCAATTATATTGTCTCCTCATCAGGGGTCCTACCAGGGTGAAAAGTGATAGTCCACCTCCCTTGGACTAAACACAGTCCCATGTGTTTACTTGCAATAACAAATATATTATTACATTTTCAGATTAATTTAATTAGAAGGTTCCTTAAAGCCAAAATGATAGAGTTCCCTCCTATTGAACCTATTGAATCTAAAAGGAAAAATGATTCATGGTTTCATACCGATGAGTAATGTACCTTATGATGTGTCAATGGTCATATGATTGACAAATGCATGGGCCTTAAGAATATGGTCTAAGATCTAATCAACAATGACCAAATTGTGCTCAATGGCTCTAAATCCCAAATTTATTCTAATTAAGATCTTGTAATATCCTATAATTTATTACCTAATAATAATCACAATAAAAATATATAAAATAACACTCACTACAAGAACATGCCATATTCAAACCAAGGGATGACAAGGATGCTTCATTCTACTAATTATATCTCTCATATTTGTGTTTTAACTAGACCATACCATAAAAATTAATCATCATATCAAACTTTGAGACCTCCTTTGGTTCTTCATACAAAATAAATTCTCCAATTTAAGGACTTCCTCTAATCATCCAAGTAGGGACCAAGGCTAAGGGTGATTTTGATTTGATCTAGTAACTTGAGAATACCCTAGCTAAAATCTCTCTTGAACTTCTTTGGTCCTCTTTGGATCACCAAAATACCTTACTCAAAAGTTTGGGTGAATAGATTTTTGCTCAAGATCTTAATTCAAATGAACTTACTTTTGTAGTATGGTCCATTGGGGTTAGTCATGCCAATATATCATTTCATGAGGATGATATTTTAAAATCTTTGTTGGTCAAATATCTACTATTATACATGATAAGTCATGTTGGTGACGAGTTTATCAAATGAATTTTAGTTGACAATGATTTTGGTCTCAATGTTTATAGCCTAAAGTTCATCATTTATTTTAGGCTATCTAACAAGATCTGGAGAAATCTAATTTTATTAGTAGGGTTTTTGAAAATGAGGAATGTGAGGCTAGTGTCACTCTAGTCTTTCCCCTTAGAGTTAGGCACTATACTCTCAACACTCTTTTCTATATCATATCGTATGATTTGACATACAACATTATTCTTGGGAGGCTATAGTTCCATGAGATGAAAGACACCCCTTCAAATATCCACTAACACCTTAAATATAAATACAATTAAAAGACTTATCACATTCTAGCTAAACCCTAGCCTTTAGCCTACTATTAAGTAATTGAGATAGATAATTCTAAAGGTAGTATCTGCCCTTCTCTTAATTTATCTCTCAAATCACTTTTTTATTTTTCTCGATACTCTATTAGTTATGCATTAAAGTATTTCAACCTAACTAATTCACTTAATAAACCTAAAGCATAAGATAATAATCTAATCACCATTAATAATTTAGATAATAGTCAATTTGTCCTATACCTATCCAAGCTTCCTCCATCTCATAAAATTTTTCCTACCCTCTAGCAATAAGGGTAAAACAATACAAATAGGAAGTTGACCCTTCATTTGTTCTAGTACTAACAATGAGGAGAAAATCCATGCCAACAATCTCTACTCAGTTGAGAGATAGTACAATTCATACTTTATATTGAACTCATACCCTATTCTAAAATAGATGCTCTCAAACATGGGGTGTCAAGACAAAGAGCTAAGCTTGTACGAGTAGGGTATTAAAGAGCCCCTATAGGTTGAAGCCTAGATGGGTCACTATAGGATAGATTATATCCCTATATATAGTGACACTTTTCCCTCTTTCTTTGATAGTGAATGGGAAGTCAATCATATTGATCAGTATGATAGGGCATCTCATGATAATATTTATTTAAACAAATTAGAATAATATGACGATGATGAACATTAAGTATTAATCCTCATATATCTTAGCTTCTCTAAGTTTTCTCAACTAGTTGGATTTAATATTTGAACTCTATCATATCCTAATATCCTTGTTGACAAAAAAAACTATGAGTAGGAAGACTTCATGAATGATCTTCCCCAAGATGACCCCTTAGACTATCTAGTGCAAAACAACTTTTATTTTAGGGGATATTTTATATAAATAGAAAATATTGCTATCTCATAATAAAATGAGAATAGTCATCTAAAATTAGACCCTATAAATCTAGATTTCCTAGAAGTGCTTCCATCCCATCCTCACTTGTAAGACAAATATCAAATTCTAATTGATAAAACTATAGAGATAAATATTAGGACTCCAAATGATCCCAAGATATTTAAGCTAGGAACGGTCTTGATCTTAATTAAGCATGAGGAATACACCAAGGTCTTGATATATTTTAAAGACATATTTGATTGGTCCTATGTCAATATGCCTAGCCTTGATCCTTCTCTTGTTGTGCACCACCTAGTCATCACTCTTGGTGCAAAATCCATAAAATAGAGATTACAAAAAATACACCCAAAATTTACACTTCTAGTTAAATAAGAGCTCCAAAAAATCCTTGATGTTAGCTTCATCAAAGCCATTGAATATTTCAAATGGATCTCTAACATTGTTATTGTAGCTAATAAAATAGGTAGCATTAGAGTGTATATCAAATTTTGGAACATCAATAAAGCATGTCCCAAAGACAACTTTCCTTGCGCAACATTGATGTGGTTGCAGAATTCACATAAATTTTAGAATACTATATTTAATTTATGGATTCTCAAGGTATAACCAAATCAAGATCATTCTTGAGGACCAATCCAGAATAGCTTTCACCACCTTGTGGGGATTTTTTTTATAAAGTAATGCCCTTTGGACTAAAAAATACAAAGGCCACCCACCAATGAGCCATGGCATGCATCTTTCTTGACATGATGCATGATATCATGGAGGATTATGTTGTTGATCTTATTAGTCAGTTATTAAACTAAGAGCATGATTTCTAGGAATTAAGACATATTCGAGTGGTTAAGGGAGTAGAAGCTATGCTTAAATACTTAAAAATACATATTTGGAGTTACATCAGGAAAGTTGTTGGGATACATTATGTCCTAATGATACATTAAATTTGATATTTATAAGATATCAACCATTGTATATATGCCACCCTCTTATACCCTAACCCATCTTAGAAGCCTCCAAGAAAAAATCTAGGTGATTTGGAGGTTCATCTCCTAGCTAGTGGACAAATGTCAACCCTTCACTAGATTTTTAAGGAAGGATCAATATTGAAATGGGATTTTTTTTGACAAGCCACCTTCAATGCTTTTAATTCATACCTTTCATCCCCCCTCATCCTTGTTGCACCTAATCAACTTAGGCCCTTGTTACTATATATGAAAGTCACAAACTATACCTTAGGATATATATTGGGATAGTATGATGACCAACACAAAGAAAGGTCTATATTTTAAATTAGCCATACTTTGATTAGTTATGAAGTATATTGTATACCCTTAGAGAAGATTAGCTTAGATATGATGTTCATGTTCTATAAACATAGACACTATGCTTAGCCAAGAGATCTTTATCATTACAAGAGTTGATACCTTGTGATACATCATATCCAAACCTAACTTCTTAGGAAGAACCACTAAGTGGGTCACCATGCTTAGTAAATTTGATATTGTGTTTATTAGTTAGAAGTCTATTGAAGGTTAGGTTACACATTTAGAGGCTAGCCAACCCTTGGTGGTAAAATTTTCAAATAAGTTGGTCTTCAACCTAAAAATAGATCAACCTAACTCTTGGAATTTGTACTTTGATGGTGCTAAACGTGTCAAAGGAGTGGAGCAAGAGTTATCTTGGTCAATTTACAGTAATAGCTAATGTATTTATTCTTTAAGCTTAAGTTTTACTATACCAACAATACCATCAAGTATGAAGTATTTATCTTAGGGCTACGTGTGATGTTGGCTCTCCAAGCCAAAATACTGTCTTTAGAGACTCCTAGCTAGTAATAAACCAATTCAATGATGTTTATAAAATCAAATATGATAATATTAAACCATATAAATACATAATTATTAAACAAATGCTTTTATTTGATAAAATAATTATTGATGCTATCCTTAGATCTAGAAGTTTCCATACCAACATTATGGCCTTGACTGTATCCTTGATCTTGTTAGAGCTTGATGATGAACAAACTGTGGTTGTCATTTAGAAAATTAAGGAACCTTCAACTCTAGGATCTATTCAAATTCTTCTAGAGGTATTTTCCATATAAGCAAATCCATCCCTTGATCCTTCGTATAAGGAAATCTATTTTTACCTTAAGGATGATACTTTTTTTGATGGTTTGAACTATAATTTATACAAGATCCTCAAGTAACAAGCCCATAGACACCAAGAATAATATCTATCTTGTATTATAGAAAATTGGTACAAATAGTTTGTAACAAAATGGTCCCCATAGGGGCAACTAGATTTGGGACCCTATGTTTAATGATTTTTCTCCTTCCCTTGGTGGTGGTGGCATCCTCAAGGACCACTGTGACTTTCAAGTCATATATTGTGAATGTGTCTGTGTTGTCCTCATTTGTGTTAACACTACTGCATGGTAGATGGTCTTGTAGAAGGTAGACTATTTGACCTTGACTATCAAATTTTCTTGAACTCATATCAAGTCCATTGAGTGTCATTGGTGCAAGGAAATCTCCTTGTATAAGAGGGTCTAAACTAGCTAACTATCACCAACTCTACTTGTAATTATGGTCTTCATTATAATTGTATACCTCACCATAGTTAAACTTAAGATTACTATATAATTGAGGTTAATTGAGCTACTACATATACCCATGTAGAATCTCTCTCCATTTGCATTATTACTAGTGTAGCTTGAATACTAGCCATCTATTGACATAGTGCATTCATTTTTGCCTCCATGGTAGACTAAGATGACTTACTAGGTCCTAAATCACTTTTCATGATCATCAACACAATTGATTCTTCTCTTCCTCCTCTTGCTATCTCCATCTATATAATTTGGTAGTACTACAATATCATCTTAGTTATGATGATATTACCTTCTATACTCCTTGAGCATGCCTCTATGGTTTTATATGTTCACTTGTCCTTACACTAGCTACCACAATTATCAATGGGTGGATGGTTTGATATAATCTCTAGTAGCCTATTTTAACAACAAGGACATCACTCCCTAGATATAGGATCACTAGGTCATCCATGTCTACCTATGGGTACATGTTTGGGTTTTTCTATGGCCTAAACCCCCACTACCATATCATCCTATTGTACTAAACAAGACCTATAAAAATCCCCCATTACTTCCAAACTACTACACCATCCTATCAAAAGAAAATATATTGTGTTGTCCCTATGGTCTAACTTGTTAGAGTATATTACATTATTTGGTACATGTCAATGTACCATCTTGGGTACATAACTAGAGTAGGAGTTTACTTTATAGTAAGGTTTGAGTAGTTATTTCAAGCAAGTAATAAATGCACAAGTGTTAGAATGTGCAATGATGTAAATGTGCATGTAGTCCATATGTACATTAGCTATATGATAGGTAGATAAAGAGTCATGGGTAGAGTAAAGGCCAAGGCACATATCTTCCTATATATAGACCTTTAAGGTATAGAGTGAGTGAGAGAGACAATGATACTATAGAGCGTGTGATTATAGTAGTGAGTAGATACAATGTAGTTCTTCATTAAAAATTATGGAGTGGCCAAGTACTCCATTATATTGAATTGTACTATTTTTATGAGATTTCATTAATGGCATATGACTGAGTTATTATAGATGTTTAACTCATTATTTTGTGCATATTATAGTGCCATTATCATACAATTATCATCGCTTACTTATTTTACATCTTGTGGTTACATTTACTTCCATATACATCCTCAAAAGCTAAAAGTGGTATCAAAGCCATGATAGATTGATAGGAAATAGGGAGAGCCACAAGAGATATTGAGATCAGTTTAGAAATATCTTTTTAGAATTTTTAAAAATTGCATTTGGCTAGAGTCTTTCCACATAGTTGAAAAACTTGTGAAGACTAGGACTCAACATTAATTCCACTAGATTGATAAATTAACTAGTGAAGATTGATTATCTCTGGATTTATAGTTTCTACCATTACAGTCTTAATACTTTGTTGTAGGAAAATGATATTAAAAGAAAGTTAAGAAGCTTCCTATAAAGAGTTAGGAATAATATATTATTTTGAATCAATCCAGTAGTTGAAGCAACAAACTAAAGATCAAAAATTTGGAGGCCTAAGGAGAAGGTCCTATTGTAAGATTGCAGAATTGTAGATAATAGAAGAAAGGAAAAGGCTAGAGAAGTCTTATTGCAAATTGAAGGAATAAGAGACTCCAGAGAAGAGTCCAAGAGAATATTGGAGGTTGGTGATCTCCATTGAATATTGAAGACTGCATATTGCATATTGAAGGAAGAGAAAACAACCTAAGAAGTTGAAGAGACCCACAAGAGGTCCCATTGAAGAACTTCTAGTTTTGGAATATTGAGATAGAGAAGGACTAGCAAAATTCCTATTCCAGATTCTAGTAGCAATAGATTTTAGATATCCAAGGAGGAGATCTCATTGCAAAACTTCCATAGTAGAATATTGAAGAAAAGATCTCATTGAGAAGACCAGAAAGATATGAAATTGAAGGCCCAAGAGGAGAGGTATCAAGGAAGAAAGGAGAAAGAAGGAGAAGGCTAGGAAAGCCTCACTATATATTTTAGAGAAGGTCATTGAGGGAGTTCCTAGGAGAACTCATTGGAGAAATTTACTAGCTGGAAAACAAGTTCCTAATAGACCATATTTTGGGATAATTTTCACCATCCGACAACAAGCCCAAAAGGAGAAGAATTTGGCAAGGAGTTTTCCAATTTTTGGAGAAGAGTAGTAAAGACCTCAAGATAGTCATAATATTGAGAAGAAGGCCACTAGATAGACCAATATTGAAGTCAAAATTCAACAAGGAGGTTGAAGGAGAAAGGAGATAGAGAAGCCACCAAATCTGAGAGATATGGGGATTTCCATTGAAGGCTTAAATGTTATTTAGGAGAAACGAGGTTACTAAATTTATAGCAGTAAATTGAAGGTATCTAGGAGATAAATATCAGTTGCAATTTGGAGGAGTTTCCTACCGAATTTGTGAGATTCATTAAAAACATTTCAAAGGAGAAAGTGACTGTAGAAGGGTAGATTTTCTAAGTTGATAAGTTTCAGATTTTAGAGAGAATTATGAAGGATAATTAAAGCCACCAAACTACACTTTAGAGCAAAAATTTAGAGGAGTTTTAAATCTGCAAATAGGTGAGCTAAAGAGCTGTTTTGGACAATAAGGAAGAGCTGAGATTTCATCCATTACAAGACAATAATTAGGTGAATTAAATCACCAAGATATCTATCATCTACTAATGTCATTAAGATAAGCAAATTTGGTGCAAAAAAATCATTATTTAAACTTTAGATTTTTGGTTCTTTATTAAGTTTCATTAAGCACAATATTAGAGTTTAAAAGGTACAAAGATGAAAATTGCATATTAAATTCTTCAGGGAAAGTTGCATAGTAAAGTCTTCAAGGGAGTGTTATAACATGCACATAAAAAGGAGTTATATTTTTAAAGAAAGGAAAAGATCAACATCCTACCTTCTAGTTAAAGAAAAGAAGAAATTATCCTTAAATGAAATTTGCATAGATTATAGTGCATATTTCAAGAGTTTATTTGTAGGAGCAATAAGAAGAAAATGCTATTGCATCATACTAGTTATCAAAGGTGCATTAAACATTTAAGTGAAGATTAAAAATTAGTGCAAAGTTAAGCCATTCAAAAAGGGAATATTAGTTGTATGATTAAGAGCTTGGATTTATTACTGCTAAGTTAACCAAGAAAAGGAGAGAGTTATATAGCAAGGAAGACAACATCAAATCATTGTTTACCACCAAGGAGTAGTGCAAAGAAGCTACCTCATCAAGGAAGAGAAAAGCTTGTAAAAGGAGATTTAAAGACTACAAAAATTTGGTGAAAATTAAGGTATTATATTCTAACTATTGCAAAGTTATTTTCATTAGATTATTGCACCATATTCCTCTTGTCCTACATAGCAAAAGAGGATAAAGCTAGAGTGTCTCAAATATGCTATAATAGCTTGCAACATACATCTACAAAGCGAATATTTAATCAAAGTAAAGAAGAAAACTTAAAGCTAAGGAAGAGAGCCAATGAAGGGATCAATAGCCAAGTTTAAAGGTGTCTAAAGAAACCAAATCCATCACCAAATTGAGCTTCTACAAGCAACATTTACATGCAACATCAAAACCTATGTAATATAGCTTTACATCCATTGCAAGTCCAATGTAAAGCAAGGAGAATAACATGAAGGATAACGAAGTTTAGGGTACAAGACTAAAGCATACGCAAGTTACATATAAAACAATGTGAAAACAAAGGTGTAATACCCAAGCAATAGATGAACCACCAACTAAGAAGAATTATCATTAAATAGGTCAGCATTGGAGTGCCATAGAACCACCATAGCTAGAGCCAACTTCATGGGAGAATAGCATCACCATTCACCTAAGAGAAAGTGTTGAAGATAAGATCCATAGTGCATTTGTTGGCAAGAAGTATACAGGGAATAAAATATGTTGAAGGCATATTTACATGCAAGAGAAAGGAGTTCCACTTGTAAAATCAAGCCAAGGCATCTTGTACCACTTGGTACAGCAAAATAAGATGCCTCTCATTATTTCTAATGCCTACACAAGAAGAAAATGCTTAGAATAGGAGTAACACTTATATTGAAGTGTTGAAGGTATATTAATAATTGCACATCATTAAAGGAAGACATGAGCATTAAAGGCACCTAAAATAATGCTCATAAAGACCATAACCACCACTTTCCACCTGAGTAACATATGCGCCACATGGCCAAAGCATAAAGAAGGAACAAAGGGCCTATTAAATCACCCAAGTTGAAGAGAAACATAGTGATTTTGGAAGCACACAGTAAAGCATTAAGCATGAAGTCAAAGTACATTAAAGGATGAGGAAGATTGTCATAAGGTGTCTATGAGCAATAAATTCTCTCAATCATACATAAGAGATTAGCATTAAAATATCAAAAGCGTGGATAGAAGAACCAAACTAGAGGCCAATCAAGGAAGGTAAAAGTTTATATAATTAAATATTTGCTTTCCTTAAGGAGTTAAAGGGTACTTAACATAAGTTTAAAGTTTATTCCTGCATTGAAGAGCCAACCTTAGTTAATTATAAGGTAATTTAAGCAAAGGGAGTATATCTTAAAAGATATTATAAATTGCACTAGATTCAAACATTAAAATATTTGCAAATAATTAATTAGAAGTTATAAGGTTTTCAACATTGGAAAAATTGAAATACTAGTTTGCAAATATTATTAATTTATAAAATTCCAAATTAGGGATATATAAGGAATACTACACCATACTTTAGTTTCTTGGAATTTAGAAAATTGAAGGATTAAAGAAGCAAAACTATAATTGCTTGAAAGTTGGAAATTATATTTTACATTAATCCAACTAAAAGGTCTTGAAGGAAAAGAACCTTATTAAAACTTGAAGGTACATCACCATTTATCTTTAGCTTTCTACTTACTAATTATTAGGGAGACATAAGGCAAGAAAGTGAAGTTGAACATTATGGAGACAAAAGGAATTCAAATCAATCTAGGAAAGCTAAGCATAATATCAAGGCTCATAGTACATTTAAACACTTACTAGATAGAAGGTATTTTACAAAACTTGTAAAATTGAAAAGTTCTTAGTAAGGTTGAGAATATACTTAAAAATATGGAGGTATAAGGTAGTCTAAAAATATCATCATGACAAAAAATAAATTCGTTCTTACTGAATTCCAACTACTTAGAGGTCCAAATTACTCTTAATGGAAAAAAAAGTAAGAGCAATTTTTATAGTTGAAAAACTTTGGGTTATAGTCAAAGGAACAAAAGACAAACCTACTTTAGGTGATAGTGAGATTCAAAATTTTGAAGAAAATAATAACTTTTTCCATTATAGAAGAAATACAACCCTACATTAGTTCATCATGAACATCTACAAAAGCATGAAAAACCTTAGCCAAAATATTTTAAGGGAAGAATCAAGCCACTATCTTAAATATTCAAACTCAATTACATTCTCTGAAAGTGAATAGTGGTGAAAGTATAAAACTATTCCCAAGGAAAGTAACAGATATAAAAGGGAAATTATTAACCTTAGCAAAAAAGGTTGAAGATAAGTTCCTTGTTCAAGTAACCCTGAGAGCACTTCCAGATAGCTACAAGCACTTAGTTACATCTTTACAAATCCTAAGTAAATATACTTCTTTTGATGAGTTAGTCAATATCCTTCAAGAATATGAGGTGGAAAATATAGTTAAATATGAAATGACTAACAATGCATTAGTTTCAAAAGATAATCCATAGGGAAATGTTACCTCATCCTCAAAAATATGAAGACCATGGAATAATAGATATTGTCAAGTCAGAAAGAAGAAGGGACATAGTACGAACTACTATAGATTCAATCCTAGAAATCAGTATCAAGGAAATAAGAAAAACTATGGAAGCCAATCAAACAAGCCATTCCATTCAAGATAATATCAAAATCAGTAGTCCATATCAAAAACAATCTCAACATTCATATCCTTCTCAGAATCAATACAATTATCCTTAATTGCAATATCAAGAAGGAAATAAAAAAGGGCACTTAGTTCACAAGATCTAAGAAATTCAAGAATTGGAAGAATCTATATAGGAACATGAAGTTAAAGCTCTCTCAGTAAAGACAACATTTTATGAAGACACTAACTACTTACTTGAACAAGATACAGACAAGGAGCAGAATAAAGAAATCAGAGAAGGAAAGTATAAATTCCAAAACAATATGAAGATCCATATTGAAAACTAAAATATTCAATACCCAAATAATGTAATACATGGGGGTGTTAGAGTATATTACATTATTTGATACATGCCAATGTACCACCTTGGGTACATAAATAGAGTACGAGTTTACATTAGAGTAAGGTTTGAGTAGTTACTTCAAGCAAGTAATATTTGCACAAGTGTTAAAATGTACAATGATGTAAATGTGTATTAAGTCCACATGTACATGAGTTATAGGATAGGTAGATGAAGAGTTACGGGTAGAGTAAAGGCCAAGGCACATATTTTTCTATATTTAGACCTTTAGGGTATAGACTGAGTCAGAGAGACAATGTTACTATAGAGAGTGTGATTATAGTAGTGTGTAGGTACAATGTAGTTCTTCATTAAAAATTATAAAGTGTTCAACTCCTCCATTATATTACATTATATTATTTTTGTGAGATTTCATTAATAGCATATTACTGAGTTATTGCAAAATTTATCTCATTATTTTCCTGCATATATAGTGCCATTATCATATAGTTATCATAGATTCCTTATTATACATCTTGTGGTTGTATTTCATTCAATATACATCCTAAAAAGATAACACAACTAGCCACTTGACTTTATTGAACTGGACCAATTGATAATCATCCTCCAACCACATCAAATATTGCCTATATGGATGCCAAGTAATCTTCTCTCAAATTAAGTCATCAATAAGTTGTCAAGCTATTCCTAATATACCTCTATCCTGCCTCGTAGTGCCAAGCCCAATGATGTGCTGTCAATACCTCTAGATCCTGCACCTATCCTTCTAACCTTGGTGGCCATAGCATATCTATGTGTTCCCATGCCAAACCTACAATAGTGTGCAATAGGTCAAACCTTTATCATATCTATACACCACTCAATGTAGTTAATGGTATAACTAGGCCAAAATAATGGGTCCCTAGGCAAACACTATCTATTGGTATAACATATTAGAGATGAACTTGTTGCATCCACAATGCACCACTCTCAAGATGGTGTATCAAATAAATCCTCTAGACACCAATGCACATAGCAACATAATTTGTTTATCTATATGGCCTCCAACATAGGTGGTATTAATATCAATGCTAGACCTTACTACTAAAAAATCCACATATATGGTAAATCTCTCCTAGCTTTGCCTCTAGTCTTGGCTTATGTACATGGGTGATCCTTTGATTGGACCCTAAAAATCCACCACACATCATCTAATGTGGTTGTCTCTATTAGATTTTGATAATGAAAGCTATGGGAGAATGCAATCACAGGATGCAAGATATGCAAAAATGTAAGATAATGGAATTTTGCAATAACACTAAAATATGCTATTAATGGAAAGTGACATAAATATTATTGAACTCAAAGGAAAATGGGTGTAAAGTCTATGAAATATATTAATTCTCAAAAGGATTTACAAAGGGATCCTCATTTTAACAAATATACCTTAGAAGACTACAAAGCGGGATTCAACATCGTGAATGTTCCTCTTCTTTCAGTGAACTAGTCAGCTATGCCCTAGATCAGTCTTCCAAGGATCCTCAAATTTGAGTGGGCTTAATGCAAGAGAGCCACCAATGATCAAACCTATCCTCTAGACCTGTATGACATGCAAAATGGGGTTAGTGCATTTGGGGACATGTCATGGATCGGAACCTATAGTTATGAAGATAAAAGACACTAAATAAAGCAGTAAAATGCATGATAAAAGTTGCTATAAATAACTATAAGTATTGTAATACAATAAAGGTTACCTTTTGAGAGGATTTTGTGGCCTACTATTATATGACACTAGACTCTAGCTAGAGTCACAGGGTAGGGTGCGATTGGTTTGGATCGCTAGGTACATATCAACTATACCTATAGCTAACTTTTTTTGAATTTGATAGAAGATATCATTATCCTATAATTGTAGCAACTCATGGTTAGTGTTGAATATGCTCTTGTACCTATCAGAACCTATCAAAAAGCACATAAAAGGGTACAAAAGGGTTGATTATCATGGTGATTTTATGGTTGATTGATGGGTGGAGGTCTGATGTAATTTTGATAGATTTTTGGTATGTGAAATGAGGTGGATGCATTTATGAGGAAAAGTACTACTATTTATAGCATTTTGGAGAGGTTAGGGGGGTGAGGTGTCCCTTGTGAGGTGGAGTGGACCTTGGGTTATATCCCAACCATGGTGAAGTCAAAGATGAGGTGTAAGGTGACTCACCCTTTCATATTATTTGAAAATGGATCTTTTAAATATCTACAAATATCCTATGTGCACACATGTGTGAGCAAAGGTTGAGGTTAACCTTGATTAAGTTGATTATGAGTTAAAATAATATTAAAGGGGTGAAATGGAGGGTGACTCATCCCTTCCCATGTCTTAAAGAATAAGCATCTTTAAATATCTATGAATGTCATGGGTGCACACATGTGTGAGTAAAAGGTTAGTGTTAACCTTGATTAAGCTTAATTAAATTATTTAATTAGCCTCTTAAGTGTACTTTATGATAAAGTAACTTTTGCCCAAGGTAAGGTTTACCCAAGTTAAAATTTTTAAGGTGGTCGCATTGGGACCATGGTTAGATGTAGGAAAATGCTTGAAAGGCCCAAGGAGCTTATGCATAACCCTTTTAATAAGTGTAAGGTGTTTTGATATTAATTAATGCAATTTGGTGGCTTTTGCAATTTAATTAACCATGAATAAGAAGAGTGTGGTCATGTGCAACTTTTGAGTGTCTATATTTATCCCCTTTTATATTGCAGTGTGTGAAGACATAAGACAATGAAAAATTTAATGACACCATAAGATGATTTGGTTTTGAGAAAGAGGAATTAATGATGGAAGAATGCAGATGATGGAAGATTACAAATGATGATGAATTTCATCATGCCATAATAATTGTTAAGGGAGTAGACATAAGATTGCCTTACTATCATGATCAACATAAGATGCCCCAATTGTGAAAGGAGTGAATGTCTTTGAAACTTTACCTTTGATACTTTGTTGAGCTTGGTTTGATTTGATAAGCCATTCAACCCTTGGTATGTTTTTCTTAGGTTCTTCATTCAACCTTTGATACCACTATTGAAGAAGAAAATTCATGATTAGCCTAGACTCAGGTATTTTGGTCCATCTAATGTTCATTTTGGATTGGAGTTTTGATGAGAAGAGAAATTTTTCTTTTGAGTTGCCCCAGCAAAGGAGGACGTGCAATGATATTTGAAAAAGGTTATTGGAAAAACATAATTTTAGTATTGAGTTTTTGGTTATTTATCACCCGTAAAGTGACTTTAGTGAGATGTCTACCCCCTCAAGCAATGAGATGATGAGAGGTGAAAATAAAATGGTAGAAAAATGCTTGAAAAAATGGTTGATGAAGTGACATAGTTGGTGAAATGGTGAGAATATGAGAGAGCTATGAAGAAAGGGTATGTTAGATAGGTGAAAAGTCCCATGGGGGAACTCGAGGTAAGTTTTGGTGAGGTTTGGTCTTGATCGTTGGGTACCATGTGACTATCACCGGTCATGGGGAACCTCACGATTGGTTTGGGTCATTGGGTACCTAGCGATTGAGCATCATGAATATAAAATACATGGTTGTAGGGTGTGTGCATCATTTACACACCTATGAATTATGAGAAAGGAGTGAGAGAGGAGGGGAAGGAGAAGATTTGCAACAAAGTGCTATTAGTTTTAAGGTGTGACAGACGATATGGTGGGACAAGCAAGTCAGGGTGGAGGGTGAATAGTACAAGTAAGTGAATCTTGAAACCCGCACAGTTTGAATTCTAGAAATTTAAAAAGAACCCTAGGACATTTTTCTAGATACATGAAAAAAAAAAAAGGTAGATGTAGGGATGTATGCATGTGAAAGTGAAAAATGCATCAATGTGTGTGCATGTGTGTTGTATGGTTTTATTTTATTGTTGTGTTTGGAAATTGTACATTTTTCAAGATGCAAGTGTTTAAAATGTATTTTTAATTTTTTTTTTGTGTGTGAGTTGTTTCGTGAAAAAATTTGTGATGTGTGGGTGAATAAGCCAAATGGGTGTCCAAAAGTGCCATTTTTTTGCTTGTGTGATGTGGCACATTTTTTGATGTTCTTGCATGAGTGTATTTTTGACATGTGTGGGGAGGAAATTTTTGAATTTTTTTCCATGGGGGTGCAAAATGATGAAGTGGGTATCTAAAAATACCCAGATCTCAACGGTCATTGGGTACCCCGCGATCATATAATTTTTTTTTGGGATGACCCTAGGGGGGGCATAGAGTGGAATGTATGAATGAAATTTTTGATTGATATGGTTTTATTGTTTGTGTACTAATGAAAATATGTTATGTAAAATAAGTGCCAGAGATCGATTTGAGGCATCGCTTTCATCCATTTTTAGAGGATATGAAGGAGAGGGTAGGTGATGATGATTTACAATGGTTGATATATGTGGGATTGCATGGGGTGTACGAGATGAGGGTGATGCATTGTAATCATGTATATGTGGAGGTATTATGTGAGGGATGGGATTCAGATTGCAACACTTTCCATCTCCCAACAAGGGAGATGATTATTACCCTAGAGGACGTATTTTAGATATATAGATAACTCGTGGAGGGGTTGATCATGATCACTACCATATGGGGTTAGAATAAGGTAATATTATAGCGATTATTGGGTTATAGGTTGGGGAAGGTGAAGGTCACCAGTGGGGGAGTGTATTATGAGTAGTGTTGACATGATAGGATGATCTTGCTAAGATAATTGGTGGCTATGATAGTGGTAGCCAACCATGTGATGCCAAATGTGTTGGGATATTATTTCCTATGGAAGATGATGGTTGTGATGTGTGATGTGGTGGAGCAGGAGCATCAGTATGTATGGGTCCCTACTTTGTTAGTGCAAACCTACAAAGAGTTACACGAAGTGTGACTAGAAGGACAATGGACTACGGGAGTGGGTGTACTCCTCCAGGTATGGGAATGGGAGTATATTACCATGGAGTGACCAGAGGGGTTTCCTGTTTCCCTATAGGGTGTATGAGTTGATGGGGATTTATTTACCCTATGTGCTATAGTGGTGGATAGATATGGAGGTGTGATGGCATAGGCCACATAAGGGACAAGATTTGTATTATAGAGATGCATTCAATCGACTAAGGCCAAAGGACATCATTTGGTGATCGTGGAAGGAAGTGCTAGATTAGGATGAGGCTAGGTGAGAGTTATGTCAAGTGAGGCATGGAAAATGGATTATTGGATGAGAGGCTATGTTGGAAATATTAAGCATATTGGTTGTCATTGATGTCAAAGGCAAAATGGTTGAGATTTATCTTTAAGGCCTGAAATAATAAAATGCAAGACAAATATATTCAAAGGATTCATGAGGCAAAAATATTGAAGTCAAAGGGACAATAGTTGTCAAGGCAAAAGGATTCTCCATGGTTGTGTTAGCAAGAAAAATATAAGGTTTCATTTGATTGAAAAGGATTTTCCATGGTTGTATTTGCAAGAAAAAGACAAGACTTCATTTGGTTAGAAAAAGGTTTAATTTGCAAAGGCCCAAAGGTTAAAAGTTTAAATTATAATATTTAAATCTTTTAAGATTTAAATTATTATAATTAAGTAACATATTTAAAAGTTTGGGTGGTCAAAGTTTAAAATTAAAAATTATTTCTAAGTGCCAACGCCAAAATTCGAAGGGTAAGAAACATGTATATAAAGAGCATAAATTATTGTAAGGTAATTGTAAGGTTGGATGCGTCGTTCTAAATTCAAAATTCATAATTAGTTCATGGAGGCAAAGAGGAAATAAAGTTCAAAAGCACACATGTTTCAGAGCTGATTTTACAAGTCAAAGAGGGAGAGCATGTGGCCTAGGTTTCATTAGAGTAGCTAGCTTAGATGGTAGGAAGTCCCTGTGCTAAGTCGTGGTAGAGAGGAGGTCATGGGTTCAAGGTGCGGTAGGATCAATTTTTTGTTGAAGATGTTTTACATTGCGAAGGCAGTAGAAAAGGTGTGTTGTGCACCTTGGTTGTTGTGTGGGTAGCTAGCCCATGTGGTAGCCTAGCATTGAGCTAGGGTGCGGGCCAACAAGAGGTGGCAGGTTCAATTTGTGGTGGCTACAAACATAAGGATAAATTTTTGAATTAAATTTTCTAAGGTATGTGCTCCATTCACTTGCATTAGGGATTCATAAGGTTAAAATTTTGTTTTATCTTTTGAGGTCAAAAGGACAACATGGAATTTAAATTCAGATCTCTGGTTATGAAATGTGCATGAGATAAATTTGATATTATGATTTACTCCTTGAAATTTTGAGTGCATTAAAAATCATTTTATTTCAAGTAGGAGGTATAAGGTGTATGTGGTAATTTCAATATTGTAATTTGTGCCTTGTAATGGTAATTGTATTGAAAATTACTTTATGAAAATAGGAGGCATAAGGTGTATATGGTTGATTTAAATAATTGTAAATTGTACCTTGGGTTGTTAAATGCTATAAGAAATATTGTGGTGTGTTGAGAATTATTTCTTGTGAAAGGAGTTATAAGGTGTTATTGTGATTCAATCTTTGATTGTAATATTTGTATGGTTGAAAAGAAATTGAGGGGCTTTTGATAAGTGTTAATGCTTCATTTTTGAGGAGAAATTTAATGTGGATGATTTGAAAGAGAGATCTACTAACCAGTTTTGAAGTGGCACTTTGAAAGGAAAATTATTTTGAGAATAGGTTTTGAGGGCACATCTTCGTCAAAGCAAGTTGAGAGGTATGGTGATATTATTCCTTCTTTAAGGTGTTTGTTTGAGCAAATATTTCTAAATCATAAGGTGGAGATAAAAGGTTTGATTAGTGTGCATTGTTGGAAATATTTGAGGAAAGGGTTGAGAACAAATTGTGCATTGGCTTTGAGTGAATTTTTGAAAAGAACATATTGTGAAATTGTATTGCATATCATTTTCTACGTGTTCTTGAACAATAATTTTGGATAGAATATGTCAGATATACTTTTTTCAAATCATGTGATATGAGTAAGTTTTGAGCATGTTATATGAGCAAGTTTTGAGCATGTGATATGAGCAAGTTTTGAGCATGTGTTATGAGTAAGTTTTGAGCATGTGTTAGAGTATATTTGAGGTAAATTTGAGCAAGTATTATGAGAAGACTTGAAGTAGGTTTGGGCAAGAGTTGAGACAGATTTGTGCATGTAATATTTGAATATTTGGGGTAGAGTTGAGACATATTTGTGCATGTAATATGTGCAGATTTGGGACAGAGTTGAAGATAAATTTGTACATGTAATGTGTGTAGATTTGGGATAGAGTTGAAATAGATTTGTGTATGTAATGTGTGCAACTTTGGTACAAAGTTAAGATATATTTGTGCATGTAATATGGGTAGATTTGGAAAAGAGTTGAAGATAGATTTGTGCATGTGATGTGTACAAATTTGAGATAAAGTTAAGACAAATTTGTGCATGTAATGTGTGCAAATTTAGGGTAGATTTGAGATAATTTGTGCATGTAATGTACACAAATTTGAGATAGAGTTGAAGATAAATTTATGCATGTAATGTGTGTATATTTGAGAAATATTTGAGATATATTTGTGCATGTAGTGTGTGCATATTTGGATTAGAGTTAAGCAAAGGTGTGTACCAGCTTTGGAGGAGACTAGAGTAGAGATGAGGGGTGTCTCCTATGGATAGAGGTCCACTAGCCAGAGTAGTAGGGACATAGGTATCCTATAAATAGAGTTCCACTAGCCAGAGTAGTAGGGACATAGGTATCCTATGAATAAAGTTCCACTAGCTAGAGTAGTGGGGATAGAGGTCTCCTATGGATAGAGGTACACTATCCAAAGTAGTGGGGATAAAGGTCTCTTGTGGATAGAGGTCCACTAGCCAAAGTAGTAGGGATAGTGGTCTCTTATGGATAGAGGTCCACTAGCCAGAGTAGTAGGGATAGAAGGCTCCTATGGATAGAGGTACACTAAATAGAGTAGTAGAGATAGAGGTCTCATATGGATAGAGGTCCACTAGCCAAAGTAGTGGGGATAAACGTCTCCAATGGATAGAGGTCCATTAGCCAAAGTAGTAGGGACAGAGGTATCCTATGGATAGAGGTACACTACTTAGAGTAGTGGACATAGAAGTCTCCTATGGATAGAGGTCCACTATCTAGAGTAGTGGGAACAGAGGTATCTTGTGGATATAGGTCCACTAGCTAAAGTAGTGGGGATAGAGGTCTCCTATGGATAGAGATCCACAAACTTGAGCAATAGGGGATTGATGTCTCCTTTGGGTTGGTGCCCATAAATATTGTAATAGGAAATTGGTTCCCAAGAGATTGGTTGAGGAAATTTATAAGAAAGTTTTTCTTCATGGATGTAGCCCACATTGGGTGAACCACGTTAAATATGTGTCTCTCATGTGCATGATGATTTATGCATGATTTCATTTACTGCATTGATATTATTATTGTTATCATTTGGAAAGAAAAGTAAAATTTGGTCTTATACTGTTCACCCTCCCTCTCAGTATAAGCTTGTGTTCTTCAATTGGTATTAGAGCGGGTTCCTTCGAAAAATTATAACAACTTGAAGGAAGATCTTATAGGAACATAGATGGCTTCTCAGAATGGATCTTCAACAAATAAGGCTCCAATGTTTGATGGGAATAATTATGCTTTCTAGAGTATTAGGATGAAAAATTATTTTATGGCACAAGGATATGAAACATGTCAATCTATTGAGGATGGGTTTAAACCTACAAGTACTCCTCCCACAAATAAGGATGACAAGCAAATATATGTAAATAATACCAAGGCTATGAATGGAATCTTAAATGGATTATGTGAATCAGAGTTTGTAAAAGTTATGCAATGCAAATTAGTAAAATAAATCTGGGACAAATTGAAGCAAACATATGAAGGAGATAGTAAGGTTAAGTTGGAAAAAATTCAAACTCATAGGAGGAGGTTTGAAGAGTTGAAGATGAAATATGAGGAAGACATTGCTAAATACTTACTCCATGTTGATGAGGTTGTTAATACCATGCATGGACTTGGAATGGATATTGAGGACTCTAGTGTTGCTCAAAAGTATTAAGATCACTCCCTATGAGGTATGATGCAAAAATTTTAGAAATAGAAGAGATGAAGGATCTCGATAAGTTGAAAATGGATGAGTTACATGGAATTCTCACAGCTTATGAGATGAGGACATAAAAAGATCAAAATTCCAAGAGAGAGGTAGCATTCAAAGTTTCAAATAAGACAAAAGGTAAGAAACCAGAATCAAGTGATGAGTCAAGCAATGATGAAGAAGCTAACTATGTGAGAAGAAATAAGAAGGGCTCAAGAAAATACAAATATATAAAGACTATGAAATATTTTAATTGTGGTAACTTTGGTCACTATGCATCTAATTATCCACAAGATGGAAGTAGTAGCAGTGAAGAGAAACACGATTATAAGAAAAATGAAGAAAGAAAATTCAGGTATGAAAAGAAAAATAGGTATGGTCAAGACAAGCATGAAAAGAAGATTTTTCAAAGGTACAAGAAGAGTTTCTATGCTGAAGAAGCAAGCAATGCTTTAAGTTACAGTGATGAAAGTTTCTCAAATAGTGAAAAAGAAGAGATTCTATTTTGGCAATAGAAGAGGAAGATCCAGAGGACATTCCTATTAAAGATCAAGTAGAAGATGTTTCTGACCAAGTAGAAGAAAAATAAGATGCTCCTATAATTGAAGACCTAGAGGAAGATTCAAAAATAGAAGAGGAAGCCACAGTTGACCTAGAAGAGGAAAATATTGTTGCTCTTAGAGATTAAAAAAGAGTTAGAAATAAGAACTCAATATTAAAGGCTCAAGTTCAAGAAGATGAGGAAATAAAGGAAAATATTCTACAAGATCTCAAAAACTCAAAAGTTAAGGCAAGGATATTTGAAGAAGTTATGGTTGAAAAGTTAGAGGTAAAAGATTTAGAATGTGAAAGATTAGAACATGAAGTGGTTTAAATAAGGATGGAAGTGAAATATTCTAAGGATAAGCTACACAAGTTTGGGAAAAGTTCAAAATATTTGGATAACATTATCAAAGCACAAAAATATTCATTTATCAAAACAGGATTAGGCTATGAAGAAGGTCAAGAGGTACAAAAAGAGGGGTCAATCTCAAAAGAAAAAAAATCTCAGAGAAAGAGATTGAAGAAGAACCTAAGACCTATGTTGATAAGTTGAGGAGTGGAAGCATCATTGAGGAAGAAAATAATGCACAAACAAGAAATAGGGATCATCACAGAGAAGGCAAAGAAAGGACCAAGAGGAACTTCAATTCATTTGAAGATGAATATTACTTTCAAGGTTATTGCTACTCATGTAATCGTTTTGGTCACAAAGCTACACATTGTAGGGCTTATGAAAAGAATGATTATGGCTTCACCAAGAGGAACTTCAATTCATTTGAAAATGAATATTACTTTCAAGGTTATTGCTACTCATGTAATAATTTTGGTCACAAAGCTACACATTGCAGGACTTATGGAAAGAATGATTATGGCTTCACCAAGAGGAACTTCAAGTTATTTGCACCTTCCAAGAATCACAACATAAGGTGTTATAATTGCAGTAATTTTGGGCATAAAGCAAGGTGGTGTAGAATAGAGTTTCCATAAATTTCAAATATAATCAAGGATAAAGATGATCAAAATATTCAAAAAGGTATAACTTCAAAGGTATGGAAGAAGAAATTTGAGAAAGGAGAAGAGCATTGTAAGTTGGGAGTAGTCTTACTCCCACCCCAAAATTGATCACCTTAAGGAGAGGAGGTGGTGAGGGGGTTGAGCTAAGAGTCTTATTTTTAGCCCCAAAGGAGCCCTTTTACATTGATGTCAAAGGGAGAGAGTTTAAATAAGGGGGAGAGAAATAAGTAATGGGATCAGCTTCTCAGGGGAGTAGATTTTGAATCCAGTGGTAGTAAAATGAAATATTTTATAAGGGTTGCCATTGATCAGCTGTAATAGCTTACATTTAATTTTATCAATCTGAGGTAATCAAGGTTAGATTTAAAGAGTAGGAATCCAATATATATTGTACCATGGGGATCAATTCTAAGCTTAATTTAGATCTCTTTTAGTTTCAGGTTTTGCAAAAAAGTAATGATTGTAGTGAACAAAAATTAAATCATGCAGGAATGAAAATAAAGTGCAATTTATGATTTATGTAGTAAATATGATAATTACCTATTGATGAGTTGATCTATTGGTGAGGATAACTAATAAAAATTACCTATTGATGAGTTGATCTATTGGTGAGGATCCTCGTGCAATTAGTTTTAATTATCTATTCTGACTTTCTGTTCTATAAAAATGCAATTTAATTTATTTTATATTCTAAGGTTAATTAACTATTTCTAACCTATTGTAGGGGTGATAGATTAGGGACTGACTATAGGAGTGGGCCCTACCTCCTAGAGGACAATGTAAGTCTTTCTCCCCTAAACTACTTTATCTCAATAACTAAGATGCATAACTACTACTAACATTATTATATTCTATGGATGCAAGAAAATTACAATTACAACTACATAAAAGAAATCAAACAGTAAATACAAATGACACAGTTACCATATGTGAAGAGTAAAGTGTTGCTTTTATTGCTGGAAGTTCAAATGTACATGCTGGTGCATTTCTTCAAAAATTGTACAAAGTCGTTTCAACATTATTTCTGCATCATACAAATTTTCATTAGAATATTGAACATTAGACCTTTTCAAAGGTCTCCCTATGTAATATATATTGTGACTTGGACAATTCTAAGTAATATTCTTCCACGTATTTTTCCATGTGGAGTTGTGGACTTGATAATGCGACAACTATGCACTAAAAAGAATAATCTAAACTAACACAATTCCTAATTCTTCTTGGACTCAGTAAACAACCTAAGTGGTCCAAGTGGCACTTTATGAACTAACATAACAAAACAATACTAACTTAGACATTTTTCAAGATATAACACATAACCATATGTCCTTTATTCTCGGGAAGGACCAAACAATATTGCATGGGAATCTATTCATCCTAACAATAATCTAATTATACAACTTCATGAAATATCTTTTACAACTTTATTAATTATAATATCCACGTGAATAATCTTTGACATGTCAACTAATCATGCTGACTGGAAATACTTTTGCTACCATGTAAAAATGCCATGTTGTCACTGATGTGGTATGCAACATCGGTCAATTGACTTGGTCAAATTTCTTTGGTAACTATTGGTAAAAGTTATCTTTGATAACAGTCTTCAGTAACTACCTTCTGCAACATACTTTAGTAACTATCTTCAGTAACATACTTCAGCTACTATATTTTGTAATAGTAATCAACCACTACTCTGTCACCGCATCTAGAGTCTTCTTAATCCATTATCCTTATGTCCATATTCTCATGTCTGAGGTGTATTTTGAAGCTTGTGCTACTGCATCGTGCACCTGTGGAACGTCCTTCAATATTTCCCTACATAATCATACACAACTTGCACGTATTTTGCATAAATGCATATATTTGTCAAATTAATCACATCCATCATTTTAACTGATAAATCATGGAAATAAGTAAGAATAACCACTTAAAATATATTATAACCACAATTAAAATATAGAAATGAAACAATTTACTACAGAAAATACATGCCAAATAATTACTCATCATTTTCCCCCAAACTAAAATATATGCATGTCCTCATGCATGTGAAGAAAATGAGGTTTCAAAAAAATGTCACAGATATCACAAATATTACACATGTTTCACACAACATACTGCAAATTAAAGTATTTTAAGAAATTTTACACATTTTCTCAAAAATTTACAATTGTATGAAACAACAAAAAGAATACAAATATATTTTCAGAAATGATCAAATAGGTCTATTATGCATGGTTTCTAAAAATCAGTAGTAGCAGTATAAAAAATAAATATTTTTAGAGATATTTTTGAATATACCAAAAATTTTCAATTGCAACACAGGTTCTACATAAATATCTGCAGCAAATTTTTTAGATTTTCACAAGAAATTGTTTATAACAACACATATATTACACAGGCTATTAATCAGATTAAAAAGAAAATAATAACTTTTTCAATCATCTATCTGAAGACTATCTGTAACAGTTTTACATAAAAGAAACAGTTGCAGTAATGAACACAAAACATATAATCATTATCTGATGGATGAATTAGCACTTATATGTTTTGTCAACAAAAATTATTTGCAATTCTTCATATCATGACAGTTCCTAATAGAAAAATGAATTTTCAAAATCATTTCACTTGTGATAACCTACGAAAACTGTAACATTAAGCACTACATAAACAAACAATTCTAAACATAAAACAATGTCTACATCATTATTTACAAAGATACATACATATACCATAGAAAATATATCAACAAAAATAAAACATTTAAACACAATAATATATAAGTATCAAATACTCAGTCTAAAAATCATAAAAATATTAAGCAGTTTATCAGTTCATCCAACTTGTGTCCATCGGGTGGACATTCTTGATGATGGAGGTCTTTTTGGCAACAATATGCATTCACGCTTCACTTTCTGCACTTGCGCTTTGGCCTTCTACTCATCGATCGATGTCTCGACCATGACTATTTTGATATGCTCAACCTCGATGGAATCCTCTCCCTGCACTGTATCTTGCATTTGAGAAGGTAGAGGTTTCTCAACTGATGCAACTATGTTGTCGATGACTGTGTTAACTTTTGGAGGTATCCCGATGTTTAGGACCAGATTCCTTGGTGTAGTTCCTATCTTGGTGGAAGAATCCGATCTTTTTGATTGATTCTATTATGTTAGACTGGCAAGTGGTTGTGAGATTTCTTCTTCAAGGAGCTTGGAAAAGTCAAAGGGTTTGTTGTAGCTCGTCTTACTAAAGTTGATAGAATTTTTGGGCTTCCTACCAGTTGTTGAACTTTTATTGGGAGAAGCATCGATAGGTGGCATTTTGTTGATAGGGTCAGTAGGTTTCATCACCTTATCCGCTAAAATTTTCTTGATCATGTCTATCTGGAGGGCAAGGGCTCATTGGACCAGTTTTGAGTGCTCTACAAAATCCTCCCTTAGTTTATCAAATTTTATCTGTAAAATAGTGTTCTGTGCCTAAAGGTGCGATAGAGTTTCAACAGTTGGTTCAGGTGTGGGTAAGTTAGATTCGTGCCCTAACATATCTCCTTTCTCATGAGTTTCAGGAGTGTGTTTCTGATGCCGAGTCTTTCATGCAGGCTGGGTTGGCTTAGCAATTTTGGTGGGTCAGCATTTTTATTTTGGGATCTCAGGCTCCTCCTCCTAAATTTCTGACTCATGATCCTCCTCAGATGGACTTTCTTCTTGAAGCTCATTTTTGGTAGACTCAGAATATTCTGGTAGGTTAGACTCTTCGACTATTCTATTCTAGGCTACTTTTACTTCATGTGCTCTTTTCAAGACTAGTAATTTGATAAGGCCATGGTGTGCGATTAAATGAAGTTTAGGTTTTCCATGAGAGTTCTTAGGCTGAACATGAACAACAGTGGATTTTAGAGATTGAAATAGAAAATATGGTAGGTTGATGATACAATCATTGTTTTTCAAAAATTTCAAGTTTATCAGCATTCGAAGATGATAGGCTGCATAGGTAGACATTCGACCCTCTAAAGTAAAGAACTTAATGATTAGGATAGTGACCTCCTACCACTTGAGAGGAAGTGTAGAGGTGGCGACGCCCTTAATCCATCCTTCCTTATCGCGAATGATAGTGCATTTTTCACCAAATTTTTCCACTAGTTGGGTGACACTTTTAGAGGAATTCTTGTAATAAGGTAGCCCTACTTTCGGTAGACTTAGAACTTCGGAGATAACACTAGGGCTCAGGTCAAAATGAATATCCCCAATTCTGGTGGTCATTTTTTTAGGGTTACAATTCATAATAAATTTCTTAGCAACCCCCTGGTCGTGCCCTTGAAACTTCGTGAGGGCATCCCACCACCTAGATTTTTGGAATAATTCCTTTATAGAATCACTAGGATTCTATATTTCAATAGATGAGGGCTCACTTCTTTTCTGAAACATAGAACGGGGCATGGTTTAGAGTAGGAATGGATAGGGTAATTTGAAATTAAATGGGGTGGTTTTTGAGTTTGATTTTCAGCAGCTTGAAAGACCTGCAAGATTATTTTATTTTACAAAAGAAAACTTTTGATATGTTGCAGAATAGAGAAAAATTTATCATTTCAAAATCGTAAAAATTTTTTTTTGGAAATAATTTTATGTTTCGCAGTGACTTCTTTTATTGACAAAAATAATTATAATTTAAAATTTGTCTGTCTATGTATGCGACTGCAAAAAGATATATACCTATGTGTATATGATAGAGAGATTAGAGTATAATATATATTTATCTTCTGTGACTTTTTACAACTAAAAACAAATTTGAAATGATTAGAATATTACCTTCCATCGCTATCTGTTGCTATCAACTTTTGGTCACCCATGAAAAAGAATTTGTAAATCCTCATCAATTATCATCCTTTGCTCATATTTTACCTTTTTTACTCAAAATTTTGCTTGCTCTCAACAATTATTCCCTTTTGCACTTGATTCAAACCCTCAATTTCATTTTTTTGGAAAATTCGATAGAGTTTTGGCTAGGTTGCAGAGAGTTTTCGTTCAGTGTTCACTGCCTTCTATGGAAGGAAAATGAATTAGGGCTTGTTTTTCCTTTGCATGGCATTTTAGCCATGCAATAGATCTAGACCGTTCATTTGTCCTAAATCGATGGTAGCAACTCTTATCAAAACTTAGCAAATCACAACCTTCAATTTTGTTTTAATCAATGGTTTAAATCATGAATCCGCATCACCTTCATGTAATTGGTTGAAAGAAAACTTCCATGTCGGCATCATGGTGAAGCTTCTAGACCTAGCATATATTTTTGCATTAATCGTAGCCCTTCATGGAGTTTTTAATCGATGAATAATATTTTCCATCCATGTCAATGTTGGCCATTGGTTGCATGTGCCACATGTTGATCATCGTCGATGAGTTTAGGGTGGTCAACGTCCTTTCTTGGCATGAAATTTACCACCACTGCATGGGAAGGGTAAGCGTAAGTTGGCACCAATAATTATCACCTCTTTAGTCATCGATGTAACTAAAAACTTATTTAAATTTCACACATTGTGCGTATGTGGCATGCGTTCATCAATTATTTTAAGTTTTCACCCGTGTATGCCATGTGTATTTTCCCTTACGTATGTACGTTACGTGTACCATTTTCCTTTACCATAGTGTTTTATGCCCAAATTATATTCCACCGTGTCATATAACTACTTCCTTCTATGTTTCACTAGCTCTGATGTTTGTGTCATCTATGCTCTTTGTCATCTTGTTGACATGGAGAAGCATCAAACTCATGGTCGATGCCTACCCTTTTTATGGTCAACCTTTCATGCTCTGATGTCTTTTATTCATTGGCTCTCAATCCGTTAGCATAGACTTCAGGTTTTAATTTTTATTTTTCATTATCTTTCATCGTGTCATCATTTAGACTGGTCCCATGGTAGCTTCTATTAACTCTGGCATCCACGTGTATCGATAGTTGGTTCCTTTGAAACTTTGTGGTGAGCCTCCATGTGTTCATATAGAGCGTCTGTGCTTTTAAAAGAGAATTAAGGATAGGCGATACGTGGCATCATCTTGAGTGTGTTCATCACATGCTAAGGTTTACCTTTACATATGCGTGGACAAGCTTTCGACATACTTACCAATGTAAAGAATTTTTAAAGTTTAAGTTTTAATTTGATGCCTTAGTCCATATGCTAAAGGTGGTAAAAAAGGTATTATAAATATTCATATATTTTCTCTCCCCAAACCTTTATTGATAAATTCCTTTTATGATCTGTATTGTCACATTATTTTATATTTAGCATTGATGCATTCTTTCATATTCTCGGTTGATGCATTCTATCATGTTCTGAATTGCCATGTGTCGCTCATATTAGGGGCCAGTTTTAAATATTGACACTTAGAAATATTTCATGATGTGCATTATGGATATCATCTACGGATGGTGTTTATAGAAGATTACTATAGAATATTGTTACAAAAGATTATTACAGAAGTTGTCTATAGAAAATATCTACAGAAGACATCTACAGAAAATATCTACAGAAAACATCTACAAAATACATTTATAGAAACTTACTGAAATTATCTATGGAAGACATCTACATAAGCTATTTACAGAAACTATCTACGAAAGACATCTATAAAAGTTGTCTACAGAAACTATAGTTGTTAAGGTTAAGAAAATACTTTTACCTAATTCTCCCCCCAAATTGTATTATGAACTTTGGATATATTTATTTACTCCCCCCCAAACTGTAATTTTGGCTATATAGCCAAAATAAAATGAAGGGTATATTATTTATATTATGGTGGATGGTATAATAATGAGTTTTATTTATGGGGGATTATTATGATTATTTTTGTGATTATGCTTCTTGAATTTCATGAAGAAGTATCCAAGTGAGAGAAAAATAATTATGAAGCTTAATATCAGTCATCAATATATGCAAAAATAGATCTCTATCAAAGGCTTAGGGTATTTTCAATCACAGAGAAAAAGGAAATAGATATTTTGATATCATCTTGATGGCTTTTGCTAAAGAATGCAAAGTTTTGGGAGATACAAGCCACATTTTTGTAGGATGAAATGAACTATAGTACCTTCATAGGGATTTGCTTTTGACTTTTGCTTGCTTATGATATTCTAGAGTTGCTTCACAAAGACTCAAACATCCTAGTGACTCCAAACAAATTCATCTATTCATTTCACAAATCAATATGATGTTAAAGTCATCCTAATGTTTTCAAGCCTCTCAAGGACCAACTGTGTGTGCAGTGAATGTTCATTTCCCATTATGAGTAAGGATTGAGTAAAACAATGGTCACTTCTACCAATTAAGCTAGCTTATCTTGTAAACATCCATAGGTCTTATCCAGACTTAGCGTTACTATGTAGGGATACCTTATTGCCAGGCAGGTTTCATTCAACCTATTGTTGTAATGAGGATCACCCTATGGTTTTCAAGACACTAAGAGTTCCAGGGATTCAAGCTCTTTTACCCTTATTTGAATTTTCTTGGGGTACTTGCTCATTTTGTGAGGAGCAAGGGATTTTTATTACCTTTTTGGGGTTCTTGCTTATTTTTAGGGGAAGCAAGAAGATACTTTTGGGATACTTGCTCGATTAGATGAGGAGCAAGGGATTTTTTTTTAGGGGTGAAGGGCGAGCTTGTCCTTTTGCCAACTCATTAGTACTCTAGACCATGTGCATAGATGGATAAGTAGGGGAAACCTTTTACTCAATGGCAGTAGTGACTTATGAATTAATCCTTCCAATTCTCACAATGTTTTTATATGTTCTAATGTGCGTGGTCCAAGAGAAAACTTGATTAACTAGGAATATCTTACAACATCAAAATATTGCTTGAATTTCAATGAAAATTTGCTCAAAACACTAGTGGTGGTTGAATAATTGAAAAACATCTAGATTTTATCTAGCAAACAAGGTATTATGCAACATGTGGTAATCATTCTCCTACAAACTTTTTAAAGAAATATCCTTTTGTGCTATTTTTGAAACATTGAGACTGAAGGTTGATGAGAATAAGATAGAAATATTGCAAATATAGAAACTTCATGATGAAACAAAGGAAGCATAATATTTTTTTTATATGAGAGAGAAATTATTATTCAATAGTTGTTGGTTGCAGTTCATGGATACACTGCAGATCAACTTGTTGCTTAAGGTGGTGTATGAATTCTTCCTTAGATAATGGCTTCTTGTAAAGTTTAAGCCTATGCCCATTTACTAATAGTTTCCTAGTTGAATCATCTATAGGCTTAAGTTTGAATGTACCATTCCCAAATATCTCTTCAATTTCATAGGGTCCTAGCCATCTTGTTCTCAATTTACCTTGAAAGTCTTGGTAATGAGAGTCAAACAACAAGGCCCAATCTCTTGATTGAAATGTACATGGTATAATGTGTTTATCATGCCATTTATTTCTTTTTTGTTGGGTTATTTCAGTCCTATGTAGTGCTTCTAGTCTCTTCTCATCCAGAATGTTTAACTTTTCCAATCTAGCTTTTTGTGCTTTGTCCAAATTCATGTCAAGTTGTACCATTGTGCGAAGAGTTTCTATCTCAAATTCGATGGGCATGATAGCTTGTTTGCCATAGACCATTTCATAAGGTGATAATCCTGTGGTAGTTTTCCAAGTTGTGTTGTATGCCCATACAACTTCTTTCAACCTCTCAGCCCAGTCACCCCTATTAACAGCTATGATTTTTGTAATGATCTTTTCAAGTTCTCTGTTCGTAACTTCTACTTGTCCATTGGCTTGAGGGTGATATGGTGAGGTTTTCCTATGTTTTATTTGATAGATGTCAACAAAATGTGCAATTACATTGGAGAGAAATTGGGTTCCATGATCTGAAACTAACTCTCTAGGTGCTCCAAAGCGTTGCATAACATTTTCATAAAGGAAATCAGCTACTGGTTCAGCTTGTGCTCATGGTAAAGCTTTAACTTCAACCCACTTAGTAACATAATCTGTACATACAAGTATGTGTTTGTTACCTACGCTTGGAGGGTCTATTGGTCCAACAAAGTCAATTCCCCATTTCTTGAATGGTTCAAATACTACTTGCAGAACCAAAGGTATTTCCATTGAAGGTGTAGGCTTACTAGCTCTTTGACAAGCATCACATCTATCAACAAATTTATGGACATATCTATTCATGGTAGGCCAAAAGTAACCAGTTTGAAGTATTTTACTAACTATCCTTTGGGTGGCATAATGGCCTCCACAGGGTTCTTCATGTGCTGCTCGAATGATGTCATATACATCCTCTTCTTGCACACATCTCCTAATTACTTGGTCAGGACATCTTTTAAACAAGACTCCATGAATCCACATATAAGGGATACTATGACGTATGAGTTTTCTACGCTCATGCGGTGTATAGTTTTGAGGCATTTTCCCTGTTACTAAGTAATTTACAATATCAGCATACCAAGGAGTAAAAATAGAAAGAGCAAACAAATGTTTGTCTGGGAAATTATCAGGAATTAACTCACCATCATCAAATATTTGCATACGAGATAGGTGATCTACAATGACGTTATCTTTTCCTACCTTATCTATGATCATGACATTAAAATCTTATAGCAAAAGAAGCCATCTAACCACTCTACCTCCTACTATCACTTTTTTCATTAAGTATTTAATGGCAGAGTGATCAGTGTGAACAAATACTTCATACCCTATTATGTAATGTTTAAATTTATTGATAGCATGGACTACAACTAAGAATTATTTTTCAGTAACAGTGTAATTAAGCTCAGCTCCATGTAGGTTTTTACTTACATAATAGATAGCATAAGGTATTTTGTTCTCAACCTATTGCAATACTACCCCTATTGCGTAACCCAAAGCATCGCAATGTATGTGGAATGGTAATTCCCAATTTGGTCCTCTCAGGATTGGAGCAGTAATCAATTTATCTTTTATAACTTCAAAGGCTTCTTGACATGCTTCAGTCCAATTAAATTCACTTTCTTTGGTTAAGATCTTAAGCATGGGAGCAATAATTTTACTGAAGTCTTTAATGAATCTACGGTAGTATCCTGCATGTCCTAGGAAACTTCTCACCTCTGTTTGTGTTTTTGGAGGTTGAAGGGATTGAATAACTTGTATTTTTGTAGGATCTACTTTAACACCCTCTTCTGATATATAATGTCCTAGAATAATGCCTCCTCTCATCATCATGAAACACTTTTCATGACTCAAAGAGAGGTTTTGCTCTTGGCATCTAACCAAAATATTTTGCAAGCTTGACAAAGTTTCTTCAAAGGTATTACCATAGACTGTGAAGTCATCCATATAGACTTCTACACACTCATTTATTAAATCAGCAAAGATAGCTAAAAAAACTCTTTGAAAAGTGGCAGGTGCATTGCATAATCTAAAAGGTAAGACTTTATAAGCATAGGTGCCTACTGGACATGTGAAGGTTGTCTTTTCTTGATCTTCCTCAGCTATGGAAACTTGATTATAGCCACTAAAACCATCCAAAAAGTAGAAATATTTCTTTCCAGCCAAGGTATCAAGAACTTGATCAATGAATGGCAAGGGAAAATAGTCTTTCTTTGTTACTTTGTTTAATTCCCTATAGTCCACACAAATCCTCCATTTACCATTATTTTTAGGGACTATCACAAGAGGTGACACCCATTGACTATCAAAAATTGGATATATAAATCCTGCCTTCAAGAGTTTAATGATTTCTTCTTGAACCACATCTTTCATAGTTGGATTCAATCTTCTTTGGGGTTGTCTTACTGGATAACATCCTTCTTGGATAAAAATGTGATGGGTACAAACATTTGGATGTATACCTTTCATATCCTCGTAGTTCCATGCAAATGTTGATTGATATTTCTTAAGCACATCTATTAATTATGATTCTTGTATGCTTGTGAGCTCATCATTGATATTCAAGGTTCTTCCTGGTGTGATATCTATTTGCTTGCATTTTTCTATGTTTGCATCTATCCCCATTATCTCATGTTCAAGAATATTTAAGTAATAGTCATATGGTATCATTTGTTGAGACTGACTTGTGCTTGCCTCATTAATAGCCATAGTAGATTCATATGAACAACCATTATCTTGACCTTGATCTTCTTTTTTATTTCCTAATAGTAATGGTAATGGTCCCTCAACCTCTTGTTGAAGATGTTCACTCAGAACATTGATTTATAAGGTTTAGATTTCATCAAAATCATGAGGGAAATCATACCATAATTTCTTTGGAAATTCTTCTTCTATTGTTGATTCAGGGAATAGGCTAAGGTCTTTAGTATTCTTGCCATCATAAATAGTCATATTTCCTGATCTACAACTAATGTAAGCATCAGCTATTGTGAGCCATGGGTACCCTAGAATTAAGGGATGTCCCCCTAAATTTTTCTTGGGTTGTAAGACTATAAAGTCTATAGGGTATTCCCATGAACTTATAGAGACTATAACATCTTCTAGTTTTCCTTCTGGCTTGACAATGGACCTATCTACGAGTTGGAGTACAATAGAAGTTGATTGTAATTTATGTACCCCTAAATATTCTATTGTTTCTTTAGTCATGACATTAATAGTGGCTCCTAAATCGACCAAAATATTTTGCAAGGCTATGTCACCAATGTGTACCATGAGTATAGGTATTCCAAGATCTATGTATTTTGGTAATGACCTACCTCCCATTATTATCTCAAACAATTGTCCAATGACTTGAATAGTTTGGGCTTCATTCTTCTTTTTCCTTCTTGAATTTGTACATATGTTTTTGATGAGCTTGGAATAGATGGGTATATCCTTGATAGCCTGTAACAAAGGGATCTTGATAGTAACATTTTCTAACTCCTGAAGGAAGTTAAAGGTTGGCTTAGATGGTTCTTTTGGTATTTCTAGTCTTTGAGGAAATGGTATCTCCACTTCCTTCCTTTGAGGAATTTGGATCTCTTGTTGTTTTGTTGGAATGTTTTCTAGTAAATTTTCTATTTCCTTTTCATTTTTATCCTCCTTTTTGAACAAATATGTAGTGGGATTATCAAGTTCTGTGAGAGTTACATTGTTTTCCAATACTTTTCTCGATCTCAATTGAATCTATTGACAAGGTGCTACAGATATAGAACATGTCTCACTAGTTTCATAGACTTGTTGAATGTTCTTGTTGTTGTTAGGATTAGGGATTGGTTGAGCTGGAAGAGGAGGTTGCTTAGGAGGATTATTATTATTAACTGGAGGTGGAAGAAGTCTATTTTGAGGTGGATTTTGAGGGGCTTGTCCCCTAAATTGGTTTTGAAAGTTTTGTTGTTGCGATGGATTTTGAGACCAACCAGATCCTCCCTGATTATATTGACCATTAGTATTCCAACTATTTTGACTTGACATTCCTTGATTCCATGGAGGTGGATTTCCATAGGTATTGGCCATAAAGTGGGCCCATGGGGGTATGTTCCAGTCTTGATTGTTTGAATAAGAGTTCCAATTTGCCTAGTTTGGTGCATTGGACCATTGATTAGGCCTTTGCGAGTTGGAATAACTAGGGTTTGACCAATTTGGTGGTCCATTGAATGGACCATTCCATATTTGAGCTACAAAATAAACATCTTCTACCTCTTCAACTTTAGGTTCCTTTATGGTAGCTTTAACAATGGAGATATATTTACAGTTTTTAGTTTTGTGATTCTTATCACAAATTTTACAAGCAGCAATGTTGGAAATGTTTGTAATATTGAGAGGGCATTCTCTCAGGTTGTGCTTTTTCCTACATCTATGATAGTAGATTTCTTCACTATCCTGTTCTTTTGGCTTCCTATCCATTAAATCCAAATATGTAGTCAAGGTACTTAACAAATCAGTTTTTAAACCTTCCAACATGTTTCCAATTTTTGCTCTTGTCACTCCTCCCATGGATGTATACTTATTACTTCTTAGAGGTTTATTTCTTGAATAGTTTCTGCAAAGGTTTACAATCTCTTCAAACATCATAATATGGATATATCCTTTTTCCATAAGGTTCAAAACCTCAAGGACATCTTATTTTAGTCCTTTTAGAAAGAGTTCTTTTAAGATTTCTTCATCGAGGTCTATATTTACTCTAGACCCAACAAATAGAAATCTCTCAAGGTAATCCTCCAAAGATTCTTCTTCTTTTTTATTCATGTGGAATAGCTCAACTTTCTTATCCCTAACTCTATAGTAATCCTGATATCGTTCAAGGAATAGCTCTTTTAATCCATGTTCTCCATCCCATTGATTACAAATATTTTCTCCTAGACCCATGAACCATCTTAAAGTTGCATATTTAAGAGTAGAGGGAAACAACCTTAGCTTTTGTTCATTGGTGGTGTAAAAGTAAGCTTGGCACACCACCTCAAATTCGAAAAGAAAAGCATCCGGATCTTCGTGTGGTTTCCCATGGAAGGTGGGAAATACAAAAATAGAGATTGACTTAGGTTCTCTTGTTGTCCCATCTGTATGTAATATTGGGAAGGCAAATATCTTTCTTTACCCATTTCTTCTTTGGTCTCTATTTTATCTTTGTCTATCCCCCTTTGGTTCTCTTCTACTTCTCCCTACCCACTTTGTTGGTCAGCCATAACTGAATGTAAGATTTCAAGAATTGGACCAGGTATGGGTTCAGTAAAAATAGAAGAAGGATCTATGTGATTGTCAAATTCTGGTTTAGGTAATAAATATGAGTCGAGATCTTGTTCTAGGATTTCAGCTTGCTTGGTTGATGTTGTTGTTTCAAGTTCTTTTAACTTATAAATTCTAGGCTGCCTGCTAAAGTCTCTTTGGAAATTTCCTTCTGATTTGTTGATCTTTATAAATCTTCCCTTAGAGTCTCTAGGTCTGCTCATGAATTTTCTAAGTTCTCTTGTTTTTGCAACACATCTAATCTTCTTTGAATAGTCTATGAATATCGTTGATTGGATCAAGTTGTTTGGGTGTCATGAAGTGTTCTTCTTCAAAATCAAAGTGGTCTATCACTAATTGAATCAATTGAACAAGAAAAGCTTGTGTTGGAATGGGGTCAGGATTTCCAAATTGTAACTCACAACGTAAATCTTGACACAACTCTCTAAAGTGCACAACTCTAGGTATCTTGTGATATTTCTTGCTATATTCTAGGGCTACTTCTCTCTTTTCTAGGTCTGCAAGGAAGTTGTGAATGATGAGGGAGTCTTCAAAATATTGATTCCAAGGGTAAATTGTTGGATTTACTATTGCTCTTCTATCCCAAAGCCAATGCTCACAACTCCTTCCAAGATCTAGATAAGATGAATGGTAGTTTGGCCCTAGAGTTTTTGCTATGTCAATTCTCTTAATCTCTTTCAACTCATCTGATTTCTCTTTGATAATGTCAATGCGTTCATACAGACATTCCCACTCTCTACTTGATGTTTTGTTTCCTTGATCAAAAATAAGGTTAACTTCTTGTTTTATCAGTAGTTCTCTAAGGTCTATAAGTATAGACTGACTGTTTTCCACCATCTAGCAACCTTATGTTTTATTCTTCTTTCTCTCTCTTTGGTTTTGGTTTTGTTTGGGTTTTGATTTTGGTTTTCTATTTTAATCCTACTATTGTCAAGTTTAGATATAAATCACAACAAATGAATTTATAACTATCCTTAATACAACAGGAAAGAATTGAAATAAAATTTTTGAACAATCCTAATGTTTGCTAAAATTAGATGTGACTCACCTTCCTATGAATTCGTACAACCAATCTTAGCACACTAGGAATAAAATGAAATATTGTTGGAAAAGTAAAATTTAACAATCCTAATGTTTTGCTAAAATTAGGTGCGACTCACCTTCCTATGAATCTGTACAACCAATTTTAGCACACTAGGAGGAAAGTAAAATCCTATTTCTAAAACAATCCTAATGTTACTAAAATTAGATGTGACTCACCTTCCTATGAATCCGTACAACCAATTTTAGCACACTAGGAGGAAAAGAAAATACTTGAAAAGTAAATTTTGCTGGAAATAAAATTGCTAAAATAAAAGGTAAAACTATTACTGCTTCTTTGATTATTAGGAGGGTTTCACTATGGTTGTGTCACTCAACCATACCTACTTCCTATTTTCTATAGGTCCTAAGCCAATTTTAGGGGTATTTCACTATGACTGTCTCACTTAGCCATACCTACTTCCTATTTTCTCTATAGGTCCTAGATCAAATTAAGCAATAATAATCACCCAAAGTAGGAAAAACTTGCAAGAAATGAAATTTATAGGAAATAAAATTTGCAGGAAATAAAATTTAAACTATGAAAGCAGTAAAATGATTCCTCAAGAGAAAATAACCTGGCAACATCGAACAAAGAGACTTGTTGGGACAATCCAGTGCCAATCTGACTCGTATGCCTTCCTACATACAAGTAAGCTTCTCCTGGCCACTCTGACTCGTATGCGTTCCTACATACAAGTAAGCTTCTCCTTGCCACTCTGACTCGTATGCCTTCCTACATACAAGTAAGCCTCTCCTTTTTGCACTACCAAACAACTTTTTTGATTAACCACTACGATGCTACTCTCCCCGACAACGATGCCAAAATGATCGATTGTAATAGCTTACATTTAATTTTATCAATCTAGGGTAATCAAGGTTAGATTTAAAGAGTAGGAATCTAGTATAGATTGTACCATGGGGATCAATTCTAAGCTTAATTCAGATCTCTTTTAGTTTCAGGTTTTGCAGAAAAGTAATGATTGTAGTGAACAAAAATTAAATCATGCAGAAATGAAAATAAAGTGCAATTTATGATTTATGCAATAAATATGATAATTACCTATTGATGAGTTGATCTATTGATGAGGATAACTAATAATAATTACCTATTGATGAGTTGATCTATTGGTGAGGATCCTCATGCAATTAGTTTTAATTATCTATTCTAACTTTCTGTTCTATAAAAATGTAGTTTAATTTATTTTATATTCTAAGGTTAATTAACTATTTCTAACCTATTGTAGGGGTGAGAGATTAGGGACTAACTGTAGGAGTGGGCCCTACCTCCTAGAGGATAGTGTAAGTCTTTCTCCCCTAAACTACTTTATCTCAGTAACTAAGATGCATAACTACTACTAACATTATTATATTCTATGGATGTAGGAAAATTACAATTACAACTACATAAAAGAAATCAAGCAGTAAATACAAATGACACAATTACCATATGTGAAGAGTAAAGTGCTACTTTTATTGCTGGAAGTTCAAATGTACATGTTGGCGCATTTCTTCAAAAATTGTACAAAGTCATTTCAACATTATTTCTGCATCATACAAATTTTCATTAGAATATTGAACATTAGACCTTTTCAAAGGTCTCCCTATGTAATTTATATTGTGACTTGGACAATTCTAAGTAATATTCTTCCATGTATTTTGCCATGTGGAGTTGTGGACTTGATAATGTGACAACTATGCACTAACAAAAATAATCTAAACTAACACAATTCCTAATTCTACTTGGACTCAGTAAACAACCTAAGTGGTCCAAGTGGCACTTTATGAACTAACATAACAAAATAATACTAACTTAGACATTTCGCAAGATATAACACATAACCATATGTCCTTTATTCTCGGGAAGGACCAAATAATCTTGCGTGGGAATCTATTCATCCTAACAATAATCTAATTATACAACTTCATGGAATATATTTTACAACAACTTTATTAATTATAATATCCACGTGAATAATCTTTGACATGTCAACTAATCATGTTGACTAGAAATACTTTTGTTGTCATGTAAAAATACCATGTTGTCACTGATGTGGTACGCAACATCGATCAATTGACTTGGTCAAATTTCTTTGGTAACTGTTGGTAAAAGTTCTTCGATAACAACCTTCAATAGCTACCTTCTGCAACATACTTCAGTAACTATCTTTAGTAACATACTTCAGCTACTATATTCTGTAACAGTAATCAACCACTGCTCTATCACCGCATCTAGAGTCTTCTTAATCCATTGTCCTTATGTCCATATTCTCACGTCCAAGGTGTATCTCGAAGCTTGTGCTACTGCATCGTGCACCTGTGGAACATCCTTCAATATTTCCCTACATAATCATACACAACTTGCACGTATTTTGCATAAAATGCATACATTTGTCAAATTAATCACATCCATCATTTTAACTAATAAATCATGGAAATAAGTAAGAATAACCACTTAAAATATATTATAACCACAATTAAAAGATAGAAATGAAATAATTTACTACAAAAAATACATGCCAAATAATTACTCATCGACCATCAATGACAAAGGGGGATATTGTTGAAAATATTAAGCATATTGGTTGTCATTGATGTCAAAGGCAAAATGGTTGAGATTTATCTTCAAGGTTGAAATAATAAAATGCAAGTTAAATATCTTCAAAGGATTCATGAGGCAAAAATATTGAAGTCAAAGGGACAATAGTTGTCAAGGCAAAAGGATTTTCCATGGTTGTGTTAGCAAGAAAAAGATAAGGTTTCATTTGATTGAAAAGGATTTTCCATGGTTGTATTTGCAAGAAAAAGACAAGACTTCATTTGGTTAGAAAAAGGTTTAATTTGCAAAGGCCCAAAGGTTAAAATTTTAAATTATAATATTTAAATATTTTAAGATTTAAATTATTATAATTAAGTAAAATATTTAAAATTTTGGACGATGAAGGTTCAAAATGAAAAATTATTTCTAAGCACCGACATCAAAATTCGAAGGGCAAGAAACATGTATATAAAGAGCATAAATTATTGCAAGGCAATTGTAAGGTTGGATGTGTAGACACCTAAAACATGTCATGTCGAAGGTGACTACTCATATGGGACATGCTACAAGACCATATGGAAGATCTTGGACAAACTCCAAGATAGAGCAGTGGTTCTAATCACTCAATTTGGGCTCCTTCGCCTAATCAGTCTGAATCGTAGCTGAGACCTGTCGTCGATAATATGAACCATGGTTGAAACTTATGGTTTAAGATAGGACGTAGCTATCACCTGTAGTCTTAAGTGAAGTTTAGTTGGCCTTCATTCGAGCCAAATTGGTTTGAATGACCATTGGATCTAGAAGAAGGTAGTTAAAGGACGAAAGATTTTAGAGGCTTCCATTCCAACTGTACTAACCACCTCTTCTTGTTCTTGGATTCTCCATGAAGCCACCCCTAGCATTAGGGACATCCTATAAATACCCCTTCAATTGGTGAAGATGATATCGATGATTTTGATAACAAAGCCCTGTCAAATTGCATACTAAGTTCATGCATTGAGAAGGTCACTTTGCTATTCATCCAAAGACCAATTTGCTATGGAGGTCCTAGGATCCTAGGAGAGCCAAGAAACACTAATTCAGGTAAACAGAGGCCCTATTCAATAATTCAATCACCAAATATATCAAAGGACACTGAGGCAACCCTTGATCATCAATTTGACAAGGAGGATCAAGCCCACAACCCTTGGATTTGGAGGTCAAGCTACTTGGTTGCTCGTCGCAGTTGTCAGTCACGATTTACAGTGTAGTCCGCTCATCAGAGCTATGATTTACAAAAAGTGTAATATATCCTTACTATTTTCATTACAGTTTGATTAATTAGGTTAGAATTACTATTTTAGTTGACTAGTTATGATTTTAGAGACTTTTGATCGATAGATTCAGGGTTTAAGGTAATCTTGTTTCATTAGTGTAGTGTATGCAATGATGGCTTCTTTTGGTGTCTCCATGCTTTATTTCACATAAGTAGGCCATTAGATAATTAGCTGCATCTTCTCTTTACATGTATATGTGAATATTTATCAATTTAGCATAGGCTTTACCTACTTTACATGCTTTCTTGATTTCATTAGCATTATGGCTTTTTCATGTTTAAATCCTTTAAAGGGCCTCATCACGAGAGGCTGCATATTTGTTTAATGTTCTTGTGTTGTTTCTTGACCATAGGAAATAGATTAAAAGGATCTTAAAGTGTCTAATTCCTTACTCAATTCTAAGAAGAGGGTTAAAATCCACCCTAGAGTAGTTTACGACTATTTAAAGAAGCATTAGTATTGTGTCTACCCCGTTGGGGGATTTGGAATTGTATTGATTGTATCAACATTTGGGTGACCCTAAGAGGGGAATGGTTGTAATCGAGATTGACTTTAAAAATTAATAAAATAAACATATGTTTATTGTCATTTATAATCTTGTTTATCATTTAAATTTTTTATGTTGATTTCAATTGATATATCAAATAAGTGTATGCTTTTTGGATAGGTCAGAATGCAATCACGATGGAAATCTGAATTTCAAGTGATCTAATTGATTGTTCTTGTGTTTTTGGAATTGTATATGCAAATTACAACTGACAGTTGTGGTCTCATTGTTGGCCCATGGCTTCAAGATGTGGCCTACAGTCTGAATCGCATAACAGATCTATAGTTTACAACAAATAGATCAGATAGCAGAGGATAAAACACAATTTGGATGTGGACCTGAGGTAGGTCCCACTTTACATCCTTTGTAACTTTTGCTGTCTTTGTGTTTTTCCAAAATACAAAATTTGCAATACAACTAGGAAAACTAAAAAAGGGAAATGAACTAGGTCCTAGATTTGTATTCATTTTTGCATCATTAGAAAGGTGCTTCTAGGAACAACGAACCTCTGAGTGTAGTCCACCCTAGAACACAGTGTGCTTGATAGTTTTTGTGTGTTGGTTTGCATGTTTGAGGCCCAAGCAGTGGCCATTTGCATCATAGCTTGCATTGTCAAAAATCATGTAGGATATAGCATGCATTTCTTAATATGAAACGTTTCTTTTTACATTACATGTAGGAAACAATCATTCATGCTATATTATGCATTTTAATTTTATACAAATTAAAAAGAACCACACACACCACTTGGCACTTAAACGCTAGTGAGTTGGGAGTCACATCCAACCACTAGTAGGGTTCAACTATGGTGGAGGTGATTTCCATACGTTGGTCCAAATCCTACATACCCTTGGATACTAGACCAATATTGGATCTGAGAACATTTCATACCCTAGAAAATTTACATGTATTCTCTTTGGAGGGTATAACGCTGATTGGGGGAAAATAGGTAAGGATCTGGGAGGACCTGTGCTCCTTGTCTAGGTGTGGACTTTAATTACCACACACGAGGGATTTACACGGCCTGGAATTCACACCTAGGTTGTTGAGCTATGATTATATAGGTGAAAGCCAATTTAACTAAGAATATAATTCAACAAGTTTTGTAAAACATGATAAGAGTTTCATTACTGATACAACAAATCATTGAAACAACATCAAACAGTTTAGGGCTCACTTTTAAAATGTAAAGAAGATAATCACATTTTTTATATTGTATGCTTCTTTATTGCTTAATACATCAAGATAAGGCCCTCCTTGAGGCAAAAATTTTGAGTAAGAGAGGCTTCCTCTCGAGTCTTGCTTAGTCATGATGACTAGGCATGATAGAGCTCAATCATGAGCTAATGAGTTAGAATGTTCATGGAGAGGCTCTGCACACCGATATTCACCTAAGGATATTTCAAAACTTGCACGTATCCTTGCTAGGTGTTGCACACATCATGCACCTAAGGATCTAAGCCTCCCAACATGACACTATGATAGTTATCATGAACCCCCTTCGTCATGAAGGGGGTCCACAAATATAGATCATGGGGTTTATTCACACACAGTAAAAATCCACATCATTAGGTCTCCCCCCAGTGGGACAGAGAGTTGTGGATCTTACTCCATGAGTCAGTCATAAAGGGAATCTGAGTCTTATGCAACCCATAAGAGATGACTCCTCTAGGACAAAATGGAGGAAGTGCACATTAAGTGTAAGCATCTAGAGCATGAGTGCACAGAGAAGAAGAGATCACATCAACAAAGGTTGGATGAGCTCCAACAATGTGAAGAGAGGATTTACCAACAAAAATCATGTGAAGAATAAACATGTGAGGTAAATCCTGAGAGGAGGATCATACATAGAGTGTTTAAGCAACAAGTCAACACGATGCACTCTACTCATCGTCAAGAATTACCTCTCAAGCAATTTGATAGCCATTATTCTAGGTAGATAGACATACCTAGGGTTATTAAAAAACAACAAAAAGATAGGTTCAACGAGCTCATGCGTAAGCATGAGGTTGTGAGAAGCTAGGTCCAACAGGTGAGCAATGTCAACGCTTGAAAGATGTCATAATCCTTGGGGCATATATAGTATATTTTGACATATAAGGAACCTGTGATTATTTTCCATAAATAGGAAGTCAAACCTATCATTATCAAGGAATATGATCCTCCATTGCATATCATAGCGAGGATCAATCATATTATGTATAAGCGAGTGTTGGTGGATACAAGATCATTAATTAATATCATCACCACCTCAACGTTCAAACATCTCAAAATTACACCATCCCACATAAAGGAAATGAATTTAATGCTGTAAGCCTTTAATGATGTAGAATCCCATACAGTAGGCACAATAGTCCTCCCCATTGAGGTGGGACAAAATATTATTCCTAGATTGTGCTACGTTTTAGAGGGATCAAGACAGTATAACCTACTACTTGGAAGACCATGGATAAGAGCCATGGAGTCCATACCGTCCATAGTGCATCAGTGCATTAAGTACACCCATGGAAGAGAAGTCCATATAGTTGAGGTAGACCCAGATCCCTTCAAGTATTATAAACCTGAGGATCATCATCAAGAATCTAGTGGGTTGCCTATGCATCTGAGAACTCAACTTGAGGAGTCTATCCAAATTTTGGATGTATCCTTGTAGAGTGTGGTGGAGTTACCATCACCACCGCTATCACTTATGGAATCAACTATGAATCCTTCATCTTTGGCCTTTCCTAGCAAGAAAGGATTGATGAATTCCATCACAAAGATGCTCATAGCTAATTCAAAGGTATCATTAGAGGATCCTCATACTCCTATCAAGGAGGAAGTACCTAGCATGGTCATGGATGCACCTAAGTGTATTATACACTCATAATCCATCATGTCACCATATAGTACTCATGAGGATGACTGTGAATATGCAGAACATATAGAGGTAGACACCATGGTGTCACCCATCATGGAGACCATTGAGGATTTAGGCCAACTTTTTGTTGAGTCTCTACCTGTTGATCCTATCCTTGATGCATCGTTTGAGCATGAGGAAGAGTCAGAGGTTGCAAGTGAAATACTGCAACCCCAATAGGCTGATGAGTCACCTATGACTCATGCAATTATGGAGTCATCTTCTCATGATTTTGTGGGAACGATTGACATTGAGTCAGAGGATCAGGTGATTCTAGAGCAAATGAAGCAGGAGATGGGGCAATCAGATATTGCTTCCACATCAAAGGAGTCTAAAAATTTGAAATTAGTCATTCTTGACTCATTTCTTGTGCCACATTCTCCTAGATAAGAGCAAGGGTATACCCCATGTCGGGTTGGGTGTACTAAATATGACACAGATAAATTATTTCAAGTCGAACAACAACCTGAATTGAGTCATAGGCATGAGTATGTGGATGGTATAAATCTAGCATGTCATCAAGAAGAATCCATATCAAATCAAACAAAGGAAAAATGTGATTTACAGTTACCTAATGGATCTCTAGCATCCACTTATTTGTTTCCTTCAATAGACAAAGGTATTTCGAATCAGTTATTGGAAATACACATGAGCTCTTTGGAAGTATTATAAGCCATTCTAGGCTGCCTAGAAAAAATGGAACATCGTATGGATAAGAAAGATCAGGTGTTGCATCTTATCATGAACCAGTTTGAAAACTTGGGATTGCAAAAGCAACCCTTGCCTAAGGCTGAGCCACTTCCTATGCAAGTGTGGGAAAAACCTTAGCAAAAGCAAGAGCCCATATGGCCAACCCAACATTTGGGTCCTCAAAGCAAACCAATGTGGGTCAAGAGCCCAAAATAGTCACAACACATTGGGACTCCTTTAAAAGAGTCTATGTTTGACATCTTTCAGAATATGCAAGAGGCTAAGGTCATCACCTTGCCTGATATCACCCCTTTAAACCCAAATAGAGTTAAAACTATGGGTTACAAGGAGCATCACTATTGTCTTTATCATCAAATAGAGGGTCATGGCATTTGAGATTGTTGTGAATTCAAGAGTGTGGTGCAAAAAATTATATATAAGGGGGTTTATAATGTAGATAGTTCTCTCATAGTACCCAACATGCTGAAGTGGAGGTCACACCTCCTCATGGGAAACCCCAAAGTCATCAGTCGCCTCATAGGCCCAATAGCCCAGTGCAATGGGTAGTTTCATTTTAGATGACTACTCTAACTTTGTTCCAAAAGTTACATGAGGCAAGGGCATTCATATTACTTGAAGTCAAACATAGGGTATCCAAGACTAGGTCACCTGATGGGAGTGTCTTTTGTGTGTATCATCGAGCGCACGGACATGCCATTCGAGATTGCCAATAATTTAAGAGGGTCATCCAAGACCTAGTAGAATGAGACGTGATCCATGATAATGGTTCTATAATTCACCCTAGCCAGGACATAGGCACTCCGGTGAGGTCCGTTCCTCATCTAGGAGAGTTGATTTCTATCACTCTTCCTAAAAAAGCTAATTATATTTCAGTGAATAACATGCACGTTGGGGGTCTCCAAGGTAGCATACCTTCCCCATCATCCATGCTAAATTCGATAAGGTAAAGCAATGGATCTAGAGGTATTGCACCTCCCTTATCATCATAAAATGACACACACACTAGGGGTACATAGGGCAGAATGCCATTCCCAAAAGACTCCAAGGGTTCAAAAAATTGCTTGGTCACGATAGTAAAAGGCTCCAAGGGTTCCTAAAACCGCTTGGTCATGTCAGTCAAAGGCCCCGAGGGTTTGCTTAAAACCACTCGGTCATCCCAAAAAGCACCAATGGTTTCTAAGAAACCACTTGGTCAACCCAAAGGCCCTAAGGGTTTTCTTAAAACCACTCAGTCATCCTAAAAGGCTCCAAACACTCTTATAAGTAGTTTGGTCAATCAAAAAACTCCAAAGGTATTTATAAGTCCTTTGGTCAACCCCAAAAATATCCAAGGGTTCTTAAGAATCGCTTGGTCAATTTAAAGGCTCCAAAGAAATTTCCTCACCATTTGGTCATCCCTAGAGGCTTCGAAGGCATGTACTTGACATTTGGTCAAACATAAAGGCTCAAAAATTCCATAAAAATTTAAAAAGAAATAAAAATAAAAAAAATTGGTAAAGCATAAAATACAAAAACATATGCATTTGCATTCTGTATTTTCATTTGCATTCACATGCATTCGCTGCATCACATTGCATATAGGCATTCTTCATATGCTGCATTCTATAGTAGAATGGGTTGTGTTTTTTAGTCTTACAAATGACACCACATTTGTGTCTAAATCATGCACCTTTGCATGTATCATAATCCATTGCATTCATACATAATACCTGTTGCTATAAAATATACATATGGATACATACTAAAGAGTTTTCCGATCACTCAACCATACCTAGTGGGTTTCTCAGATTTCATATAAAGCTTACTTTGCTTTTGTAGATGAGGTCACTAGTCGAGATAGTACTTAACATATTAGGATCCCGTCACTAATTGAAATATTTAAAATCCTACTAAGAGAAGGGAATATGAAAGCTACAAAAGCGGTCTTGGGTCCCTAGAGAGAAGGGTTTTATTACATGCTTGTCTTGCCAATAGTTGGTCTAGAGTGGCTAACCTTGGCAAAAGAAAAATATTTTCCATACCCATACACTTCCTTACTTACACATAAAGAAGCAATATCCCATAGTAACATCCTAGATCAACATCAGAGGTTGATACCCCACATCAATATCCTAAAATTGATCTCCCAAGTTGACATCTCAAAATTCAAAACCCTCAGTATTCAAATCAAAGATCAAATGAAGATCAAAATCAAGTTTAAATTCAAAAAATAAAGTGATATAGTGAATCAAAAGCATTATACAAATCCTTTGCTCAAGAATGATGAGCAAGGTGCAACCAAAGTATTGTCATTGTTATCAACACAGTCAGGTTGATCAGTTGATGAAATGGATAGGAGTGATTGATGAGCAAGGTGCAACCAAAGTGCAATGGTCAGGAGTTCATTGATGACCAAAGTGCAATGGACAGGAGTTCATTGATGAGCAAGGTGCAGCCAAAGTATTGTCATTGTTGTCAACACAAATAGAGGATCGGTTGATGCAATGGACAGGAGTGCAGAGGTCATTAGATAGATCGGTTGATAAAGTGAACAAGAGTTCAAAGTAGTCAGAGCATGTACAATGAATTTCCAAGAAGACAGAAGTGGCCCATATTCAAAGGATCAAAGAAAAAGACAAGTAAGAAAATTGTCGCGATATCGCGACATGTTTTTTGTCATGATTTTGTGACATATTAGAGGAGAGAGAAAATGCTGGCAAAACTGTCATGATTTCGTGACATATTGGAGGAGAGAGAAAATGCTGGCAAAACTGTCACGATTTTGTGACATGTTGGAAGCAAAGAAGGCAAGTAAGAAAACTGTCACGATTTCGTGACATGTTCGAAGAAGAAGCACAGGCAAAGAAAACTGTCATGATTTCATGACATGATCGGAGAGAAGGCGCAAGCAAAGAAAACTGTCATGATTTCGTGACATGTTTAAGAGAAGGAGCTCGCAAAGAAAAGTGTCATGATTTCACGACAATTTGCAAGAGAGGCAGTACGGATGAAAATGTGTCATGATTTCGTGACATGTTTGAGAGAAAGAGCTTGCAAGGAAAAGTGTTGTGATTTCGTGACAATTTGCAAGAAGGATGGTACGGATGAAAAAGTGTCATGATTTTTTGACAGGTTTGAAGAGAAAGCGCCAAGGAGAAAAAGTGTCACGATTTCGTGAAATATTGCAAGAGGAAGAGCTCGAGATAAAAAGTGTCGCGATATCACAACATGTCACATTTTCGTGACCTGAAGAGAAGAGAAGAGATAAGGAGAAAAAATGTCGCGATTTTGTGACAATAGCAGAGAGGAAGACTTCGAAGGATGAAGTTTCACGATTTCACGATAGAAGCAAAAATAAAGAGCATGGAAGCAGAAGCGTCACGATTTCATGACAGGTTCGAAGAGAAAGAGCCAAGGAGAAAAAGTGTCACGATTTCGCGACATGTCAGGTTTTCGTGACCCAAAGAGGAGAGAGATTGTACGGAGGCAATTGTGTCATGATTTCATGAGTGTTTTTGTGGGCCAAAGATAGAAAAGGCACAAGGCAGCGAAAGTGTCACGATTTCGTGACATGTTCCATTTTCGCAGGCCAAAGACAGAAAAGGCACAAGGCAGCGAAAGTGTCACGATTTTGTGACATGTTTCATTTTCACGGGCCAAATATAGAAAAGGCACAAGGCAGTGAAAGTGTCATGATTTTGTGACATGTTTCATTTTTGTGGGCAAAAGGTAGAAGAAGGCATAAGGCAGAAAAAGTGTCATGATTTTGCGACATGTCATGGTTTCGCTAGTGCAAGCAAAGAAGAGTGCAAGGAAGCAAAAGTGTCGCGATTTCGTGACATGTCATGTTTTCGCGGGTGCAAGCCAAGAAGTGGACAAGGAGGTGAAAAATGTCACGATATCATGACATGTCATGTTTTCGTTGGTTGAAGCCGAGAAGAGTAGCAAGAAGGCGAAAGTGTCGTGATATCGTGACATGTCTTGTTTTCGCGGTCAAACGCCAAGAAAAGTCAAAGGGGTAGAAATGTCATGATTTCATGACAGGTCGCATTGGCATGATGGAAGAAGAAGAACCCAGCCGAAGTAAAGTTAACTGGAGTCAAAACTGCAGTTGCAGGGGGTGTTGCAAAGACAATCATGCAGTTAATTAAGAATAGTGAACTGAAGTAATTACGACAATTACAAGGGCAGTTACAGGGGCAGTTACAGTGACAGTAAATAGATGTCATTACTGCAGTTACAGAAATGTTACAAAGAAATATCATGCAACAGTGGTTATTGAAAGTCTTCAGACGAATACCATGAGTTGGACAGAGAAACGTCTCAAAGCCCAAACAAAGAACCACTCTATTAATAAGGTTGCATGTGAGAATAAAGAAGCCGTTACTATTAATAGGTTGCATGCGCGAATATGGAAGTTAAGAATAGAAACAGAACACTGATATAAAAGGAGATTTGCATGAAGTAGCAAGGTTGAGCTTCGTGTGGGAAGAGAGAGCAGCGTGTTGAAGAATAGGAGGAAAGTGCTGCAAAAAGAGAATAGAGAGAGTGTTGCTGTGAGAGGAAAAGAGCCGTCGAATAGTGAGATAGTGTTGCGGGCTGTAAGAGAGCTATAAGTGAGAAGAGAAAGCCAAACATAGGGGCTGAAAGAAAGCAGCAAGAGTGAGCCATAAAATAGTTGAGCTTTGTGTGGTAAGAGAGTGTTGTGCTCTGAACGGGGTGATAGAGCAGTGTGTTGCTATATAGAGGGATAGTGCAATGGGCTATTACAAAGCTGGAAGAATGTTGTAAGAAGTACAGAGCTATGAGAGCTACAAGAGTAAGCTATAAGAAAGGGTTGTAAGTGTGTAGTAAGTAGAGTTGTAAAAGAGTGTATGCTTCCATGAGATTGATTTGATTTAAGATAGACCAGTGAGGGTCTTGTAACATAGAAGGCATTTTTATGTCAATCAAGATTTAAAATAGAAATCCAAGTTGGTGCTTGGAATCAGGGGTTGGTGCTCCTTCCAGTTGGTGCTAGTAAATTAGGGGTTGGTGCTCCTTCCAATGGATGCTAGTAAATTGATTGTAAAGTTGGTGCTTTGCAATGGCTGGATTTGGATGGGAGTCCAAGCAGTCTATTTTTGAGGAGTAGCCAAAACTGGTGAACCTCGTTACATATTGTGTTATGTGATGCTCTCTTGTGGTACTTGCTATTTTTGGCTTTAATATTTCATTGTTTTGGATTTAAGAGTTAAAGTTTTAATTTTTAAATAGCTACACTGATTCACCCCCCCTCTTAGTGCCATTGTAAGACTAACAATTGGTATCAGAGCCAAGTTCCTAATTTTGGCTAAATCAGTCAGGGTTGATCTTGGATTAGTACTCAATGGCTAAGAAGAATAGATCCTCCTCCAAAAAGGCATCCCAGTCAATTTTAGTTTTTGTAGAAGAGAAATTTGAACCAAAAAAGGTAGAAGAAGTGAATCCTAAAGTTTGTGATGAAAACCTTGAGGGTGAAGTATATCTAGAAGGTGAGTTGATCTCTGCTCTTGAAGAGTTGAGTATAGAGAGGAAAAAGAACAAAAGAATGTCCAAGAAGTTAGAAGAATATGGGGATGAGATTGAAGATCTTTTCTTACAAGTTCAAAAGGCCAAGAAATCAAAAGAAGCCTTGAAGACTCACCTGGATGATGAGGATGATGTTTGCAACAGAAGTGAAGAGGAATCTAACAAAGTTATTATTTATCTAAAGCTGCAAGTAGAACAGTACAAAAGGATTGAAGATATTCTCAGGTCTCAAATCAATGAGAAAGAGACTGTTTGCTGCAAACAAGAAGAAGAGATTGTTTCATTGAAGAAACAACTAGAAGAAGCCAATATAAGTCTCAAATTTGAGAAGAGCATAGAATTTCTAGATACAATGATAAAGCAACAAAGAAGCTCCACAACTAAGTTTGGTCTTGGATATGAAGCTGAACAACCATCATCTTCCAAAAATGTAGAAAAGAAGTTCATTGATAAAGGAAAGAAGAAAGAAAAGTCTGAAGCTGAATCTTCAAAAGGAAGAAAATATCAAAGAAGATCTACAGCAAAGCAACCACCACAAAAGAGGTTCTCTCACTCTCACTCTTTTCATAATAATGCTTTTAACGACTATTGTTTTAGATGCAGCCATTATGGTCACCAGGCAATTTATTGTGGACTGAACAATAGATCAGAAAGTTATGCTGATAAAAACACATCTGCTTTCCTGAGTGAACACCCTGTGCAATGTTTTAAATGTAATGGCCATGGGCACATAGCAAGGTTTTGTCCAAGCACTTATGTATCCAATCTAAGGCAAGACCATAGATTTCATCATACACATAGAATGCAATGCAAAAAGGGAACAAAACATGTGCAATGTTTTAAATGTAATGGTCAAGGGCACATAGCAAGGTTCTGTCCAAGCACTTATGTATCTAATCTAAGGCAAAACCCTAGATTTCTTTAGACACAAAGAGGGCAACACAGACAAGGAACATATCATGTGCATAAAAGAAAATAAAATAATCATCCATCAAGAATGCACAAGAGACAACCCCGCAAGAGAAATGTTCAAGTTCACGAATAGGGGCAAAATAGGGATGTAGTTGAAAAACTCAAGCCCAAGTTCAGGAAATTTTGGAGAAAGGTAGAAGAAAGGAAATCGTGTCTCCTTGGACTGAAGGAGGCTACTCCGCCATTGCTCTAAGCAACTCCAGGTGGCACATCCTTAGGGGAAGCAATATTAAAGTTTTATTTTAATGCTCCTATGTATTTGTCTAGGTATCTGAGGATGAAAGACCAGCAGTTGAGAAATTGTTGTACAGTTGTCAAAGTTTTTGTCGATTTATGTAGTGGACTGTGAAAGTACCGTGAAGGGTTGTGATTAAATTGAGAGCTGGCACCCTTGGTAGTTTTGATATTTGTCATTGTTATACTGTTGATGATTCTTCTACCACTGTTCAAAATTACGGATCATAACAGTTCATATTTTTTGGTTTAATGAAAGAATGTGTGCGTGCCCTAGCTACGTACTTGTGTTTCGATGCAACAACTGATAGGTGTTATCTGAGATAGAACATGCAGCAAAGAGATGCCAGAGTCAAAGCAAACAGTGGCACTAGCACCCAGTTCATCAAGAGTGCCAAGTGGCACATGCAAGGCATAGACATTGAAAGAATAGCGCCCAGGTGGTGAAGCACCTAGGAGGACAAGATGCCTATGCACCTAAGAAGGTCTTGCATTATTTGAGGAATGCGAGATATTTCTCGAGGAAGCAGAATACCGAGAGTTGATGAATGCGCACAGATTGAGGTTCCAACGCTAGAGGTTGAAGAACTATTCTCTTCTTCCTCAAACAAAGGTATGGGCAACTTCTTCCATGTATATTGTTGATGGTGTATTTTATGAAATTGAGTTTGGAGGTAAAAGGTTGTCTACTAGGTATTCTTGTTGGTGTAAATCCCAGTTTCTGGATATTGAAGATTGTTAATGCATTAAAATCATTGATGAGTTTTCTTTAGGTGAATGCATAATTCTGGTTGAGGAAGAGGAAGCATTTTGCACTAGGGTTTATGTTAGTAAGTCTTGCTACTTGCATTGAGATGGTGAAACCCTTAGTTGGCTGTTCTGGGATTGAGATGAGATTGAGATTGGGAGTTAAGTATAGAACATATTGAGTCTCTAACAATTCTCTTTATGCTTCTATGAGGTTTATGAATCACATTGGGTATCTAACAATTGTCTTTGTGGGTTCATGCTAAGCAAGTTTTTCTTGATGAACTTGTGAGCTGATTTGGATAGGTTCTAGTGAGGACTTGTGAGCTGATTTGGACAAGTTCTATGTGAGCTTGTTAAACAGGTTCTTAGTGAGCCTATGATAGAGTACAGAGGGTTGAGGCTCAGAAGACAACATGAACTAAAGAGGTCACATATTCCCAAGAATAGTCTAAGAATTGACTAGCTATCGGGATCAAATTCTCAGGGGGAGCATTTATGTGTTTGTTTATATTTTTGCTCATATATGTGGTTTTTTCTAACTGTAACAATGTTTACCTAAGCATTTATTGCATGGAATCAGGGGAATTTTGCAGCCACCCTTTGGTATTATTGTCAAAGGGGGAGAAGAATTACAGGTAATTGCATGCAATTACGTGTGTTGCCAACAATTCCAAAGGGGGAGATTGATGAGCAAGGTGCAACCAAAGTATTGTCATTGTTGTCAACACAGTCAGGTTGATCAGTTGATGAAATGGACAGGAGTGATTGATGAGCAAGGTGTAGCCAAAGTGCAATGGTTAGGAGTTAATTGATGACCAAAGTGTAATGGACAGGAGTTCATTGATGAGCAAGGTGCAGCAAAATTATTGTCATTGTTGTCAACACAGACAGAGGATCGGTTGATGCAATGGACAGGAGTGCAGAGGTCATTAGATAGATCGGTTGATGAAGTGAACAAGAGTTCAGAGCAGTCAGAGCATGTACAGTGAATTTCTAAGAAGACAAAAGTGGCCCAGATTCAAAGGATCAAAGAAAAAGACAAGTAAGAAAACTATCGCGATATCGCGACATGTTTTCTGTCGCAATTTTGTGACATATCGGAGGAGATAGAAAATGTCGGCAAAACTGTCACAATTTCACGACATATCTGAGGAGAGAGAAAATGCTGGCAAAATTGTCATGATTTTGTGACATGTTGGAAGCAAATAAGGCAAGTAAGAAAACTGTCATGATTTTGCGACATGTTCGAAGAAGAAGCACAGGCAAAGAAAACTATCGTGATTTCACGACATGATTGGAGAGAAGGCGCAAGAAAAGAAAACTATCACGATTTCGTGACATGTTTAAGAGAAGGAGCTCGCAAAGAAAAGTGTCATGATTTTGCGACAATTTGCAAGAGAGGCAGTACGGACGAAAATGTGTCACGATTTTGCGACATGTTTGAGAGAAAAATCTTGCAAGGAAAAGTGTCATGATTTCATGACAATTTGTAAGAAGGATGGTACAGATGAAAAAGTGTTGCAATTTTGCGACAGGTTTGAAGAGAAAGTTCCAAGGAGAAAAAGTGTCACGATTTCACGACATATTGCAAGAGGAAGAGCTCAAGAGAAAAAGTGTCACGATATCGCGACATGTCACGTTTTCGTGACCTGAAGAGAAGAGAAGAGCTAAGGAGAAAAGATGTCATGATTTCACGACAATAGCAGAGAGGAAGACTCCAAAGGATGAAGTGTCACGATTTCATGACAGAAGAAAAAAGAAAGAGCATGGAAGCATAAGCGTCACGATTTTGTGATAGGTTCGAAGAGAAAGTGCCAAGGAGAAAAAGTGTCACGATTTCGCGACATGTCGGGTTTTCGTGACCCGAAGAGGAGAGAGATTGTACGGAGGCAATTGTGTCGTGATTTCATGACATGGTGTGTTTTCATGGGCCAAAGATAGAAAAGGCACAAGGCAATGAAAGTGTCACGATTTCGTGACATGTTCCATTTTCGCGGGCCAAAGACAGAAAAGGCACAAGGCAGCGAAAGTGTCACGATTTCGTGACATGTTCCATTTTCACGAACCAAAGACAGAAAAGGCACAAGGCAGCGAAAGTGTCACAATTTTGTGACATGTTCCATTTTCACGGGCAAAAGGCAGAAGAAGGCATAAGGCAAAAAAAGTGTCACGATTTCGCGACATGTCATGGTTTCGCTAGTGCAAGCAGAAAAGAGTGCAAGGAAGCAAAAGTGTCACGATTTCGCGACATGTCATTTTTTTGCGGGTGCAAGCCAAGAAGTGGACAAGGAGGCAGAAAATGTCACGATATTACGACATGTCATGTTTTCCCTAGTTGAAGCCGAGAAGAGCAGCAAGAAGGCGAAAGTGTCGTGATATCGCGACATGTCTTGTTTTCACGGTCAAACACCAAGAAAAGTCAAAGGGGCAAAAATGTCACGATTTCATGACAGGTCGCATTGGCATGATGGAAGAAGAAGAACCCAGCCAAAGTAAAGTTAACTAGAGTCAAAACTACAGTTGTAGGGGGTGTTGCAAAGACAATAATGTAGTTAATTAAGAATAGTGAATTGAAGTAATTACGACAGTTACAGAGGTAGTTACAGTGACAGTAAATAGATGTCATTACTGTAGTTATAAAAACATTACAAAGAAATATCATGCATCAGTGGTTACTGAAAGTCATCAGACGAAGACCATGAGTTAGATAGAGAAACGTCTTGAAGCCCAAACAAAGAACCGCTCTATTAATAAGGTTGCATGTGAGAATAAAGAAGCCGTTACTATTAATAGGCTACATGCATGAATATGGAAGTTAAGAATAGAAATAGAACACTGATATAAAAGGAGATTTGCATGAAGTAGAAAGGTTGAGCTTCGTGCGGGAAGAGAGAGCAACGTGTTGAAGAATAGGGGGAAAGTGATGCAAAAAGAGAATAGAGAGAGTGTTGCTGTGAGAGGAAAAGAGCCACCGGATAGTGAGATAGTGCTACGGGCTGTAAGAGAGCTGTAAGTGAGAAGAGAAAGCCGAACACAGGGTCTGAAAGAAAGCAACAAGAGCGAGTCATAAAATAGTTGAGCTTTGTGCGGTAAGAGAGTATTGTGCTCTAAACGAGGTGATAGAGTAGTGTGTTGCTGTATAGAGTGATAGTGCAGTGGGCTATTACAAAGCTGGAAGAATGCTGTAAGAAGTACAGAGTTGTGAGAGCTGCAAGAGTAAGCTATAAGAAAGGGCTGTAAGTGTGCAGTAAGTAGAGCTATAAAAGAGTGTATGCTTCCATGAGATTGATTTGAGTTAAGATAGACCAGTTGAGGGTCTTGTAACACGAAGGCATTTTTATGTCAATCAAGATTTAAAATAGAAATCCAAGTTGGTGCTTGGAATCAGGGGTTGGTGCTCCTTCTAGTTGGTGCTGGTAAATTAGGGGTTGGTGATCCTTCTAGTGGATGCTGGTAAATTGATTGTAAAGTTGGTGCTTTGCAATGGCTGGATTTGGATGGGAGTCCAATCAGTCTATTTTTGAGGAGTAGCCAAAACTGGTGAACCTCGTTACATCTTGTGTTATGTGATGCTCTCTTGTGGTACTTACTATTTTTGGATTTAAGAGTTAAAGTTTTAAGTTTTAAATAGCTACATTGATTCACCCCCCCCTCTCAGTGCCATTGTAATACTAACAAAGAAAAATGCTAAAAACAATGATTTTTATCACTCAGTAAAATGTGAAAAACAATGATTTTTATCACTACATATGAGCAAGTATCCTTATAAATAGAAAGAAAAGAAGGGTGAGAAATTGAATCCCTGAATTGTTCACCATTCAAAGCCATAAAGTGAACCCTGATTGTAACAATGGATTAAAAGAGTCCCGCTTGCTTTCAGAGTAGTAGTTCTATTGGGTGATCCCCAAATGCAACAATGGGTTGAAAGAGTCTCGACTATCTTTGGAGGGGTAGTCCTAAAAAAATTACAAGATGAGCTAGCTTTGGGTGCCTGGGGTTGTCTAGCATTATAGTCCAATAAAATCTAAAACAAGAATGATACGAACATATAAGGAACCCAATCTCACATATGGGTTGAAAGAGTCCCAACTGACATCTGGATATGCCTATGGTCTATCTGAACATACTCACATGCACACACATGGGTAATGAATAGTTGGGTCATTCTTAGTGAAAGCTTTTTCCAACAAAAGCCTTGTATAGTTAGTAGTTGGTATTTGGGAAGTCTACTAGGGTGTTTGAGTCTCATGGAAAACCTCAAAAATTTCTCTAATAGCAACAAAATACCAAATATCACAAACCATATGAAATAAAGTCATTTCAAACATCAAACTAAAAAGTATCAAATACATGATACATCATTTACATTGAGCTAAAAGTTTGCATAATATAGGATAGATACCGGATGGATATCAAAAATGATATTTAGATGACCATTGACTATATTGTGCATATCTTTCAAAATTGCAAAAGACATATCGAGTGACACATCATATCATTCGCATCATACCACATCATATCATTGCATTTCATATATGGGTGATTAATTGATTAAATTCTTGTAATGAGGATATTTCAATTACATTCATGATTTTTATACATTATGTGGTGTCGTCCATTAGATTGTTAAACACATATCACATTCATTCCTTATGTTTTAAGTGACTAAAGCATACAGGTTCATTTACATTAGATTACCATCATGTAAATAATACACTACATACATTGCATCAACATAGTGTAACGGTGTCATAAAATTAAATGCATGCAATAAAGAAAAATCAAATATGCATTTAAGTAAACATCGCATCCATATGCATATATCATCAAATCGCACATCTAAGCATCTAGATCACTGCATACTATCATCATAAATTAAATAGCTATCTAGTGCATGTCATCCATACATCACATCATATAGCATCAAATAAACATAACATATAAGCATTGCATCCATGTGCATTACATAAACAAAAAATTAAAAATATACAAGTACACATAATGAGCCATAAATGATCAAATCATATATATGTGTCTCAAGAGTACATCAAGAGTATACAAAATTCCCACAGGCTACATCTATGTAGGTCCTCGACCTTACACTCAAAAATGGTACAATAAATATCTCCATAGATATGTACTATGAAGGGCCTGCATCCCCATCTTGAGAGTCATTGCCATCACCCTGCCATCCCTGTGGCTCCTATGAGAGCTGGCTCCATGCATACTAGAGGACCTATGTGTCCTCTCAGTCCTATGGGTTCGATGGCTTGAACTAGTAGAAGACTATTTGGTCTCTCTGGTCCTAGTTCGAGAGCTTCTTCTATGAGTAAATGTGGTATGGGTATCATCTGACATCACTCCATATATCAATTGGATGTGATCCTCCAATGTGGAGATGCGAGCTGCCCTCATAGCCGATCGTGCATTTCCCTAATCCAATAGGGAAGTGAGCCACCTAACCTCTGCCATGGGGTCTAAAACTAAGGACAATATGTGAGATGGAGCTATAGGTGGTGCCATAAATACTTGTGAGGATGAGGCAACAGCCCTCAAGTCCCGTAATGAATCTCTCTCTTTGGTCATCAAGTCCAGCTGAGTCCATACCAAATCATGCTATGTAGTGAGCTGCTAGATCTCTATACCTTCTATGGTAATATAGGCCTTGAGGAGGGGCCTCTCCTCATAATCCCACCACTATCTCTATCCATGAGTGAGCTTCACCTCTACTATGGTGAGGCTAGTATCCTTATACCGTATCCAAGGCTGAAGCATACCCAACCGACTCTGTAATACAACAATCTAAGCTAGGAGCTATCCTACATCACTGTTAGGAGGCACCTCATCCTACCATGATCCCTCATCCTCCATATCGACCTATGAAGCCTCCTCTTTGATGGCCTCTGTGCCTCATCCACCCTCAGTCTGTTGGTGCACTCTACGCCCATCTGGGTTAGTCTCAGCCTCATCCTAGTCGTATGTCCTATCGAGGGACCCTGATACCTACCACTATAGTAGGGACCACCATGTATCATATGCTAGGGTGATCCCAACCCTATCAAATCTAGTCTCCTAGAAATAATCAGCTGCATCCCCCAGTACTATCGGTTGTACCCAAGGTAGGTGTGTCTCTAGTACCAAACGCCTATAGATGATAGGTAGCTCTGGGATGTCCTATACTAATCCAAACTACTATAGGATATGAGAGTAAAATTGATACTCCCTGACCTCATCCTTATAATTAAGTAGCCACCTATCTCACTGGGCCTAGCGCAACCACTCACCAGACTTCTTTCATGTAGGGCAATCCATATATGGATGCCACTCAACATAATCCAGCCCAAGCACTACAAATATAGCAATATAGTGGTCTACATCCCCTGCATGGGACCTTATCTATAACCCATCCTCCTCATGAGGCCAAAAAGCTACGTAGAAATGATACACATCATAAATAGAAATGATAGGAAGGGGTAGCTCCATAAGATGCTCGATCTTGATGTGCTACCAACCCCAGATTTGGAGAAGCAGACTATAGCTGATCCCAACCCAGATCCTGCTGGTGATCTGGTACAACTTATGGTATAGCTGGCATAATAAAGTGCTCCCTAGGATAAGAGTAGTGGATCATCAATAGAACTCTGTGTGACCCTCTAGACATTGGCTAGAAGGTTTTAGGGAATCCTTGCACCTGAGGAGTCTGGAAGCACAATCTACACCACCAGGTGCATAAACACTACCTCTCTAACAGAGAAGATGTTCTCCTTCTACCAGTACCCAATGTGAACGCATCCATGGTTGATCTTACATTGGGTATCCTCGCTTAGATCACCAAATATAGCATCAAAAATATCCTCCTTCTGATAGGAGGAGGAGGTGATGGCCTTGCCATCAATAGGGATCCTAAAGATCTGGTAGACATCCTCTAAAGTAATGATCATTTCACCTGTTGGAAGGTGAAATATATTGGTCTACGCATCCCAGCGCCAGGCCAATGCAGTCATGTAAGCTTGATCTACCCTAATAGTGGGTAGATCCAAGATGTAGCTAAAGTCTATAGCTCTAAACCACTCCCACTCCCCACCAGTAAGCTATCTATGGAGGGTGTGAAGTATATCCAACTCCTTGGCTCTAGAGGTCAACCTCTGAAAATAAACAAGGCATAAGGAAAAATCTAACTAAAAACAACCAAAAACATCTAAAATTTGATAAAAAGGCAAAAACATGTCACAAAGTGATCAATAAAATTCAAAAACATCAAAAAAGTACTTCAAAAGTATAATAAATGGCATTAATTTCTAGAAAACATTAGAAAAATTTAAAAAATTGATTTTTTTCTAAAGTTGTGGAACTGCGGGTCAACCCTGTGGTCCGCATGCGATCAAAATTTGATCATTGCAATTTGAATGCTAACCTTAGTTGATAGCTATGGTTCCCAATCTAGCAATTGGGAACTGTAGCTGCTAGCTATGGTCTAGGAGCGAGACCCATTCTAGGTCACTTCCTAGCCTAGCTAGCTAAAAATTAAAATCCTAAACTAGCCTAGTCTAAGGTGTGGTTCATTGCCAATAGTTTAGTGTGATTAATTTACCGCAGTAATTAATGTGGTTCATTTCATTGGTAAATGAGTGTGAGGACTCAATTTTGAGTTACCTTGCCCACACTGTGGCCTTTGCTAGTGGAGGGTTGTCCAGGGTCTGCCATTAGGGTGTGAGTGTGATATCGGGTAGAGGTTTAGGAGCGTTTCGGATCAAGAAATGCTTCTCACCTCTCAGAGATCTCTGGAAATGCAGTTTCTTGCAAGAAAATAATGAAATTTTGAAAATGGGAAATCTATTATAGTTTCTCCTAAAATTTTGTGGACCGCAACTGACACATATGGTCCCAAAATTAGGGTTTTTAGACTACAACTCAGACCTACAATTCCCAAATTTTGAAAGTTTCAACCACAGGCTATATTCGTAGTTTACAACTAGCATTAAATGCACTAAAATTCCACTATGGGAAGGTCTAAAATGACAAATTAATGACTCCTAACAGATCAAATTTTAATAAGAGCAATCAATGTTGTAAATTTGGTGATGTTCATGCAATAGGATAGTTTTTACTAAACAAAAAAATTAAAATAATTAAAAGCCAAATGCACCTCGTATTTAGTTATTTACCCTATACACTTGGTGATTGCAATGACTTGCACTCCATGCAATTCAGAGAGATGCATAAATAACAATAAGGACATTTGGGGCAAAATTGTCATCGTTGACTTGACATGTTTATTTTCAATCCTGAAGAAGGCCTTCAAGGCTGGACTGCTCCACGTGAATGAGGCATTTCATGGCATGTTTCCTATGACATCTTTCAGAAAATCATCGACAAAATTGATTCAACACAAAACTAATTGGATTTGTATCCTTTAGATTCTCTAAGATGACTATTGTAGCCCGACTGCTCCATGGGATAGAAATGTGTAATTACTATTAACAGTTGGAATCATAAGCTGAACTAGGCTTAGCCAAGTCATTAAAATGATCAATTCTAAAGATTGTTCAGATCATCCATGGTGGTCAAGCGACATCATCACTTTATTCATTGTCATTACCCTCATCGACTCATCACTTGAGGGGGTAGTCATAATATCATATCATAATCAAAATCAATAGAAGATCCCTAAAATCATAGATCCCTCGATCTTGTCAAAATTACATTCATCCTTGTGAATCATTGCTAACAACTATCATAATATTACCCCTTTGCTTGGGAAAAATAGCAACCATAATAGTCTAAGCACTGTACTTTCCACTTTTCGGATCTATGGGTCAAAAGATACCTTATAGAGTGAATAGATGCACCGAATAGCAGTGGTAATGAGTATGGGATTTTTCAAATGTAAGCCTTTCACCTAGTTGGAAGTAATGATTCTAGGATGCACATCCTTTTGTAGGACCTGGGGCATCTAATGTTGATTGAGACTAATGATCATCATGCAACCTTCGACATTGTTTTAGAAGGTCTATTTTTGCTCATGTGTTGTTCGATCTCACAATGCATCTCAAAAGGGGCATCTGTAGACACCTAAAACATGTCATGTCAAAGGTGACTACTCATATGGGATATGCTACAAGACCATATGGAAGATCTTGGATAAACTCCAAGATAGAGCAGTGGTTCTAACCACTCAATTTGGGCTCCTTGGCCTAATTAGTCTAAACTGTAGTTGAGACCTATGGTCCATAGTCTGAACTATGGTTGACACCTATAGTTCATAGGCTAGGTCACAGCTGTCACTTGTGGTCTTAACTAAAGTTCAGTTGGCCTTCATCCAAAAAAAAATGGTTTGAACGACCATTGGATCTAGAAGAAGGTGGTTAAAGGACAGAATATTCTAGAGGCTTCCATTCCAACTGTCCTAACCACCTCTTCTTGTTCTTGGCTTCTCCATGAAGCCACCCCTAGCCCTAGGGACATCCTATAAATACCCCTTCAATTGGTGAAGGAGATATAGATGATTTTGATAGCGAAGCCCTATCAAATTGCATACTGAGTTCATGCATTGAGAAGGTCACTTTGCTATTCATCCAAAGATAAATTTGCTATGGAGGTCCTAGGAGCCTGGGAGAGCCAAGAAATGCTAATTAGGGAAAACATAGGCCCTACTCAAAAATTCAACCACCAAATATATTTGAGGACATTTAGGCAACCCTTGATCATCAATTTGACAAGGAGGATCAATCCCATAGCCCTTGGATTTGGAGGGCAAGCTACTTGGTTGCTCGCCTCGACTGTCATCCGTGGTTTACAATGTAGACCGCTCATCAGAGTTGTGGTTTGCAACAGGTGTAAGATATCCTTACTATTTTCATTATAGTTTGATTAATTAGGTTAGAATTACTATTTTAGTTGACTAGTTATGATTTTAGAGATTTATGACTGATAGATTTAGGGTTTAAGGAAATCTTATTTCATTAGTGTAGTGTATGCAAAAATGGCTACTTTTGGTATATCCGTACTTTATTTCAGATAAGTAGACCATTAGATAATTAGCTGCATCTTCTCTTTACATGTATATGCAAATATTTATCAATTTAGCATAGGCTTTACCTACTTTACATGCTTTCTTGATTTCATTAGCATTATGACCTTTTCATGTTCAAATCCTTTAAAGGGCCTCATCACGAGAGGTTGCATTTCTTGTGTTGTTTCTTGACCACATGAAATAGATTCAAAGGAGCTTCAAGTGTCTAATTCCTTCCTCAACACGAAGAAGAGGTTCAAACTCCACCCTAGAGAAGTTGGTGACTATTTAAAGAAGCATTAGTATTGTGCCTACCCCGTTGGGGGCTTTGGAATTGTATTGATTGTATCAACATTTGGGTGACCCTAAGAGGGACATGATTGTAATCGAGATTGACTTCCAAAATTAATAAAAGAAACATCCATTTATTGTCATTTACAATCTTGTTTATCATTTCAAGCTTTTATGTTGATTTCAATTGATATATCAGATAGGTGCATGCTTTTTGCATAGGTTAGGATTCATTATTTGAAATTTAAAATTCATAATTCATTCATGGAGGTAGAGAGGAAAGAAAGGTCAAAGGTGCACGTGTTTCAGAGCCAATTTTGTAAGTAAAAAATGGAGAGTGTGTGGCTAGCTCAGACGGTAGGAAGTCCCTATGCTAAGTCATGGCAGAGAGGAGGTCACGAGTTCATGGTATGATAGGGTCAGTTTTTTGTTGAAGATATTTTACATCATGAAGGTAGTAGAAAAGGTGTGTTGTGTACCTTGGTTATTGTGTGGGTAGGTAGCCCATGCGGTAGCCTAGCATTGATATAGGGCACGGGCCAAAAAGAGGTGGCAGGTTCAATTTGTGGTGGCTGTAAACATAAGGATAAATTTTTGAATTAAATTTTCTAAGGTATGCACTCCATTCACTTGAATTAGGAAGTCATAAGGTTAATTTTTTTTTGTCTTTTCAAGTCAAAAGGACAACGTGGAATTTAAATTCATATCTCTGGCTATGAAATGTGAATGAGATAAAGTTGATATTATGATTTACTCAAAATTTTGAGTGCATTAAAAAATATTTTATTTCAAGTAGGAGGTATAAGGTGTATGTGGTAATTCCAATATTGTAATTTGTGTCTTGTAATGGTAATTGTATTGAAAATTACTTTATGAAAATAGTAGGTATAAGGTGTATATGGTTGATTTAAATAATTGTAAATTGTACCTTGGGTTTTTAAACGCTATAAGAAATAAATAGTGTGGTGTGTTGAGAATTATTTTTTGTGAAAGGAGTTATAAGGTGTTATTGTGATTCAATATTTGCTTGTAATATTTGTATGGTTGAAAATAAATTTGAGGGGTTTTTGGTAAATGTTAATGCTTCATTTTTGAGGAGAAATTTAATGTGGATGATTTGAAAGAGAGATATACTAACCAGTTTTGAAGTGGCACTTTGAAAGGAAAATTATTTTGAGAGTAGGTTTTGAGGGCACATATTTGTCAAAGCAAGTTGAGAGGTACGGTGATATTATTTCTTCTTTAAGGTGTTTGTTTGAGAAAAATATTTTTGAATCATAAGGTGGATATAAAAGGTTTTATTAGTGTGCATTTTTGGAAATATTTGAGGTAAGGGTTGAGAACAAATTGTGCATTGGATTTGAGTGAATTTTTTAGAAAGAACATATTGTGAAATTGTATTGCATATAATTTTCTATGTGTTCTTGATGAAGAATTCTGGGTAGAATATGTCAAATGTACTTTGATCAAATCATGTGATATGAGCAAGTTTTTAGCATGTGATATGAGAAATATTTGAGTATGTGATATGCGCAAATTTTGAGCATGTGTTATGAGCAAGTTTTGAGCATGTGTTAGAGAAAATTTGAGGCATATTTGAGAAAGCCTTGTGAGAAGACTTGAATTAGGTTTGGGCAAGAGTTGGGAAAAATTTATGCATGTAATATGTGCAGATTTGGGGTAGATTTGAGGCATATTTGTGCATGTAATATGTGCAAATTTGGGATAGAGATGAAGATAGATTTGTGCATGTAATATGTGCATATTTGGGATAGATTTGAGAGATATTTGTGCATGTAATGTGTGTAGATTTGGGATAGAGTTGAGACAAATTTGTGCATGTAATGTGTGCAGATTTGGGGCAGAGTTGAAGATAGATTTATGCATGTAATGTATGCAAATTTGAGATAGACTTGAGACAGATTTGTACATGTAATGTGTGTAGATTTGGGATAGAGTTGAGGCATATTTGTGCATGTAATGTGTACAATTTGGAAAAAAGTTGAAGATAGATTTGTGCATATAATATGTGCATATTTGAGATAGAGTTGAGATAGATTTGTGCATGTAGTGTGTGCAGATTTGGAGCAGAGTTAAGAAGAGATGTGTACCAACTTTGGAGGTGACCAGAGTAGAGAGGAGAGGTATCTCCTATGGATAGAGGTCCACTAGCTAGAGCAGTAGAGATAGAGGTATCCTATGAATAGAGGTCCACTAGCTAGAGTAGTGGGGACAAAGGTCTCCTATGGATAGAGGTCCACTAGCTAGAGTAGTAGGGATAGAGGTCTCCTATAGATAGAGGTCCACTAGCTAGAGCAGTGGGGATAGAGGTCTCCTGTGGATAAAGGTCCACTAGCCAGAGTAGTAGGGACAAAGGTCTCCTATGGATAGAGGTCCACTAGATAAAGTAGTAGGGACAAAGGTATCCAGTGGATAGAGGTACACTAGCTAGAGAAGTAGGGACAAAGGTCTATTGTGGATAGAGGTTCACTAGCCAGAGTAGTGGGGACAAAGGTATCCTATGGATAGAGGTCCACTAGCCAGAGCAGTGGGGATAGAGGTTTTCTATGGATAGAGTTCCACTAGCTAAAGAAGTGGGGACAAAGGTCTCCTATGGATAGAGGTCCATAAAATTGAGAAATTGGGGATTGATGTCTCCTTTGGGTTTGTGCCCATAAATATTGTAATAAGGAATTGGTTTCCAAGAGATTGGTTGAGGAAATTTGTAAGAAATATTTTTTCCATGGACGTAGCCCACATTGGCTGAACCATGTTAAATATGTGTCTCTCATATATGTGATGATTTGTACATTATTTTATTTATTGCATTGATATTATTATTGTTATTATTTGGAAAGAAAAGTAAATTTTTATCTTATACTATTCACTGTCCCTCTTAGTATAAGCTTGTGTTCTTCAAGCTACCCAAGCAAAGTAGTTGCCATTCAATAGTGTGTTACGATAGTTTGGGTTATGATAGGGGTACTTGATGCACCCATCATGATTTGGTAGGTTAAGGGATATCCAGGGCTATGACTAGAAATGGATCCTCTAGATCTAGTAGTGGATGTGAACATAGATATCTCTAATGTGGAAGATGCAAGGAATTCACCTAGGTATGATGCATGGTGGGCTACTCAGAGTTGGGAGTCCAAAGTAGGTATGATCGATAGATACGCTAAGGCTATAGTATATAGGGTAGGTGGTGGTTTGGCATGGATAGGAGGAGATGCTAAGGGTGGAGGGGGTAGTCATTGTAGATATATTGGTATAAGAGTGAGTAGTCCTTTGTAGACCAATGTGGGGGCTAGTGGTGTGATGGACGAGGGGGATAGTGAGGAGGAGACTAATGTTGAGGTATTATGATGAGTGTGATAGTGTGTGGAGAAGGGAGGAGCTCCTACGAAGGTATGGTAGGATCCTATATTGGGTCCAAGAGAGAGTGGGATTATAGTTTTAGGTGAGATAGATTTAAGTATATGTCTATGCAACACTATACATGCTTATGAGGATATTGCTATGTTATAGGATAGAGTGGGATAGGTAGAGGGTCAAATGACCTAGCGAGAGATATCTTGGATGTAGAAGTAAGCTACATTGAGAGTGGAGAGAGATAGAGACATGGTGGATTTATTGGAATTCAAGAGAGATGTGGCTTGACTACAAGGAGATATAAAGACCATTGGGTCCAATGTCGTGCAAGTGTAGGAGGAGACTACACAGGAGTGAGTGCAAAGGGAGACCATGGTGGCTAAGGTATGAGAGGGGGCCACCTAGTATAGGGATTAGTGAGAGACCATGGTGATCGAGGTAGCTTGACTACAAGATGAGGCTACTAAAGAGAGGTCTCAATGAGAGATCATGGTGGTTGAGGTAGCTCGATTATGAGAGGAGGCTAGCCAAGAGAGGTCTTAGCAAGAGACCATGGTGGCTGAAAGGGATGAGATGCGCCATACAAAGGATCACCTAGAGGGTTTTTCTATAGATAGGGGAGGAAGGTACATCGACTAAAGGTACAATTAGTGATTCATGGTATTAGCATCCCATTAGCATCAAATTTTAGATCATGATACCATTAGAGTAGGAGTGGATAGTCAACAATATGGCCACATGTAAGCATGGTTGCCCTATGTTAGAGTATCCAAGGAGGATCGAGGTGAGTGGAGGAGCATCCTTCCCTATGAGAGGGGAATGGATAGACCCATGATGATGCATAGAGATGAGCTAGCCTGCATTGTATTGTTTTGGCATTTTGTGTTTTGTGTGGCAAGAGTGCCACTAATTTTGTATATGATAGCCTAGTGAGGTGATGTATGATATAGTGGATAGATGAGGTAACCTACGGGTGATGTGATTATATACATTGTATTCATGTTTTTGATATGATATATACATTATGATTTTTGTGTGATTATTTACTATGTTTCTAATGTGCGTGATGTGATTTATATGAATAATGTGAATGAAGCATGTGTGTGATTTGAAATATAGATGATTGCGTTTGTATGATGTGATTGGATTCATGATGAATGATAGGTATGATGAACTTAATTATTTATGAATATGCATAGATTTCATGGGCAATGAAAGATAAGGAATCATATGTACATGTAAAATGTAAAAATGTGGCAAGATGATTAGCCATCTGCATTGCATTTAAACTATCTCACTTGGTATGGTGATCCCAAAAACAAATGACTAGTTGTATAAACTAATGACTTGGATATGTGATAAGTAAACATAAAGTATATGGACTGAAGTGCATGTATAAGATACACATGGATGAGATGTAGCTGAGAAGGATGAACAACTATGACGAAGAGACACTTGTTATAAGAAGAGTTAGCAGTGGTGCTATTCACCCTTGATCCTAAAGCATGATGGATGTTTAAAAGGATTCCTAGACACTCAAACAACATAGTTTGACCAATCAAACTCATCTAGTAGTCACACAATATCTTGTAGATAAATGGACCAGCCTAACTAAATCTAAGTTGATCATGGACCTATGTGTGCACATGATGTTTATTTATCCATTTCAAGGGAGGTTGGACTAACCCATTGTTAACCTAGCCAAAGTAGCTAGCTCATCCACAAGCACACAATTATCTATACAAGAGAAGGTCACTAATGTGACAGATGTGTCACCACTTGTAAGACTATTCCACTACTAGGCAGGCTCTTGGAACCTATTAATGGTGATGGAAATTACCTTGTGATGTTATTTTGGACCTGAGGACCTCTAGGATTCAATCTATTTGATAGCACTCTTTGAGGTTTTTCCTTTTGTTTTCTGCCCCACTTTATTTTTTATTCTCTTTTGTGGTGCTCTTTTTCCTTTTTTTTTGTGGGTGTTGGATTTAATTTTTTACCCCATTTTTGTGTTTGCTTTTGCTTGTCCCTTTGTTTATCCCTAGGTTTATTTTGATCATGCAAATGATAGGATGAGTAGGGAATTTTTTTTGCTAAATTGCAAGGCCTATGCAAGGTGTTGTCTTCACTAAACTCAAAATTTGCTTAAGCTATGAAATGTGTGAGTGGTCCATGAATGACCTTAATTTAATTAGGGGTAGACTTGAATTCTTTTAGAATATGATGATTTTTGATATAGGTTTCTTAGACTGACTATGAGTGTTTGAGTAATAAAAAATATTACCATTGTCATGCAACTAAGAATAGTATTGGATACCACAACAATCATGCTAACAAATGTGGTTTTAACTCCTTAAAGTGGTACTATATACAAGCGATGAAGGGCTAAGTATAAGATTTATGTGGACATGACTACAAACAATGAATATACTATGATATGTACAAGAGGATATAACATAACAAAATACCTAAAAATACATGGTAGTATGCAACCAATATATTTGTGAGAGACACAAAGCAAGTGAGATAGGAAAACGTAAGGTGATGTGTCCTAATATGATGGCCAATGTACTAGACTGAAGTAAGCAAGTATGAATGAATGTACAAATAAAGTGGAGGGAATGCAAATGTATGGTAGTAGCAATCATGAGTGATACATGCAAATGTGTATGGAGTAATGTGATGATGAGTAGATAAATAGGAACTATGAATAGGAGACCCTGATGATCACATTGGTGAAGGAAATAATAAGGTGAAATACGAAAGAAGAGAGAAAAGAAGAAGATCTAACTAGGTCATTAGTATGTAGCCACTCATGGAGTGATCATACAACAATGACATAGGGCTATAAAATATGAAGGGAAGATAAGAGGAGAAAATCAAACCAAATCAAAGGTATGTAGCCACTCGTAGCATGACCATACAACATTGATAAAGTTCTAAAATAAAATATAGGAAATATAGAAAGAAAAAATAGGGAAAGAAGAACAAGAAATATAGAGAAAGAGAAGAAATTATCAAGCCAAATCAAAGGTATATAGTCACTCGTAGCGTGACCATACAACATTGATATGATTCTAGAAGAAAATATATGAACAAAGGAAATGGGTAGAGGGAAATGAGAAGAAAAAATGTTGAAAGTGGTATGTACAATGTAGAAGAGTGTGCATTAAGTGTAGATTACATGAATATGAATGATATTTAGGGGATTAGGTTCTACCATGCCTTCGATAGTAGCTAAGGAATAGTTACCAAAATTGACATAAGGTCCTAACCAATTTGGAGTAAACTTATCATGAAGGTGAGGTGGTTGACTGGTATTTTGTTGGTTTTCTTTGAGGACTAAATCCCCAATTTGAAACTCTCTTGGATGAACCTTATTGTGATAGGCTCATCAAAGGTGGTCTTGATAGACATGTGTGTGTTCAATATGAAGAACATATGCTTATACTGAGAGGGGGGTGAATAGTATACACTATATTTTTTTTGTTTTTAATCCAAATAATATCATCAATAATATTAAAGTAGTAAGCATCACACAAAGCATCACACACATTAGAGACATGATTTTTACGTGGTTCACCCAATGATGGCTACCTCCACGGAGAAAATATTTCTTATAAAATTTTCTCAATAAATTATCTTGGGAATCCTTTCCCTATTACAATGTTTATGGACCTCTGTCCAAAGGAGATACCAATCCCCTAAATCAAGTTCATGGATCTCTATCCATAGGAGAAATCCTTCTCCTCTGCTCTGGTCGGTGATCCTCTAGAAGACTACTGCCTCCACTACATTGGCTTGTGGATCTCTCTCCATTGAAGACTCTTATCCCCACTTAGAAGACCTATCCTCACTGCCCTAGCTGATGGATCTCTATCCACTAGAGACTACTATCCTCTCTGCTCTGTCACCTCCAAATATCTATCTCAAATATGTACTAAACATAGTCCTTCAGTCTAGCACAAATCTACTCAATCTCTATCTCTGGTATGGCACAAAAATATCCTCAAATCTGCACCAAACTTTGATCTCAAGTCCTCTCTAGAACTTGCTCAAATATTCTCTACAAGTCCTCTCTAGAACTTTCTCAAATATGCTCAACAAGTCCACATAGAACTTGCTCAAATATGCTCAACAAGTCCACATAGAACTTGCTCAAATATTCTCAACAAGTCCACATAGAACTTGCTCAAATATTCTCAACAAGTCCACATAGAACTTGCTCAAATATGCTCAACAAGTCCACATAGAACTTGCTCAAATTTGCTCAACAAGTCCACACAGAACTTGCTCAAATTTGCTCAACAAGTCCACACAGAACTTGTCCAATCTCATAGAAACATAAAGAGAATTGTTAGAGACTCAATATGTTTCAACTCAATGCTCAATCACTTTCTCAACTCAAATCAAAATATAGAATAGTTTGTTTTATGGAACTTGAACAATCACTTCACACATCCACTTGACTAGGCTCAACCAACTCTACTCAACCAATCACTTAATGAAATAATCCTTGCTCACAAACCCTAGTCCAAGCATATGATAACTCAAAATATTTCCAATAATGCTCAACAACAAATCTCACATAACAATGATACTCATGTTCTTTTCAAACCCTAGTTCAAGTTCTTCACACAACCAATGGCTTCAACAACAATGCTTATAAAACAAGGTTTTAACAACACTTCTATTCCAAAAACCTTGAAGAATTCACTCAACACACTCAATAGGAAACCCTAACCAAGTCCTTTTCACTCCAAACTTATTTTCTAGAAAACCAATCAATCAACTCAACTATGGAAGAATGTGCTCATACCTTTTTCTTGATGATGAAGGGATCTCATAAATCTGTCACAACCACAAACACTTCTATACCAAGCTCAAAGAGGTTAGAAGATAAATATTTCTCACAATGTAATGTAAAACTCAATTACACCTTATCACTCCATCTCAATAGCAATATTTGACAATAATATCTTCACAAAAATTTCCTTTTTAAAACACACCTTCAATTTCTCAATTTCACAAAATTGATATTCCAACTTAATTTCTATCTCCTAAGGTAAAATAATATTTACCTTAATAAAGCACCTATTTACCACTTAGGTAAATAAATTAATATCACCTTATAACTCCCTAACCTTAGCACAATTAATCAAATTCCACAAACACCCCTAAAACCTTAGCACAATGATCAAATATCACATAACATTCCCTTATGCCTCCTAAACCTTAGTATTATGCAAAAATAAAAATTAAATCATAAAAACCTTTGGTGAACCCCCTTCCACATTTTTTGGAGTTTCGAACCTGCACCTTCTCCCTCGATTGGCACCTTAGCTATGGCTAGCTAGCCATGTGAGCTAAGCACTCCATGTGCTTAGCTTAAGCCCTAAGGTTGCTTAAGCCTTTTCACAAAGGCTTCAAAGCCTTTGACCTTCTCCTACATCTAGCACCAAGCTAGACCACGAGCGCTACTCCCTCTACCTTGATCGAACACCATGCATTACCTCAATCATGATGCACTGCCTTGATTACAATGCATTGTTCTGCTTCATCAATACACCACTCGCAAATTTTGGAGGCTCCAAATTTTTTATTGTTCATTAATTTGAATGCCATATTCCCTAAGGTTTGTCTTAGGGTTTAAATACCCTTCATTTCCTTTGCATACAACGTTAGCGAATGATTCGACTTGATGACTTCAGCTTGTATAAATTATAATTTATAATTAATTTAAATTCAAAAGAATTTAAATATTATAAATTTAATTTATAAACTTTAGACTTTAATAAAAAATTAAAGCCCTCTTTGAGTTAATATCAAATTATCATTTGCACTTCACTGGGTTGATGAAAAATAATTTTGCCACCTTGGTTTTAATAAAAACCTTAATTCTGCCATCACAATGTTAGAAAACTATCATTATGGTTTTAATAAAAAACCTTTTAATGTGCCACCATGGTTTTAACAAAAAACCCTTATAAAAACATATTTGGACAACTTTTCTCCATCTCTTTGCATTGCTTCCTGGTGTTAATGATGATGTACTCCATGGTATTAATGATAGCTTCATGTGTTCACTTTGGCATCAATGACGACTTCTCACCTTGACATCAATGACAACTAAATGAGCTCAAAATGTCCAACAATCTCCCCCTTTGTCATTGATGGCAACCCAACTTCTTTTTACCAAAAACTTGACCTTTCCTTTGTTCTGCTCCCCTTGGCTCAATGCTCTCTCCTCTTTTATCAAATACCAAATCTCTCCCCCTTACTCAAATCTCTCTCCCTTTGACATCAATGGAAAAGGGTCACCTTTGGGGCTCGGGGCTAAGAATGAGCCTCTTAGCTTAGCCCCTCCCCCACCTCCTCTTGAGGTGGTTAATTATGAGGTGGGAGTATTTCTACTCCTAGAAAGCATTATTCTTTACCTTTATCCTCTCTTATTTTTATCTGATCCTTTTGATTCCTCTGACTATTTCTTTCAATATTTCTGTCCATGTCTACATTTCTATCCATATTCCTATTCCTGTTCTCATTCCTCTTCATATCCATGTTCCTGTTCCTATTCTTGTTCCTATTCCTATTCATATCCATGTTCCTGTTCCTATTCCAGTTCATATCCCTTTTCTTGTTCCTATTCATACTTGTTTTTGGAATATCTACTCTACACCACTTTGTTGTGTGACCATCATTATTGCACTTATAACACTTAATGTTATTATTCCTTGGAGGTGCAAATGTCTTAGGATTTCTCCTAGTGAAGCCATACCTTCTTCTGTCATGAACCCTGCAATTTATTGCCTTGTGACCAAACTGATTACATGAGTAGCAATACCCATGGAAAAGTTATCTGTTCCCATATTCCTATCTTTCATGTGTCCTACATTGTGAAGCCATGTGCCCAAACCTGTGACATGAAAAACATCTTCCATTGAAGTTTCCTTGTCTTGACCTCATTGGTCTCCTAGTCTCTCTTGACTTATTCTGATTGCTGTTCCATATGTATCTTCTTTGTGCATTGTTCCTATCTTTGTTGAACTCTCTATTGTCCAACTCATCCTCAGATGTCTCACTTTCTTTTACATTGTCTTCTTCTGAAGTATCTTCATCTGAAGTTTCTTCTCCTAAAAAACTTGAGGTTGACTCTCCTTCCCATTTCTTTTGATTCTGTTCAAATCCAAGACCTATTTTGCTTGATGTAGGCTTTTGTATCTTGATGAACTTATCCAAGTTCTTTGAGCTATTTTTAAACCCTTTCATCTTGACCTTGGAGTCTTCTAAATATTCTCTTAGTAGTGCCACTTCTTGTGCTAACTTCTCACATTCTAAGATCTTTGCTTCTAACTTATCCTTGAACCTTTTTGCCTTAGCCTTTGATTTTTCTAAATCCTCTATAAGCAATCTTCTCTCTTCATCACATTCTTGAAACTGAATTTCAAGTTTAGAGTTTTTCTTTCTTACCTTATTTACCATGTCAAGAGCATAAATAAGTTCTCCCTTGAGATCATATCCATATTTCTCTGAATATTCCTCTATTTGTTTGCCTTTATCCACATCTTTATTTTCTATTGGCTTGTCTTCTATAGGATCATCTTTTCCTTCTTCTAGTGCCATTAGAATATTCTCTTCTGGTCCTTCAAGTGTATCTTCATATTCATCATCACTGAAACTATAACCATCCCTTGTACAACTATCTTCAAGATGTCCAAAGTTACCACATCTAAAACACTTGAGAATTACTGGAGTCCTTTTCTTAACTTGTTCTTTTTCTTCAATCATAAAAAGAACTTCATCTCTATCATTGTCTAAAAAACTAGCATCACTATCACTTGAGTACTTACTTGCCTTATCCGCATAGTAGCTCCTCTTTTGTATTTGAAAGAACTTCTTTCCTTGTCTGCTTTGTCCATCCTTGCTTTTCTTTTGGTGCCTGTATCTTTTTGATTCCTTGTTCCTGTGATCCTATTTTTCTTCACCATTGTTATTCTTAGCTTCTTGACAATCTGTTGCAAAATGTCCATACTTTCCACAATTGAAACATTTAACAGATTTTAGATCTCTGGATCTTCTAGAATCCTTATCTCTTCTACCATAATTGGCTTCTTCATCACTGGATGACTCATCGCTTGATTCTGACTTCTTACCCTTTGTCTTCTTGATTGCTTTGAATGTTGCTTCCTTATGGAGAATAGGATATTTTGTCCTTATCTCAAATGTTGTAAGCATACCAAGCAACATATCTCTTGTCAAAGTATCACCATCCATTGATACTTCTATAGCAGAAACCTTTTCATCGAATCTTTTTGGAAGAGTTCTTAAGACTTTATCACAAAAATCTGATTCATCAATCTTCATTCCAAGTCCTTGCATAGCATTAACAACCTCATCAATTTGAAGTAGATAAGTACTAATTTTTTCCTCATCCTTCATTCTTAATTCTTCAAATTGTCCTTTGAGATTTTACATCTTTGCTTTCTTGACACTTTTATCTCCTTCATATATATTTTGCAATTTATCCCACATTTCTTTTGCAGTTTGACAATGCATAACTTTCATAGACTCTATTCTATGCAAACCTCTCAAAAGTGCATTCATTGCTTTTGAATTGTAATGTTGTAGGAGCTTACCTTCCTTATCTGTAGGAGGATTAATCAAGGGATTGTATCCAATTTCAATTACTTCCCAAATTTCATTGCCAAGTGCCATCAGGTAGATCTTCATTCTCAAACTCCAATATATATAGTCACTTCCATCAAATATTGGTGCTGAATTATTTGAGGACACATTCTTAGAATCCATTGTGTTCTTGTTAGCTTTTCCTTCAAGCTATTAAACTCTTATGAAGGAACCCACTCTGATACCAATTGAAGAACACAAGCTTATACTGAGAGGGGGGTGAACAAGTATACAAGACCACTTTTTACTTTTCAATCCAAATCAATAATATGCAAAGATAGCAATATCAATAGTAGTAATCAAAGTAATGCACAAATCACCACACACAATAGAGACACCAATTTTATGTGGTTCACCCAATGATGGCTACCTCCATGGAGAAAATATTTCACTAAAATTTTTCTCAAATAATTATCTTGGGAATCCTTTCCCTATTACAATGTTTATGGACCTCTGTCCAAAGGAGATACCAATCCCCTAAATCAAGTTTATGGATCTCTATCCATAGGAGAACTCCTTCTCCTCTGCTCTGGCTGGTGATCCTCTAGAAGACTACTACCTCCACTACTATGGCTTATGGATATCTCTCCACTAAAGAATATTTTCCCCACTCAGAAGACCTATCCTCACTGCCTTGGTTGATGGATCTCTATCCACTAGATACTATCCTCTCTGCTCTATCACCTCCAAAGCTCTATCTCAAATCTTCACTAAACATAGTCCTTCGGTCTAGCATAAATCTACTCAATCTCTATCTCTGGTCTGGTATAAATCTATCCTCAAATCTACACCAAAATTTGCTCTCAAGTCTTCTCTAGAACTTGCTCAAATCTGCTCTACAAGTCCTCTCTAGAACTTGCTCAAATCTGCTCAACAAGTCCACATAGAACTTGCTCAAATTTGCTCAACAAGTCCACACAAAACTTGCTCAAATTTTCTCAACAAGTCCACATATAACTTGCTCAAATATGCTCAACAAGTCCACATAGAACTTGCTCAAATCTGCTCAACAAGTCCACATAGAACTTGCTCAAATATGCTCAACAAGTCCACACATAACTTGCTCAAATATATTCAACAAGTCCACACAAAACTTGTCCAATCTCATAGAAACATAAAGATAATTGTTAGAGACCCAATATGTTTCAACTCAATGCTCAATCACTTTCTCAACTCAAATAAAAATATAGTTTGTTTTATGCAACTTGAACAATTACTTCACACATCCACTTGACTAAGCTCAACCAAATTTTCTCAACCAATCACTTTAATGAAATAATCCTTGCTCACAAACCCTAGTCCAAGCATATCAACTCAAAATATTTCCAACAATGCTCAACAACAAATCTCACATAACAATGATACTCATGTTCTTTTCAAACCCTAGTTCAAGTTCTTCACACAACCAATGGCTTCAACAACAATGCTTATAAAACAAGGTTTTAACAACACTTCTTTATTCCAGAAAACCTTGAAGCATTCACTCAACACACTCAATAGGAAACCCTAACCAAGTCCTTTTCACTCCAAACTTATTTTCTAGAAAACCAATCAATCAACTCAACTATGGAAGAATGTGCTCATACCTTTTTCTTGATGATGAAGGGATCTCATAAATCTGCCACAACCACAAACACTTCTATGCCAAGCTCAAAGAGGTTAGAAGATAAATATTTCTCACAATATAATGTAAAACTCAATTACACCTTATCACTCCATCTCAATAGCAATATTTGACAATAATATCTTCACAAAAATTTCCTTTTCAAAACACACCTTCAATTTCTCAATTTCACAAAATTGATATTCCAACTTAATTTCTATCTCCTAAGGTAAAATAATATTTACCTTAATAAAGCACCTATTTACCACTTAGGTAAATAAACCAATATCACCTTATAACTCCCTAACCTTAGCACAATTAATCAAATTCCACAAACACCCCAAAAACCTTAGCACAATGATCAAATATCACAAACATTCCCTTATGCCTCCTAAACCTTAGTATTATGCAAAAATCAAAATTAAATCATAAAAACCTTTGGTGAAACCCCTTTCATGATTTTTTGAGGTTTTGACCCTACGCCTTCTCCCTCGACTAGCACCTTAGCTACGGCTAGCTAGCCGTGTGAGCTAAGCGCTCCACGTGCTTAGCTTAAGCCCTAAGGTTGCTTAAGCCTTTTCACAAAGGCTTCAAAGCCTTTGACCTTCTCCTACGTCTAGCACCAAGCTAGACCATGAGCTCTACTCCCTCTACCTTGCTCAAACACCATGTGATGCCTCGATCACGATACGCTACCATGATTACAATGCGCTGTTCTACTTCATCAATACACCACTCACAAATTTTGGAGGCTCCGAATTTTTTGTTGTTCATTAATTTGAATGCCATCTTCCCTAAGGTTTGTCTTAGGGTTTAAATACCCTTCATTTGCTTTGCATACAACGTCGACGGATGATTCGACTTGATGACGTCGGCTTGTATAAATTATAATTTATAATTAATTTAAATTCAAAAGAATTTAAATATTATAAATTTAATTTATAAACTTTAGACTTTAATAAAAAATTAAAGCCCTCTTTGAGTTAATATCAAATTGTCATTTGCACTTCACTGGGTTGATGAAAAATAATTTTGCCACCTTGGTTTTAATAAAAACCTTAATTCTGCCATCACAATGTTAGAAAACTATCATTATGGTTTTAATAAAAAACCTTTTAATGTGCCACCATGGTTTTAACAAAAACCCTTATAAAATCATATTTGGACAACTTTTCTCCATCTCTTTGCATTGCTTCTTGGTGTTAATGATGATGTACTCCATGGTATTAATGATAGCTTCATGTGTTCACTTTGGCATCAATGATGACTTCTCACCTTGACATCAATGACAACTAAATGAGCTCAAAATGTGCAATACAATAGCATAAATGTGATGCTCATCGAGTAGGTTAAGTTGATCGAATTATGCTTGTCAAGTGGTATTGTCATCGATGAAGTCTTGAAGAGAAATTATTAAAGAAGAAATCTCGAGTTTGAGAGGCATGAGGGCTTTGATGCCATAAAAAAAGGAGAACAATGTTACCCCTTTTGGAGTTTGTATGATTGTTCTATAAGCCTAGAGATCTAGAGTCATTTGGTTATGCCAATCATGATGTGAGTCTATGATGGTTTTATGAATAATGGCATAGATTATTTCATTTGTAGCTTTAGTTTGGCCATTGCCTTAGGGGTAGTATGGTGTACAGAAGCTATGCTAGATATTGTACTTAACTCATAACAACCATACATTCTTGTTCTTGAATAGCGTACCATTATCAAATATTAGCTTTGTAGGAATACCAAAATGGCATATGATGTGTTGGGTAATGAACTCACCAATTTTGGGTCCAATGGTTTGGACCAGAAGGATGGCCTCGACCACTTTGTGAAGTAATCCATGGTTGTAATGATGAATTTATGATTAATAAAGGAAACATGAGAAGTTTAGTTGATGATATCCAAGCCCCACTGAGAGAATGACTAGGTGGTTTGGATAGGTTGTAGGGCCTATGACGGTAAGTGAATGATATTGGCATATTTTTTATACTTGATACACTTTTTCATGTATGCACAATAATTATGCTCCATGGTGGACCAATAATAACCCATGTGAAGGATGTACTTGGTAATAGAAATACCTTCAAAGTATCCACCACAGATGCCATCATGGATATCCATAATGACCTAGTGTACTTCCTGTATTTCAAGGTATTGTAAGAGGATGCTATCATAGCCATATTTATATAAGATATCTCCTAATAAAGTGAAGTGTATGGCTCTTTGTTTGAAAGCACACTTGGTTGTTTGAGATAAATCTGGTGGAAGTAAGCCCAATTTGATGTAATCCTTGACCTAAGAAAACCAAGTATTGAAAGGTTCTATTTGAAAGAAATTGACGATTTTAGTAGAATAATGTGTTTGTGGTGTAATGGATGGTTGAGAAAGAATTTGGACAAGCACCGCAGTGGCTTCATTGTGTGTATATTTGGGCATTTGAAATAAGAGTGAGGCCATAGTATCAATAAAGTGATTGGTAGAGCACTGTCTAGACTCAATATCATACCACCCAAACTAATCGAGTAATTTAATGACCACATCCTTATATTGCTTGAGCACAAGATATCAACATTAAAATATACCTTTAACTTGATTCACAATAAACAAGGAGTCTCCATAGATTTGGATTTTATTAACATGTATGGTGAGCACCATTTGGAGACTAAGAATGAGTGCGTCATACTTGATATTATTTTTGGTGCATGGAAAATTTAATTTGAAATAAATGAGGACTGGCACCCCTTGTGGTGTAATGAAGACAACCCCTACACTAACCCCTTGCTCATATCAAGAGCCATAAAAAAAGAGTGTCATGTATGCGGTAGGCTTAGGTTCAATATGTTGTTTGATTTTTAGAAGTTTAAAATAGAACATCATTTGGAAGGTTAAGGACTAGTGGGTGAGTGGTTGACATGGGGGCTTCAACAAGATGATCAGTGATGACCTACCCTTTGATGGATTTTTGACTAATGAATTTGAGATCGAATTCAATTAGGAGCATGATCCATTTAGTTTTTTGATTGTTGTTATAACTCCTACCCATCATATACTTGAGAGGATTATCATGTGCAACCACAAAGGTCATATGATTGAACATGTAGTGATGTAACTTTTGATAGTGAAGACAAATGCAAGGAAAAGTTTCTCCATATAGGTATACCATGTTTCATAACTGTTGAGTGTACAAATGATGTAATAAATATCTTGTTCCTTGGATGCTTAATTTTTCTAGGCCAATAGTGTACCCAATGCAAAGTCCATGGTGGATATATACAAATGAAAAGGAATATCGGGTCGAGGGTGCAATAAAATAACTAGTGAAGTGAGGTAGGTCTTGATATCATTGAAGGCTCATTGATAGTTGCTATCCCAATGAAATGGTACCCCTTTATATAGGATATAGTTAAATGGATTACATTTATCAGAGAGTTGGGCAATGAACTGATGAATCAATTGAATTTTGCCCTATAAGCTATGTAATTGTTTGAGGTTGGTATGAGGTGGCATATCAACTATATTTTAGACCTTTTTAAGGTTGAATTTGATGCCTTGTGAAGAAATAATGAATTCAAGGAGCTTTCTTGAGGTGACACCAAAGATGCACTTCTTGGGATTGAGGTGAACATTGTGCTCAATGAGATGGTCAAAAATCTTGTGCAAGTCATGAATATGATCTTGATGCTTCTTTGACTTGGCTAACAAGTCATCTACATAGTCCTCCAAAATTTTATGCATGTAGTCATGGAAGATGTAGGTCATGGCACGCTGGTAAGTGGCACTAGTTTTCTTAAGGTCAAATGGCATGACCATGTAGAAAATAGTCCCCTAGGGTGTAGCGAAATATATTTTGTGTTGATCTTCTAAATTGATCAAGAATAGGGTTGTAACTTGAGAACCTATCCATGAGGGATAACATTTCATGATATGCTATGGATTCAACCAACGTATCAATATTGGGAAGAGGGAAGTTGTATTTAGGACATGCTTTGTTTAGATCTCTAAAGTTAGTGCATATCAAGACTCCTCATTTAGGTTTTGCCATGGGGACCATGTTGGACATCCAGTCAAGGTAATTTATTGATTGTATGAATCCCACATCTATAAGCTTTGGTAACTGCTCTTTGACCATTAACACAATTGTAGGGTGTATTTTGTGTAGTTTCTATTTTATCAGCTTAGTGCTATCATCAAGCATGAGGTTGTGAAAAACTAAATAAGGGTCTAATATTGGCATATAAATATAGGACCATGCAAATATGTACTTATATTACTTGAGTAATACTTTAAAACTATCATGCTATTCAATGAAGAGATATTTGTCAAGTTTAAAAATATAGGGATTTGATGGATCATCCCCAATGTCAACATCAATAGTATCCTCTATAAGCATGTGTGACCTATCCTCAAGTTGAGAAGAAATAGGGATAAGATGTAATTCATTCACAATATTAGAGAGAGAAATATCATCATCATGTGTTATCTTTGTATTATAGACACAATGAGCCCATGAAGAGGTGGAAGAATAGGGAGCATTAGCTGAATGTAGTAGACACTTGGAAATAAGGAGCTCTCATGGGGATGGTTCAGAAGATTTGTGATCGAAATCAATGTAATATGGATTGGTATAGATAATTTGATCTAGATGGATATCATAATGAAGTGGGGAAAAAATATCGACATAGATCATGTTATCAATATGGTAGGGGGAGGAGATGATGGTTTCTTGACCATTATTATGTTGAAATAAAGGGGAGGTATTGATTGTTCGAGATAATGACATAGGGTGATAGGAGGATAGCATGATTGATGCAAATAGGATCGAGTACAATGCTTATTGGGTAAACAAGTGGATAGGAAAAGTGTAGAAAATTATGGTATAAGGGGATTGACTCCATGGTAGGTGGTGTGAGGGACAATATGGGGAAATCTAGGATAAGGTCCTTGATGTCATAAATTGGAGGAATGACACATGATGAGGAGTCAAGAAATAAATGATCAGGGATTTTGATGGATGAGTGAGATGATGAGGTGTCCCTTTGAACATCAATTTTGAGGTTCATGGTATATCACTCCTTGAGTGGGTCCCTAGAGGGGTATGGAAGGGTATCACCTAGGATGTGAAAAGCTAAATACGGGTAACCTAAACCAAAATTATCACCATATTATTGATAATGGGGATGAAGGAAATCTCTAGATCATTACTCGTAGCAACCTAGACCAAACCCTTGCTATGGAAGCATTTGAAGTAATATTTTGTAAAATTTAGATTTGATAGGTAGTCAATATTACCACAAAACTTGTCTTCAAGAGGATTTTTCTCAGATGTGGAAGTCAGTGTATCCAAGCCCTCATAAATGAAGTTGGTATTATTGGTGGGTGGGTCAAAGGGTATGATAGCTCCAATGGTGAAGGATACATTGCAAGGGTGCTCAAAGTTATGGATATATTTGAGGTTTGTAGGAGAGATGTGAGCATTGCATATGTTGTACTATTTAGGACTTGATGTAATCATGAGTATAGATACATGCAATATTCCATAATACTCTTGGTTGGGCAATGATTCGTGGTGTGATGATGAAGAAGATGATGGTTGTGAATCAGGGGGAAGCAAAACTAGAAGTTGGGATGTGATGAGTGGTGGTGATTCTTGAGGTGATGACAAGAACAAGGGCCATGATTTAGTAGAGGTAAAACCATAATAAGAGGGTGAAAAAGGTACTGAGGTCTAATTGAGTTGGGAATCAAGGTGAGTGGTGCACTGTTCCCATGAATAACACTCTAATGGAGTGGCTAGGATAGGATGATTAGCCTGGAGAAATTATGAATAAGGTAGGGACAGAAAGCTAGATGGATAAAAATAAGTGTAAGAGAGATCTAGAAATGTTGGTGGTTGAGTAGGAGGAATTATTGGAGGGCTCAAGATGGGGGTGTTTGGTGTAGCGGTGATAGATGTAAGAGGTTGTAACCCTAAAGAATTGGAGAAATAAGATGTAAGTGAATGTTGTTTAAGGTATGAGGGAGAAGGTAATGCTATTGATGAACAAGATATGGGTGAAAAATAGGATTAGGTCGAAGTAAAAGTATTTTCTTATGTGTTAGCCAATGGAGGGGTAGGTAATAATAGTGGTAATGATTGGTCATGTGTTGACAAGGATAAAAATTTTATCTCAATAGAATGGATGGAAATAGGTGTGAATTGTGAAGAAACAAATGGCAAAAAGTATGGTAGAGTGACTATATTGTAGAACTAAAAGGGGTTGTCATCCACCTCAATGCAGTGGACTTGGTCATTGTGAAGATATTTCAAGTAGTGATAAAGTGTGGATGTGACACATTGCATGTTCCTAGTCCATGGATGTCCAAGGAGGATATTGTATTGCATATCTCCCTCGATGAAATGACATAAAGTGGGTATCATATTGGTGCAAATTTGGATGGGGAGGATAATAGAACCAATTGTCTTGCATATCAAACTATAGAATTCTCACAAATTGAGTGTAGAAGTAGTGAGGTGAGTAGGTAGAATGTTGAGATGTTGGAGGATGACAGTGGAGATGATACTAATAGAAGATCTAGTGTCAATCAAAACATGCTTGTAAGTAGTATCATTAATATTGGCTAGAATGTGTAGGGGAGGATAAATTCCCTCTCCTTCAATAATTATAATCTCATGGTTGTAAAAGATGATATATGGTTGCATACATGTTTTTACATTACCCATGAACTATACAAAGGTATTGGTATCTTGTGCTTATACATCTATTGACCATAATATCTCATTTAGAGCCTTGTGATGAGGTTGTGATTGGTGTAAAAGGTCATATATGGATAACTTAGTGGGAGTTGTATGACTTTGGTGTGTGAGACTACTACAAATAGTAACAACATGAGGCAGTGATTGTGGTGGGTTGGGTTGTGTAGGATATGATGATGTGGTAATAGTGGGACGATGTTCCTGATGGACATGGTGAGTAGGGTAGCACTAGTTACGTGTAATTACATGAATCATACCCACTAGACCCATTTGTGGTGAATATTTGTTGACCTAATTAACCTACCGAGAGGTAGGTTGAGATGTTGAAGAATCCTATGGTTTCCTATGATATAGTAAAGACATCTTATAAATCCCTAAATTTTAGTTTAAGGGAGCCAATGGATTTTTGGTGTGTATGATCCCATTGTTTATAAGATCCTATATCCAACTATGAAATTATAGCCATTTTTGGATGTCATGCCCAGGTTGCCTATGATAATCACAAAATGTGTTCTCATTGAAGCCCTTTGGCTTTAAGTGATTAGGATCTTCGAGACTTATTTTTTGTAAAGCAATAGTATCTGCATTATACAACCTTTAGAAAATATTTTTTAATGGTTTAAATAAAGTAGTCCAATTTTATTGTGGGTGTTGTGGAAATAGTTTTCAATTGTGATATTGACTTTCAGTAACATAGGGAGAAACTTTCGATTATTGACTTCGATGATATGATGGTAACTATTGTGGATGGGGAGTAGATATCGAGCCAATGGTAACCTAATTAGCCTAGGGTGGTCATGGAGGAGTTTTATTTTGGCTACCTTTACTAAAGTGGGTATTGGTGATGTAGTCAACATTTTTACAAAGTGTGATTTCACCCTCTTGGACCTTGATATCTTCAATAATTTTGGATTGAACAATGGCATATTCAAAGGAACGATGCTATTGTATTTGGAGTGTGGTAGAAATATGTTTCACATAACTTTTGGTAAACATTTTGACCAGTTCTATGGGTGTAATTGGAAATGTGAGATCATGAATGATCCCATGCCACCTAGAGATATATTTTTTAATGGGATCATTGTTGAATTGTTGCAAATTGTAGAGGTCTAGAAGTGACATTTTTTGCTTAATGTTAATGGAGAAATATTCTAGGAGTATTGGAAAATTGTTCAAAAGTGAATAGACTATGTTTAGGCAATTTGTTGAACCAGTCAAGAGCCTGGCCACCGAGAGATAAAGGAAATATGTTAATCATAAGCATGTCACTACTCTTAAGCAAGTGACTGACATATTGGTAAGTACAAAGATGCCCTTGGGGGTCCTCTTTACCCTTGAATTTATTGAATTTAGGTCTTTTATACTTTCAAGGGTATTGATGAAAGGTCATGCATGAATTGATGGGGTCATTGCATATTTTATTGTAAGTTGGTTTCTATGGTCCATATCCACTAGTACACAACTCTAGAGCCTTGAGTTTTTCTCTCATGAGTTGCATATCAGTGGGAGTTACGGATGATGTAGGTATGGGGGAAGAAAATTATCCCTTAAGGGGTTGTTGAGAGGAGTATTTATGAACACTTGTAGAGTAATATGGGAATGGTGGTAAGACATACTCAATAAGAGGTGATTGCATGGTGAATGAGATGAGATTAGGGTGTGATGATGAGGAAGAAGCTTATTTTTGTTATTGAAGATGTTGCAAAAATTATTGTTTTTGTTGTTACTACTTCTATTGTTGCAACTATTGTTGTTGTTGCTATTGTTGATGTAGCAAAATTTTCTGAAGTTGTTGTGGGTTAAGTTGCTCTTGATGGAATAAGTATTGGTCTAGTGAGTGTGTATGTAGTTGTTGTGGTTGTTGGCATGATGAAGCCAAAGGGGGTGGATTGAGATTGTGAATAGTGGGTGGTTGTTATTACACTAGGACCTATGAAGATTGTTGACCAAAGTCATAAACGGGATGGTGGTATGGGTGTTACGCATAGTTTTGATTAAAAAATTGAATAGGTGTCTATACTAGCATTTTTTGATAAAATGAATGCCACTCATACTGGGATGTAAGCATGGGATGGGAAGAAAATATGGTAGGTATAGTAGAGACCCATGTAGGTGGTGAGGAGAAGAAGGTATATGGTTTCTCACTTGACATAGAAATGGTGTTTGCAAATAGAGAAACAGGTACAAGTGTGGTAGGATTTAATTGTGAAGATGTCGATAAGTATTATTGAGACATCTGTATAAATTTCTATGGGGTGGGAGAATATGTAGGTAGATTTAGAGGACCTTGAGAACTTTGTGAAGGTGTGTAAACCTACATAGTGACAACAATGGGATATAATTGTATATGGATATGGGACAATTATTGAAGTGGAATGTGAGAATATGACTTGCCAAGGTTAAACAAATCTATCTTAGGAAGTGGGTTAGTGGAGTACAATAAAATAGATGGTGTTTATGGAATGAATATAGAAGGTGGTTGTAATGAAGGGTCAACAATAAGGCTTGGAGTTGTGATTGTAGAGTATGAAAAAGGTATGATCGATGGGGAAGCTTCTTGAGCATTATGCAGAGTTGGGGTAGCAAATACTGTGGCTACCATATGAGCGAGTGATTTTGTATCTAGATAAGTGGGTAAGATATTCCCTTTTCCATATAACAAATACTAGAGGAAAGGGTGAGGATAATGAGTGAAGGATGGTGAAGAGTCCTCCTGCAAGGTGACTTGAGGCTGAAAGTCATTAGGTGCAAAATAAAAAACACCAAGGAAATTAGCTAGTTTGTGTATTGACCTAGCAATATATGAGGAAGATAAAATGTCATACAAGATCTTATATACATAAAAATATTATCTAGTGTAGAGTGGAGTGTGAGTCAATTGAGACTGACCTCGAGAGTGGGGTCATTGATATGGTTTGATGATAATGTCAAGTTCTATTGGAAGTGTCTCAAATTTTTAGCATGAGAAACCTCCATTGCAAGGTGATCTTGCTGTCGAGCTTGGATATGAGTGACTACCACCATTTTTGGGAGAGGAAAGTAGGCTGAAAACCTTAGTTTTTGCCAAATCTAAGGTGAAAAACTAGTCATAATGGTGTTCTATAAGTGATCAGATTCTTCTATAAAATAGAAGTTTGGGTTACAGGGTAGGGTGCGATTGAACTGGGTTATAGGGTACCTAGTGACTATGTCTGAAACTAGTGACAAAAATAGAAAAGTGCTAGAACTATATCCATAGAAGTGGGAAGCCCATTTTTACGAGTTCTAAACCTATTTTTGTGTGTTTTGTGAGAGAAATTCAATCAACAACAAGAAATAGGGTGTGGTGGATGTATTCCAAAAAGTAGGTGTGTTTGCAGATAATATCCTCTTTTGCCCAAATACACACGAGGGATAACTTATACAAATGAGAAAATGGTGTCTAATGGAGGTAATGGCTTGAAAAATCCTAAGGAAAATAAGATGCACCAAAATGCAAAATCCTCTATAGAAATAGGTGACACTATCTAAGACCTACTACTAGCATACCCATGATTTCGCTTCACCCTTAGGTGGGCTTAGTCAAGAACGACAGTTGCACACTCATTGATTATAATGAAGCCCTATGAGCAGGGGCATCTAATCCTAACCTACCTCGAGGATCTCTCAAGAGTAGGGGATTTTTTGGTGATGAAGTCCAAAAAACCACTCATGGGGCTACTAAGGTGTGTAGGGGGTGAGCTAGTGGAAGGAGATGAAAGCCAACATCACCAGTCTCGAGTGGGGATTGGTGATGAAATCAAATCTTACCATTGTTTAAGCTAAATGTGAAGTGTGTGTTCTATGCTAAGAAAATAAGAAATGCAATTTCAAAAATAAATTGCATTTTGAGAAAGAAAAGAATGCAAAAATAATGATGCAACTTTTCCTTTAGATTTTTCTTTCTTTTCTTGAAAATGAAATGCTCTTTAAAAACCAAAAGCAATGCAAATAACTATGCACAATGTGTTTGGTAAAACTAGATGTATGCACAAAATATCAACAATATGATTTACAATCCTTTCAAAATTTTGTTGTTTCTAAACAAGATAAGCATGTTTTAAATACTTACCTGTATTCTCCAACTCCTATAAGTCCTTTTGGATGAATTATATAAGTTCAAATGCACTTCTACTTTGGTTGTAGGGTACCCTATGACTGATTTGGGTTTATAGGTACCTAGAGACTTTGGTGAAAAGATGATTTCAAACAAGATCTGAGATTTTTGATAGTATATTTTACTGTGGATAAGTAACTACAACTAGAAATAATAGTATACTATCTTTTTTTGAATAAAATAAGTGCCTAAGAAGGCCAAATATAAAATAAACACAAGTTCTACAAGATGGCATGATGCTAAGTTTTGCAGACACAAGGAGAACAACAATTTTGTAAGGTGGTGCAGTGCCAAATTTTGTAAGCACTAGAAACAACAAAATGTTAGTAAGGTAATGTGATATCAAATTTTTCTAAACACAAAAAGGACATCAATATTGCAAGGTGGTGTGGTGCCAATTTTTGCAATCACTCTTGCAAGGTGGTGTGGTGCCAAGTTTTGCAAGAGGCCAAGAGACACAAGATGTTAGCAAGGTGGTGCAATATCGAATATTGCTAAAAAAATCTTACAAGATGGTGCGGTGCCAAGTTTTGTAAGAGTTCAAGATTCACAAAGAGAGGTTGATTATACCTTTTGAGGACACCAATTTCTTTAGGTGGTTTGTAGCTACAGAGGCTATATTTTTGGCAAGGGGGATAGCAATCCCATATGGAGGTAAATCAGTCCCCTAGACTTACCTACAACTCTATGGTTGCTGTGGGTTGTATAAAAACTAGTTCCTACACACTTTATTGGAGTGTTTATTTGGGTCATTGGGTACCTAGAGACTCTAGCTCGTAGAATAGAAAAATTGCTATCTCAAATTTGGATAGTGTTTTTAGGATTTTTGTTGAGTTTTGATTGGTTTTTGGACCACTTATAACACAAAAAATAGTGAGAATTAGCTAGCTACTGAAATGAAACTAATAAGAAATAAATAAGGTGGGGGTCCCATCGGGCATGCTAGAATGAACTCGATGGAAAATGGGTGTAAAGTCTATGAAATATATTAATTATCAAAAGGGGTTACAAAGGGGTCCTTTTTTAAAAATATGCCTTAGAAGGCTACAAAGTAGGATTCAGCATGGTGAATGTCCCTCTTCTTTCAATGAACTAATCGACTACACCCTGGATCGATCTTCCAAGGATCCTCAAATTTGGGTGGGCTTAATGCAAGAGAGCCACCAATGATCAAAACTTGTCCTCCAGACCTGTATGACCTACAAAATGGGGTTAGTGTATTTGGGGACCTATCATGGATCAGATCCCATAGTTATGAAGATAAAAGACTCAAATAAATAGGAAAATACATGATAAAATTTATTGTAAATGACTATAAGTGATGTAATACAGTAAAGGTTATCTGCTAAGAGGGTTTTATGGCCTGCTATCATCTAAAACTAGACTTTACCTAGAGTGGCAAGGTAGGGTGCAATCGGTTTGGGTCGCTAGGTAACTAGTGACTATGCTTGTAGCTGAATTTTTTTGAATTTTGTAGAAGATAGTGTTGTATTGTGATTATAACAGCTCTTGGTTAGCATTAGATATGCTCCCATACATATTGAAACCTATTAATAAAGCATACAAAAGGGTACAAAAGGGTCGATTTTCATGGTGATTTTATGGTTGATTTATGGGTATAGGTTTGATGTAATTTTGATAGAGTTTTGGTATGTGAAATGAGGTGGATGCATTTGTGAGGAAAAGTACTACTATTTATAGCATTTTGGAGAGGTTAGGGGGGTGAGGTGTCCCTTGTGAGGTGGAGTGGACCTTGGGTTAGATCCCAACCATGGTGAGGTCAAAGGTGAGGTGTAAGGTGACTCACCCTTTCACATGCTTTGAAAAGAGATCTTTTAAATATCTATAAATATCCTATGTGCACACATGTGTGAGAAAAGGTTGAGGTTAACCTTGATTAAGTTGATCTTGAGTTAAACCAAGGTTAAAGGGGTGAGATGGAGGGTGACTCATCCCTTCCCATGTCTTAAAAAATAAGCATCTTTAAATATCTATGAATGTCATGGGTGCACACATGTGTGAGTAAAAGGTTAGTGTTAACCTTGATTAAGCTTAATTAAACATGTAATTAGCCTCTTAAGTGTACTTTAGTGATAAAGTAAATTTAAACCAAGGTTAGGGTTACCTAGGTTAGGATTTTGAAGGTGGTCACATGGGGACCATGGTTAGGATTAGGAAAGGGCTTGAATGGTCCAAGGAGCTTATGCATAATACTTTTAATAAATGTAAGATGTTTTGAGATTAATTAATGCAATTTGGTGGCTTTTGCAATTTAATTTAACCATGAATAAGAAGTGCTTGGCCATGTGTGACTTTTGGATGTCTATAGTTACAATGCAGTATGGTGGAATGGATACTCCATCACTAATGATTAAAGAACTACATTATACTCCATCATCAATCTATATGGTGATCTACCCACTATATCTACTACTACCTACAACGATATATAATCATTCACTATGAGGCCCTTTATATAGGAATATGGATTCCTTGGCCAACACTCAGCTTCAATTTATATGAATAGATTCATGATTCCAATTTTTATGGCACTTTTTATCATCAAAAGCTTCACTATGAATCGTTTTTGAAGTAAGATCTAAATTTGCTTCACTTTTTATAAGTAGATTCATGATTCTAATTTTTATGGCACTTAATTTTTCCTTTCTAAAGGAGTTATTATTTGATGTATTCTTAGGTGTAGACATCCTTATAGCTCCCTAGTTGTTAGATTATGCTATAAGTGTGATAAAGTTATTTTGGAATTAATAGTTCAATCTTGAGTTGATTTTGTAAGCAACAATAATCAACTTCTATTTTACCTTATCTCTCCTATTGAACTTATGCACTTATAAATTTTGAAGTTCCTTTAGGTTGGATTCCTTTTATCCCTTTAATTAATTCCAACTCTATATGATGCTTTAATGAACTTCATTCTCCTACCTTCAATAATTTGATCTTTAATTTTCTAAATTCCAATTATATAGTTTGAAGTAGTATGCCTTATAACTCCCTATATTTGGAATATTAGAAAATAATTATATTTGCAAATTGGTATTGAATTTAATCAAGGTTGACAACCTTATATCTCCTACTTGGTTATTTGCAAATATCTATAATTATTCCTTCCTTTGTTAGGATTCCTTTCTTGCTTCCTAAGGTTGTTGTTTTAATTATCAACCTTATATTTAACACCTTATAACTCCAAATTTTAGAAAGAAAATAATTGAATGATATACTTATATTTCTTCTATGTAGACATCTCGGATGGTTATGAGTATTAAGATGCTCTCATTGGTCAGTGATAATGTACCCGATATGAAGATACTGTTAGTTTTATTCTTCCTTTGATAGCATTGAAGTAGATTGTTTTGCTCTTCCTTGTAAGTGGTTTTTATCTCCCTTGATAGCAGTAATGTAAGCTCTTAGATGGTGTTGTATTACCTAAACATTCCATGCTTAATGAGCACTGTAATCATTGATTGATGATAGACTTGTAATAGATTTCCTTTGACTCCTTGACGTTGTGCTTTTAATGCACCCTTGTCGCTTCAACACACTTTATTTTGACTTCACTTACATTCCATTACACTTGCTTTAGGCTCATTTGGTGTTTGCTATAATTGCATGGTCTTGGGCACTTATGTAGCTTATGTTATCCTTAGACTTGCACCCATGCTAGCTTATGAAGCATTATAGTAACACTTCAATATTTGAATAACGTTATTTCTTCCTTCAACTGGTAGACAATGATGAATATGCTCGTAATGATGTATTTCAATGTCCAAGGTTTATATGTTATATTGGATGTTTCCTTTGTGAGCATTACTGAATGCTCTATTACATAATACAAGTGGTGACCTTCTCTACTGCATGTATGCTCTCTTATAGAACTCCTTTGATAGCTACAAAATGGTTGTTTCCTTGATTCTCAATGCTTTATTTAGGTGGAAGAATACACTTCCCTTCACAATATTGGCTCTTGGTTTGATGAGGTCGATTCTATGGTGCTATTTGACTGGAAATTTTCCATGGTAATGCACCTCTTTTGATAGTAAAATAGCTCTCTTTTCTTTGTTGTAACACGCTGTAGTGATTGCACTAACATACTTTCCTCTTGCAACTTCTCTTTTCTTTGTTGTAACACACTGTAGCAATTTCACTAATGCACTATCCTCTTGTGGCTTCGATTGCTTGTAGACATTCACTCATGAAGACATCAATATTATGGATGACAAAATACCACAATGCACGTTGAATGTTGAGTCATTTGTTAGCTTGGTTCCCACGTGCTTTCAACCTAGTATTTGCTCCTCATGGATGATAGACTTTGAACCCTTTTGGTGTGGTCCACTTCAAGCACTTTCGATGGTGCTAACAACCAATGTTGAGATCCCTTTGATTGGCTCTTCAATGTTGATAATATGACCTCTTGTAGATAGAATAATGTGCTATGTTGAGTGTCTTAGGACACTTGTATTTTTATCTCCTTTTGATATAGTAATAGAGATAAATTTGGTGCTCACATTCAAATCTATGAAACCCTTTATTTGCACCTTAATTTTGAGACACTTCAAGTCTCTTCTTGTAGCTTCTCTTTCTTATTTTATGGTTGCCTTCTTCTTCTTGACTCCTTGGAGGAATTTTGATCTACTTGGTGGCTTCTATAGGCCACAATATCTTGTAGGTATTGAGTTATGAATAATGTCTTTAGACACTTTGATATTTGTAGATTTTGTGCTCTTTTGGTTTTCTCCTCAAACTAATAACCAATGCATATAATAATATTTAAGAGTAAATGAGTTAACCAATCTAGAATAGTGCAATAGTAGTCTTACCTTATTGCTCCTTTAATGCACTAATAACTCTTAAATAATGCACTTAATAATATCTACAACTTCTAATTAAGAATAATGTCTTCTAAAGAATTCTTTCTTTAAAAGCAATCTGAACCTTGCACTACAATCAATATTGTAGGATGTAGTCTTTTCTTAGATAGACAATAGGTAGATGATATTTTTCTTTTTGTCAAAATATATCCAACTCCTATTTTATTGTGCAGGTAATAACCTTAAAAGTAATTTCCTTTTGCACACCTTGAAGACTATATAATCAACCTTATTTTTGTAACTTATGAATTCTAATAATGGTGCTTTAATGGAATTGAATAATAACCCTAATCAAAGTTCAACTAATGAACTTATTTGCACCCAAGTTGCTTAACTTTATTGCTCTATAGATGAAGGATTTGAGCAGGTTCTAAGTGGAACTGTTGAGAAGATTTGATTAGGTTCTATGTTGACCTATTGAGCAGATTTGAGCAGGTTCTGAGTGGACCTGTTGAGAAGATTTGAGCAGGTTCTATGTGGACCTATTGAGCAGATTTGAGTATGTTCTGAGTGAATCTGTTGAGCAGATTTGAGCAGGTTCTGAGTAGACCTATTGAGCAGATTTGAGAAGGTTTTGAGTGAACCTATTAAAAGAGATTTGGAGGTGATAGAGTATAGAGGAAAGAGTCTCAATGGATAGATATCCAATAGCCAAGACAATTGAAGACATATCTTCTGAGTGAAGAGTATTCAAGTGGAGAGAGATCCACTAGTCAGTGCAGTAGAGAGATAGAGTCTTCTAGAAGATCACTAGCTAGAGTTGAATGGGAAAGAGTTATCCTATGGAAGAGATCCACGAACTTGAGATTAAGGAGATCAACATCTACTTTGGATAGAGGTCCATAAACATTGTAATTGGGAAGGATTCCCAAAATATTATTTGAGAAATATTTATAAGAAATATCTTCTCTATGGAGGTAGCCCACATTGGGTAAACAACGTTAAATTATGTGTCTCTATTGTGTATGGTGTTTTGTGTATTGCTTTAATTACTACTATTGATACTACTATCTATACACTGCATAATATTAAATTGAAAAGAAAAAGAAAAAGTGGTCTTATACTGTTCACGCCTCCTCTCAGTATAAGCTTGTGTTCTTCAATTGGTATCAGAGCGGGTTCCTTCATAAGAGTTTGACAACTTGAAGGAAAGGTGGTCTAAGAACACAATGGATCAAAAGGAACAAAAGGATGGGTCCTTCAATAATGTAGTACCAGTATTTGATGGAAGTGACTTCTTGTATTGGTGTGTGCTGATGAGATTTCACCTAATGGCACTTGGCAATGAAGTCTTGGATGCAGTGGAATTTGGATATGATTCAACAACAAATCCTCCTACAGATAAGGAATGTAAGCTTCTCATGCATGAAAATTCAAGAGATATGAATGCAATTATAAAAGGATTGCATAGATCAAAATCTATGAAGGTTATGGAATGTAAGACAACAAAAGACATGTGGGAACTATTGCATACCATATATGAAGGAGATAAAAGTGTTAGGAAAGATAAGATCATAAATATCAAAGGATAATTTGAGAACATAAGAATGAGGGATGATGAGAACATTCATGACTATATCAACAAGGTTGATGAACTTATACATGATATGAAAGGTCTTGGAATGAAGGTTGATGAATATGATGCTTGTGATAAGATCTTGAGAACTCTTCCAAAAAGGTACAGTGAAAAGGTTTTTGCTATAGAAACATCAATTGACAGTGATAGTCTAATAAGAAATGATTTTCTTGGCATTCTTACTAATTTTGAGATAAGAACAAAAGATATTATTCCTTCGAAAGAAGCTACATTCAAAGTGGACATAAAAAAAGGGTAAGAAGACAGAACCAAGCAGTGAGTCATCTAGTGATGAAGAAGCAAATTATGGTAGAAGATATAAATGTTACAGAAGATATATAGATCTAATATATATTAAGTGTTTCAATTGTGGAAAGTATGGAAACTATGCAACATAGTGAAAAGAACCAAAGAGCAATAATGATGAAGAAAAACATGATCACAGGTACAGGGAATTAGAAAGACACATGTACTAGAATAAAAACAAGGATGGAAAAAATAGGCAAGGGAATAATTTCTTCCAAATGCAAAAGAGAAGATACTATGCAGATAATGCAAGTAAGTACTCAATTGATAGTGATGCTAGTTTTTCAGAAAATGATAGAGATTAAGTCATATTTATGGTTGAAGAGAAAGAACCAGTTAAGAGAAAGACTGCAGTTATTCTCAAGTGTTTTAGATGTGGTAGATTTGGACATCTTGAAGATGATTGCACAAGGGATTGTTATAGTTTTAGTTATGATGATTTTGAAGATGCACTTGATAGACTAGATGAAAATCTTCTAATGGCATTAGAATATGAAGTGAGTGATCCTATAGAAGACAAGCCAAAAGAAAGAATTGTTATGGACAAAGGCAAATAAATACAGGATTATTCAACAGAGAATGACTATGATCTCAAGGGAGAGCTTATCTATGCCCTTGACATAATAAAGAAGGTAAGAAAGCAAAACTATGAGCTTGAAAGTTAGTTTCAATAATGTGATGAAGAAATATTATTGCTCATAGAGGATTTAGAAAAGTCAAAGGCTAAGGAAAGCAAGTTCAAAGATAAGATAGAAGTAAAGATATTGGAATGTAAAAAGTAACAAAATAAGTGGCCCTACTAAAGAAATATTTAAAGGATTCCAAGAATAAGCTATACAAGTATGTAAACAGTGCAAAGAGTGTGGATAAAATAGTCAAGATATAAATAAGAGCAACAAACAAGATATTTCTTGGTTATAAATAGATTCAAAAGAAAAGGGAAGAAGAGTCTACTTCAAGTCTTTAAGAATATGGAACTTCAGAAGAAGGTGCTTCAGAAGAAGACAGTGTAAGAGGGAGTGAGACATCAGAGGATGAGTTGGACAACAAAGAGTTCAACAAAGATAGGAATAATGCACAAAGAAGATACATATGGAACATAAATAAGAATAGGAGATTGATGAGGTCAAGACAAGGAAGCTTCAATGGGAGATGTTTTTCATGTCACAAGTTTGGGCACATGGCTTCATAGTGCAGGACACATGAAAGATAAGAATATGGAAAAGGACAAATTTTCAAAGGATATTGCTACTCATGTAATGAGTTTGGTCACAAGACAATGAATTGCAGGTTTCATGATAGAAGAGGATATGGCTTCACTAGGAGAAGTCCTAAGACATTTGCACCTCCAAGGAATAATAACATTAAGTGTTATAAGTGTAATAATGATGGTCACATAGCAATATGGTGTAGAGAAAATATTCTAGAATAAAGCATGAACAGGAACAAAAATATGAACAAGAACAAAAATATGAACAGGAATAGGAACATTGGCATGAACAAGAATAGGAATAGGAACAAGAACATAGATGAGAACAAGAACAGGAATAGGAATAGAAGTGATGATAGGAACATGGATGATGACTTGGAAAGAAATAATGAGAGGATTTAGAAGACTCAAAAAATAAGATAGAAAGATAAAGGCAAAGAGCAATGCTTTCGAGGAGTAGAAATACTCCCACCCTAGAATTAACCACCTCATGTGGAGGTGGGGTAGGGGCTAAGCTAAGAGGCTCATTCTTAGCCCCGAGCCCCAAAGGTGACCCTTTGCTATTGATGTCAAAGGGGGAGATATTTGTGTATATTGGGGAGAGATTTGGTTTGGGGAGAGATTTGATATTTGAGAAAGCATTGAGCCAAGAGGAGCAAAGTCCCAGGGGGAGCAACAAATAAGGTCAGGTTTTAGTAAAAGGATATGGGTTGCCATTAATGACAATAGCAAATATTGTTGGACATTTTGAGTCCTCTAAGTAAAAGTTGTCATTGATGTCACCTGATAGAGTTATCACTCATATCAAGGAATTCAGAAAGAGATAAAGTCATTCAAGGTTGTCACTATCATCCAAGGAAAAGCTTCATCCGTGCAAAAGTGAAAGGAAAAAGGCTTCATAATATTTTAATATTATTGGAAGCATAGGTTAAGTGATTGGTTTATAAAAACCCAAAATGGGTTATTGAAAAGGTTAAAAAGTAGGTTTATTAATTATTTATAAATTACTTAAATTCACAAGGAATTTAAATTTTATAAATAATATTCGTTACACTAAGGTTGTGCATTAAGACAAGGCTTAAAGGTTTAATTAAACCAAAACCTAAGGTTGGTCTATTTTAATTTATAATATTTAAATTTAAATATATTATAAATTAATTAACCATGTCGACGTCAACTTTATTCGATGCATCGACATGATTGCATTGAAGATAAAGGCATTATATATAATGCCCCAAAAGGCATTAACGAAGATCACCCTTGCTAATTTGTTTGAGCGCATGCGAAAAGGCTCGTGTTTTAAAAGATTTGATGGTTCACAAAAAGTGTGAAGTAGGGAACATGTGGGTGATTGGAGCACATAGGTCAGATTGGTCTAGTGGTGCATTGTCTTGGTGAGATAGAGGAGGTCTCACGTTTGATCCACTTAGAATTTTTTCTTGGAAGATTGTTTGTGCTTGAAGTGCATTTTCATTATTTCGAAAGGCACATTTTTCTTGAGATTGTTGATGCAGTTCGTGCCTTTTTGGGCACGTGAGGGAATGTGGCCCAATGATGGCTTGGCTATGGCTAAGGCATTGGGAAGGAGGACGTCGAGGGATCGAATCCCTCTGAGAGGCAAAGGCAAGTTAATTTTTATATTTTATTTTTTTAAAATAGCCTTAAGGAGAAATAAGGGTTATGCTATGCATTAGAAAATTGAGAGATTTTTGATGGTTTTATTTTTGGAAGGGTAGCATATTATATATAGTTGGAAATAATATTTCAAGGGCTACTTGATTAATTACTTACAAGGAGAAATAAGGTGTGTGTAAAGAGATATTTCTAGTTTTGGAAAAGGGGTTCAAAAGTGAGTTTGATTTATTATTTTTCAAAGGGGATTATTTCCTTCATGAGAGGACATGGTGAATTTTATTGAGTAGGAGTAATAAGGTGTTATTGGAATATTATTTTTATTGTTGTGATATTACTCAAGTCATCTAACCTATTTGTGATTGAAAAGAAAATATTTTAAAGTGTGTTGAGTTTGATAGATTTTGTGGACAACTCCTTGGCATCAAAAAGGTATGGGTAATATTCTCCATTGGATTGATTGGGTGATTGATTTCTAAAAACATCATTGGAGATAAAAGGATTGATTGTGGTTTCTTTTTCAAAAGTGGTTGGTTTAATGCTTCAAGGTTTGTTGAATTGAGAGTTGTGATTAAACCTTTTTTATAAGCATTTTTGTTGAAGCCAATTGGTTATGCAAAGAAATTGAACTTGAGTAAGAAAAGAATATGAATATCATTGTTATGTGAGATTTGTTATGAGCATTGTTGTTGATGCCAGTTGGTTATGCAAAGAACTTGAACTTGAGTTAGAAAAGAAAATGAGTATCATTGTTATGTGAGATTTGTTATTGATCATTGTTGGAAATATTTTGAGTTGGTTGATACATGCTTGGACTAGGGTTTGTGAGAAAGGGTTGTTCCTTGAGGTGATTTGTTGAGTAGATTTGATTGAGCTTAGTAAAGTGAATGTGTGAAGTGGTTGTTCAAGTTCCATGAAACAAACTATTATATATTCTGATTTGAGTTGAGATTTAGATTTGAGTATAGGACATGTTGAGTCTCTAAAAATTCTCTTTATGCTTATATGAGATTGATTTGAGTTGAGACTGAGATTTGAGTATAGAACATATTGAGTCTCTAAAAATTATCTTTATGCTTCTATGAGATTGATTTGATTTGAGATTGAGCTTTGAGAATAGAACATATTGAGTCTCTAACAATTCTCTTTATGCTTCTATGAGATTGAGTTGAGAAAGTGATTGAGCATTGAGTATAGAACATATTGAGTCTCTCACAATTATCTTTATGATTCTATGAGATTGAACAAGTTCTATGTGGTCCTGTTAAGATTATTTGAGACAAGTATTTGAGAAGGCTTGTGGACTGATTTTGTGTGAGATTTTGTGGAAGCTTGCAATGCAGATTTGAGCTAGTCCTAGAGAGGACTTATTGAGTATATTTGGACAAGTTCGGAGTGAGCATGTTGATCATATTTGGAAAAGTTCTAAGTGAGCTTTTTGAGTAGATTTGGAAAGATTATGAGTGGAACTATTGATCATATTTTAGTAAGTTCTGTGTGGACCTATTGAGAAGATTTAAGCAGGTTCTAAGTGGACCTGTTGAGCAGATTTGAGTAGGTTATATGTGGACTTGTTGAACATATTTGAGAAGGTTTTGAGTGGACTTGTTGAGCATATTTGAGCAGAATATGAGTGGACCTGTTGAGAAAATTTGAGAAGGTTCTGAGTGAACCTATTGATAGAGCTTTGGAGGTGAAAAAGTATAGAGGATAGAGTCTCAGTGGATAGAGATCCAGTAGCCAAGATAATTGAAGATATATCTTTTGAGTGAGGAGTCTTCAAGTGGAGAGAGATCCACCAGTCAATACAGTAGAGAGCCAAAGTATTCTAGAATATCACTAGCCAGAGTTAAATGGGAGAGATTTCTCCTATGGAAGAGATCCATGAACTTGAGATTAAGGGGATCAACATATCCTTTGGAAAAAGGTCCATAAACATTGTAATTGGGAAGGATTACCAAAATATTACTTGAGAAATATTTAGAAGAAATATTTTCTCTATGGAGGTAGCCCACATTGGGTGAACCACACTAAATTATGTCTCTATTGTGTATGGTGTTTTGTGCATTGCTTTGATTAATGCTATTGATACTGCTATCTATAAACTACATAATATTGAATTGAAAAGAAAAGTAAAAAGTGGTCTTATACTGCTCACCCCCCCTCTCAATATAAGCTTATGTTCTTCAGGTCCTTCTTCTCAAGATTTTGAAATGTTAGAGATAGAGTATATTACATCATTTGGGTCATGTAAATGTACCTTCCTAGGTACATACTTAGGACATTAGATTACTTTAGGGGGAAGTTATCTAGTTACTTCATGCAATGTAATAAATGCACAAGTGTCAATGTGCAAGTTGTATATGTGCAAGGTGTCCCTTGTACAACTAGGTAGAGTGTTGGCCAAGGAACCTATCTTCCTATATAAAAAGGGCCTCATTGTAACAAGCTTATAACAAGCTCATAGCATATTCGTAGGTAGTAGCATAGTGTTGTGTAGATCACCATATATTGGTGATGGGTGCAATGTAGTCTAGTAGCTTTATTCATGGAGTGTCCATTTCCTCCATAGCTACATTGTATTCATTTCCATCATTTCTATTTATAGCATATTTCAGTCATCTCGTAGATTTACTTTCTTTCATATTATTCTTGCATCTTGTGATTGCTATCTCCCATTGCATACTGCATCAAAATCTAATAGTGGTATCAGAGCCATGGTAGATCTAGCCATAGTAGATCGATAGGAAAACCACCATTATCATTGAGCCTAAGTTTTTTGTCAACCTGATGCACCTTTGGACCAACCACTATCAAAAACTCTCAGAAGAGTCTAGGTGGTAGAATTAGGGAGAGCCACAAGTGAGGACTAAAAGAAATCTCAGTTCCAGAAATACTGAGATTACATTTGGCTAGAGTCTTTCCATAGAGTTGTAGGAAAAACTCATGAAGACTAGGACTCAACATTCAATCCACTAGATTGACAAATCAACTAGTGAAGATCATTCAGGATATTTGGAATTTGTTAACTATTGCCCAAAGTTTCTTTTGTTGTAGAAAATTAATTCTTAGATGATTGGGACACCTCCTACAATAGAAATCTAGGATATTTCAACTTTGTTGCCCGAAGGTCGATGTGCCTTCATAGTGCAGATATTAGTTCCTTGTGCAAGAAGAGAATACTATGGAAGAAGACTCTTAGAGAAGAGTCATGGTGAAGTTAGGAGACTGGAGATCTCCATTGCTAGATTGAGAACTTCATAGAAGAAGAAAAGGCCATAGAAGCCTTGATCCAGAAGAAAAGGCCATAGAAGCCTTGATCCAAAAGAAAAGGCCACAGAAGCCTTGATACTAAAGAAAAGGCCATAAAAGCCTTAATCCTATAAAATATTCTAGATAAGGGTTCCTGAACTAGAAAGAAGACTCTAGAGAAGAGTTCATGAAATAGGAGGTTGGTGATCTCATTTCAAATTGAAGGTAAAGAGATCAGGAGAAGATCTCATTGAAGAAACTTCCATTCTTGGAAGAAGAAGGACTAGGAGAGTCCTGCTCGAATCCAGAAGTAACAGAATTAGAGATCTAGAAGAAGATCTCACCACCAACACTTCTAGAAGTAGAAGGTTGAAGAAAATGTCTCAAGGAAGACTAGAAGAAGTTGCAAGATCAAAGACCTTGGAGAGGTCTCAATGAGCATCCAGTAAAAGGCTTGGAGAGCCTTACTGAAGAAATCATCAAAGGAGTTTTGAGGAGAACTCATTGGAGAAATTCACTATAGAATATAGTGAAAGATTTGGGACAATTATCACCATCTGACAACAAGCCCAAAATAAGAAGAAGAATTTGGCAAGGAGTGCCAAATCTCAGAAGAAGATTCAGAAGACCTCAAGACATTCAGAATCTTGAGAAGAAGATCCTGCTTGAAGTCAAAATTCGACAAGAAGACTTGAAGATAGGAGAAGCCTACCAAATCTGAGAGATTTGAAGATTACCTCTCATAGCAAGAAGGCATCATTTCAGAGACAAATACTTCTCCAAATCTATAGCAAAAGGAGAAGATTGCTTGAAGGATCAAATCACCAAAACCTAGGCTCATAAAAGAAAGTTCGAGACCACTTTTTGGTGAAGAAGAAACTGAGCAATGAGATCCTACTCAAAGCAGCAACTTGGTGATCTTAGACACCAAGATCTAAATCCTCTACAAAATCTTTCAAAAATGTAAGCAACTATTGGTGCAAGTAGATTCATTAATTGGATTACTTATCAGATTTGTTAAAGCACCTTATATTGGATTAGAGTTGCAAAAGAGGAAAATTGAATTATAGTCTTCAAAAGTGCAAAAAGGGAAAAGTTCCTTTTAAGGTTCATTTGCACATTAGCTTTGGAGTTGATTAGATTACAAAATTACAACTATCTATCAACTACCAAATATCTACTTTGGAAAGAAAAAGAAGACTAGTTCCTACAACTTTGTTTGTAGTGAAATTGTAGAATAATTCTTGAAGATTCATTTCAGATTATTCTTGATTAGTTGTAGTAAATTGATTAAGTGCACTTATAAGTTATTTTGAGAGTTGATTGGAGTGATAAGGTGAGATTTTTAGTGCATTAAAAGTGAAATATTAGTGGGTTCATTTGCACTACTATATTACTCTCAAAAAGCTTAGTGTTTGTGTTCTTGAGAAGGGCACAAAATCATATTAGCATCAAGTGTCTAAAGACACCATTAGTGCACCAAAATATGCAAATTTTAGTGGCCAAAGGAAGCCACCAAAATCAGCTCAATCCTCCAAGTTTTGGAGAAGAAAATAGCCACAAAAAATCAGCAAGGATTGCCTCAAATCGAGACTTGGTGAGTCTCAGATTCAAAGCACTATAAGTGCTATATTGCATCTACAAAAGTGGTTATAAGTTGGGTTCATAAAACCAACAAAAAATGAGAGTTGCATATTCTGAAGAACATCTCCAAAAATCTGCCATAAAATCAGAAAATCAGGAGTGCAAAAAGGTGCAAAAGGGGTGTTTTTATATCCCAAAATTATTACATATTGTTGCACCATTCTAAGTTGTTTTACGTAGGTGATAAGGCAGAGTTTGAGGTGCCACAAAGGCACATTATACAAGGTTAAAATAGTTGGACACTAGCACACTCCGAGCATAGCAAAGGAGCCTCTCAAAAGGCTCACATCTTCTCCATTCTGGATAGCCGAACCTGCAAGCCTTCAAGGGACAACACAAGGAAATAACAATGTCATATTTGAGAGCAATATTATCTACAAATAAGGAAATACATAATAGGTTCAAAAAGGGAGAAAAGAAGGCATCAAAACCAATGTGGAAAGGAGGACAAAATCAGCACGTTGAAGGTATAAAGAATAGGTGCAAAATCCAAGGTTTCAAGCTTGGAGAAAAATGTCCACCAATAGGAGCACCAAGATCAGCTACAAAACCACCATTGGAAGCTCCATAGAATCAAGGGACATCATAGCTAGCACCATCCAATGTCCTCATCGAAGCACCTACAAAATAAAGAAGTTGCTTGCTCTCCAAGAAACGTAGCAAGCAAAAGAATAAGCATACAAAAGGGAATAGGAGGTATATCATTCATCTTGGAGCATTATAACAAAGAGTTACATGTAAAGTGCCACTTGGCACAAACCTCCTAAGGTGCCATCTTCATTCATAACATCCAAGAAACAAAGGATTACTTCAAGCGCTCAGCCAAGGGAAGTTACAAAGAATAAAGAAGAGGTTACATTCATATGAGTGCCACTTGTCCAAAGTTGGAAGATTCTAGGAGCACCCATCTTGGAAGAGGAAGTCAAGTGCTCACCAAGAAGACTGTAACATCTCATACATTACATACAGGAGCAAGACAAGTGCTTAGTAACTCCCATCTACTCCTCAAGCGCCTATGAAGTGTAACTGCCATGCCACTTGTCATATTTGCAAATATTCTTGCTCCATTTAAAGGGTTCAATGACCAAGGGAGTTTGAAGCGTGCATATCCATTCAAAGCACTTCACATAGGGCTGAATTGCAGCATGGAGGAAAGTGAAAGAGCATTTAAAGCTCTAGTCAAAAGGAGCCAAAAAGTCATAGAATTTGGGCACCATTCTTCAAGCTCCAAAACCAAGAGAAATCCAAGGCTATCCATTGGTTGAAGCATCCAAGGCAAAATACGTTGGCACTACTATCATTCATGCTCAAATACTACACCAAAAATTGTGGACATCAATGTTGCAAGGTAAGGAATAATTCCCATTATAGTTTGATTTCATTCTTGGGAGTTATAAGGATTATATACTAAGGTTGAAACTTAGAGAAATCAAACATATTGAAAGCAAAAATTAAAAGGGAATTAAGATATCAAATTAATTAAATATTTGCAATATTAAATATTGGAGTAATAAGGGTTTCTACTAGAAAAATCAAATTAATAATATTTGCAAATATTATTGTGTTCTAATTTTCTATATTTGGGAGTTATAAGGGTTACAACACCAAATTAGGTTATTGAAAATTAGAAACACTAAAATCAAATCCTAAGGGATATTAAAAGAGGTTATTAAGGTTTTTTCTAAGGTTGGAAATTTATAATATTCTTGTCTCAAAATTTCACAAAAGGGACAAAAGAAAACCAACATTAAAACCTCTTCAAAATTGGAAAAGTGCTTAGTTCAATAGGAGTAATAAGGTGTTAGAAAAGTTGATTTTGATATTTACAAAACTTTACAAAATCAACCCAAAATTGAACTACATTTTACAAAAGCACTATATCATATTCCAAAATCACTAGGGAGTCATAAGGCATTCTACAAAACTTGATAATAATAGCATCTACCAAAGATTATCAAGTTCTAAATCCATTGGGAAGATATAAGCTTTCTACAAAACCTAAAATCCCATTAGGTATATACTCTCATTACTAGGGAGACATAAGGAAGTCCACAAAATCTAAGGATTGATATTAGGGAATTTAAATGGCATCAAACAAATTCTTCCTAGCAGAATCTCAACTACTCAAGGGTCCTAATTATTTCTCCTGGAAGAATAAAGTGAAAGCAATCTTGGTATATGAAAAACTTTGGGATATTGTCAAAGGGAAAACACAGAGACCTACCACAAGTGATACTGAAATCCTAAAGTTTGAGGAAAATGATTCAAAGGCTCTAATGATAATAACCTTTGCTATCACTGATGAGATACAACCCTATATCAGTTCAGCAAAAACATCTTCAGATGCATGGACAAGCCTAGAGAAAATATTTGAAGGAAAGAATAAGGCAACTATTCTTCATCTTCAAACTCAACTTCACTCATTAAATATGAATAGTGGAGAAAGCATAGAACTGTTCCTAAGGAAGGTAGCAGATATTAAAGGGAAATTATTGACCTTAGGAGAAATAGTTAAGGATGAACTTCTTACTCAAGTAACCATGAGAGCACTTCCAGACAACTATAAGCATTTGGTAACATCTTTACAAGTCCTAAGTAAAGATACTTCTTTTGATGACCTAGTCAATATTCTACAGGAATATGAGGTGGAAAATATAGTTAAAGATGAAATGACTAACACTGCATTGGCATCTAAAGATAATCCATAGGGAAATATTGCTTCTTCATCAAAAGGATGAAAACCATGGTACAATAGGTATTGTCAGATATGCAAGAGAAAAGGCCATAGTACCAGCTATTGTAGGTTCAATCCCAAAAATTAGAATCAAGGAAATCAGATGAACAATGGGAACCAATTTCAGCCACGACAATATCAAAATCCTCATCAACAATAATTTTAGCATCCAACCAATTATCCCCAATTGGAGTATCAAAAAGGAAATAAAAAAGGACATCTAGCTCAGAGGGTAGAAGAAATCGAAGAACTGGAAGAATCTACAGATGATTATGAAGTCAAAGCTCTTTCAACAAGAATGACAGGTTATGAAGACACTAACTACTTGCTTGAATAGGTTACAAAAAATAGAGAAGAAGAATCTGAATCTCAAGATCAAGAAGAAGATCCACATTGAAGACTAAAGTCTTCAATACCCAAATAATGTAATACAAGGGGGTGTTAGAGATAGAGTATATTACATCATTTGGGTCATGTAAATGTACCTTCCTAGGTACATACTTAGGACATTAGATTACTTTAGGGGGAAGTTATCTAGTTACTTCATGCAATGTAATAAATGCACAAGTGTCAATGTGCAAGTTGTATATGTGCAAGGTGTCCCTTGTACAACTAGGTAGAGTGTTGGCCAAGGAACCTATCTTCCTATATAAAAAGGGCCTCATTGTAACAAGCTTATAACAAGCTCGTAGCATATTCGTAGGTAGTAGCATAGTGTTGTGTAGATCACCATATATTGGTGATGGGTGCAATGTAGTCCAGTAGCTTTGTTCATGGAGTGTCCATTTCCTCCATAGCTACATTGTATTCATTTCCATCATTTCTATTTATAGCATATTTCAGTCATCTCATAGATTTACTTTCTTTCATATTATTCTGCATCTTGTGATTGCTATCTCCCATTGCATATTACATCAAAAGCTAACATGAAAGTATTGAGGTATTCATTGATATTCTATGCAATTTGACATACTAATTATCAAATCCTTCTCCTTTGGGCTGGTTTTTGGATGGCTAAAATTATCTCAAATTATTTTCTTTCACTAGCTTCTCCTTGGTAGTGAATTTCTCCAATGAGTTCTTCTAGGAAATCCTTCTATAATGCTTCAATGAGCTCTGCAATAAGGCTCTCCAAGTCTTCTCCTTGTTTCTCCTTGAGACCTTTCCAAGGTCTTCAATCTTTTAGCTTCTTTGGTCTTCTCAGTGAGATATTTCTTTCAACCTTATGCTATGGAAGTGTTGGCAATGAGATCTCTCTTATGGATATCTAAAATTTGCCACTTCTACAATCAGGTACAAGACCTTGCTAGTCCTTATTCAATATTCAAAGATTAGAAGTTCTTCAATGAGACCTTCTATGGGTTTTCTTTAGCTTCTTCTAGAAGAAGTCTTCAATATGCTGCCTACAATATTTGATAGAGATCACCAATATCCTATATTATTTTGGACTCTATTATGTAGTCTCTTCAATATGTAGTAAGGATGCTCTAGCCTTTTTCTTATGTTTTGTAAATTTTTTATCTTTAGTCTTCTATGGAGATCATCAACCTCCAATATTTTAGGACTCTTCTCTGGAGTCTCTTCCTTGAATCTAGAATAAGGCTTCTGTGGCCTTTTCTTCTTCTACAATGTGTAGGTATACAATAGGACTCCTTCAAGTTCCTAAACTATCCTCTTCTTTCAATTTTTGCTTTGGTGCTGGATTGATTCTAAGAAGATATTCTTCCTATCTCTCTTGTAGGAAGCTTCCTAACTTTATCGAATCTCCTTTTCCTACAACAAAGTATTAGTAAGATGAATCTAAATATATCAATGATGAATCTTCACTAGTTTATTTGTCAATCTAGTGGAATGAATGTTGAGTCCTAGTCTTCATGAGTTTTATATAAATATGTGGAAAGAATCTAGCCAAATGCAATATCAAATATTATAGAACTGAGATTTATTTCTCCTCTTTATCAACATTTGCATACAATAATGGACAATGGTAGATCCTGTTTGCAAAGATAAATCATAGTTCTGAATTATAATAGCTATAGCGATCTCTTGTGGCTTTTCCTAATTGTATTGACCTACCATGACTCTGATACCACTATTAGCTTTCGATAATGAAAGCTATAGGAGAATGTAATCATAGGGTGCAAGATATGCATAAATGTAAGATAATGGAATTCTATAATAATACTAAAATATGCTATTACTGGAAAGTGATGAAAATATTACAATGCAATATGAAGGAATGGACATTCCAATACTAATTCTTAAAGAACTACATTGTACTCCATGACCAATATATATGGTGATCTATCCACTATATCTACTACTACCTACAACGATATATAATCACTCACTATGAGACCCTTTATATAGGAATATGGATTCCTTGGCCAACACTCTACCTAGTTGTACAAGGGGGACACCTTGCACATTGATACTTGTGCATTTATTACATTACTTGAAGTAACTAGCTAACTATCCACTAAGTAAACCTTATACTCTAGCTATGCAATAAAGGTGTCACATTTACATGACCCAAATGATGTAATTTACTCTAACAATATCTAAATACCATCGCTCTGTTAGGGTTGTCAACAAGGTCCTATTAAACTCCACATTTTACATAGGTCTACACAATATAGCCTACCACCATTAGCAAAGTATGATACATGAAATAGAGAAGCCATTGTATCATATCTAGAGCATGAAGTATCTTCTCTATAGTCCAACATCTATAGTCTCTCTCGTGCAACTAGCCAAACCCATCATTCATAAATATCATACAAACTTACAATTAGTAAAAAAAAGCATAACCCTTTGGAAAAAGTGCCACCAAGTGATAAAAGTACCATCAGGAAGCAAAATCACTACCAATATGGTGATAACACTATTAGATGGTGAAAACAACATCAACAAACAAGAGTACCATCAACTAGCACTAGCACTAGCATAAAACCATTTCTAGTGCACAAAAGTAGTATCCTTTTCTTTATTCATACTTTGTGAGACCAAAATATAAATACAAGTTTTCATAGTTTGTATTTGAACATGCCCTCCTCCTACTGATGGTGGTCTCACTCTATCAACTCAATGCATCAGTCTTGTCTATCTTACCATTAATTGTTTTTATGAAATTAGGGTTCCAAAGCTCTTGATCATCATTGTATGTAGTAAAAGTGATTTTGTTTTTATCCACTAACTATTTTGCCTCCATTCCATATCGATCAATACTGCTATTTATCCTTAAAATTTTATCATTGCACTAGTGTGAATCATGATCAAGTTGAGTTTCCTCTATTAAACTTGATTTTTATTATGAAACTTAGGGGGCACATTGGAGCACAATAACATTTAATGCTATCAAAAAGAAAAATTTATCATCAACAATCAACAAATCAAAAGCATCAATCATCGTACATCACAAAGCCTAAGTAACATTAAGTATTTATCTCAAAATTGGGATATAATTGTTAGGCTTTAATGCATTTATCATCCAATAAATGTAGTAAAAAGGAATAAATATAGACAGCCAATTTTGAGCACATCATAAAAGTATTCAAATTTATCAACATCTTTATTAGCTAACCAATAAATCATCCAAACTAAGTTAATTATATCAAAGCTAAATTTAGGAGCGTTTATTGCTCCAAAAACAAAAGTGTAGGTACTTAAGTGATAGTGTCAATGGTGCTTCTTCTCACTGGTAACACTTTTGTAAAAATTCAAATTTTTATTATTTTTGACCCAATCTACTTAACAAAAATCATTTTGGCACCAACGCTAAGATCATTCATGCCACCAGTGCTATTGATTTCTAGAAAAAATAAATAAAAAGATACATAACTAGTAGCTACCAAGACACCCACCAAAAAAGGATCTAATCACATTAATTTGATCTATAGCCTCAACAACAATCCAAAACCCAAAAGTTTCCTTTTATATCTTGCATCCTTAATTTCGTATTGAGCCTTTTTGAAAACTTACCTTCAAATAGTCCCATCAACTTCATCCAACCATCCTCCAAGGGATCCTCGAAGAAGCCATAGCTTCCTATAAATCCAAATATTAGGGAGGCCCAATCCATGAACATTTTAGGATAGCAAATCCCTATCAAATTGAATACAAATATATTAAAACAGTGAAGCTATATCTCAATCATCTCAAGCAATAAAAAGCTTATCTATAAGGGGACATCAACCAAGGATATTGAGGCTACAAAATTTCTTGTACCTAGTTTTTTGTGTTATCTCTTCTCTTAGCTTTATTATTATCTTTGTTTTGTTTCTTTGCAATTATTTGATCATTGCATACTAGTATTTATTTTTTATTAAATAGTATATATTTATCACTTTGTTTTTATTTCATTATTAATTTGCATATTTTATTATCAACTAGCTTATATTACTATCTCCATTAGGACCCCTACACCCCCTAGTTAGGGATCCTCATCAGTTCATTTGAAAGTCAAATATTTTTTGTCCAAAAATAAATTTTATTAGATTTATAAGCAAAAATGATATCAATTTGTAGTTATAATGGCATCATTATTATCTATCTCTATTATAGTAGAAATTGTGACCTCACAATTATAGTCTGCTATAGAAAGTAAAGGTGCCACTAGTTGGCAAAACCATCAGTGGTACTATTATTCCCTAAATGGTTATTTTTCCATTGAACTCATAGTCATCATTTTATTCTTTTGCATATGTTTATTTTTGTCTTGTAAGTAGGGGTTTGATATTGGTGAAGGAAGCCATATATTCTTCACTGATCTAGGCATACCCATTTACTACTAACTCCACTTATTTTCTATATTTTTTTATAGGTTTCTAAAGAGTAGGAGTCATGAAAAAAAGCATTATTAGACTATACCGGGCACCGATAATGATTTTATAGACTAATGATGCATTTATACAGTAAGAGACATTGGAAAAGGTGACATCATACAATAGTAGCATTACCAACACTTCTACATATAGCCAATGCTTCTGATACCAAGGAAAAAAATAGGTTTGGAGTTCCTATTGTTGTTTCTACTATTTTAGATTAGAAAAGTTATCTTCTATCTATTTTGTATCTACATTTTTTGGTCTATATTTTTTGTTTTATCCATTAAAGGATAAAAGGGAAAAGCAGGAACAAGTAATTATTAATAGAATTAGGGGACCAACTATAGTATTGTATATCATCAAAATAAAATTGCATATAGTCATTTTAAAGCTTGTCTAATTACTTTATCCTCTTGAACTGTTGCCTTGAAAGAAAATTATCTTTTATATTCATCATTAAAAATCAAAAGTTATATTGTTTATAGGACCTATTTATTGTATTCATTGATGCATTTTTAGTTTGGATAGGACCATATTAAGGTTAAGTTGTCAAAAAAAATTTCGTAGGGATAAACATAGGTATTTTATAACTAGAATCTATCAAGCCTTAGACTTAGACTCATGACTGCCATTATATTCAACATGAGATATGAGATACTTTGGAATTGATAAGTCAAAAACACTTCATGATATTTCCCCATCTCTCATAAGATGGTCAAAATTACCATATTTAAAATCATGATATTATTTATCTAAATCACAAGTAGAAATAGCCATATTATATTCTAGTAGAAATATTGCATTTCCCTCTTACTTTTGGGTAAAGAGATAGCCATGATGGTTTTTAGTCTCTTTGGGTTAATTTTGATTTTGTTCTTATCAACTATGTTTCAAAATATTTTCTTATATTAAAATCTATATTTTTTTGGTTTAATAAACTATCATAATTTCTACACCTATTGAATATCTATCTTAAATTTTTCACATGATCACATGTATTCTTTAAAAAACTCATGTCATTTCAGTAAATTATAATAATTGTTTTCATTTAATTTAACAAGAAAAGTCCATTTTATAATAAAAAATAGTACCATTATTAATCACTTTAAGAGGCACTTTAACAAATACAAATTCACCCTATGTTGTACTAATAGTTTTTTTGTACATCATTATTTTCACCATGGCTTGACTATGGGCCAAAAGTCTATTGAACATTGTATTATGGAATCATATGATATACCATTATAGAGTATGAGATGGAATTTATTGTAAGCTTAAAAGCTTATAGTTCACCTTATAAAGTGAGCAATATATCTTAACCTTAATAATATATTGTCTAACAATTTGTGTAATTATTTGAGATATTTATACTTCTTTTTCAATGATCCATTGTATTTTTACTTGAAAATTTGATTATAATTAGTGCCTAATTTTTTTAGGGGTTCCTCTCAACTTTAGGTCATAATATAACTTATATTCGAGGCCAACATTGTATGATGTAATATTGATTAAGCCTATGGTCAATCATTGCATAAATGTATTTAATTGTTGTATATTATTCATTTATTTAAGCACTATGTGCCACAATTAACCTTGTTATGCTTAAAACCAATCTTTCATTTTATAATTAATCTAAATCCCACTTATCATTTTTAATTAGGTTAACATGATTTGTAATTGGAGTTTTGGTATTGGTATAAGTACCTCCGTTGCTCCATCTATTGCATAAGAGTGTTGTAATATTAATCTATGAATAATATAGTGATTATTTAAGGTGCTCAAGAGCACCCACCAATTTTGTATTGTTTATTTCCTTTTCATCCTTTGATATTTTTTGTATAAGGTTTGAGTGGATGAATTGCTTTTGTTCATTTATGGAAATATGTGTGAATTCCAACATGGTATCATAGCTAGGTTTAGAATAATATAACTTGGTCATATAGAAAGTTCATTTTAAGTATTAGATATTTCTTCCAAATTATAAGGAAAATTCCTTCTCAAAGTATCATAAGTGATGTAAACATAATGGGCAAAGGGAAAATCTATTTTTAATTTTCGCCATCCATCCTTCTAGGGATTTTGGAGAAAATATATCTCATCTTCTTATAATTTAGGATTCCAAAATGGAGAAACTAAGGCTTTTCTCTACTATAGTCTTTCAAGTTTTGCATGCACTTATTTTTAAAAAATTGGCACCCATAGCTATAATATTTAAATTATTTGTGCATATTTTCTTTAGAGAATTGGTGACCTTTATGAGTGTGGAATGTAAAGCCTTTTGTTTTGCATTTCCATCCATCAAAGGGATAATCCAATATGGATAGGAAGGTATGATCTAAGTTGTTACTAAGTCAAGGGAAAAGTTTGAATATATTTTTGGTGAGTTTTAAGGGATTTAGGAAAAAAATATTTAGAATTTTTTACTTGTATCTTGACCTACAAGAGGAAATGGTAGTTCAAACTATTTGTCTTGGGGATGGAAGTAACGATTTCAAATCATACACATTTTACCATTTATAGAGTGTGCAACTCTTCAATGGGAATGCATATGATCTCATCACCATTAGACATGTTACCTAGCTATACAAGTGCAATGAAATGGAAAGTATTGGTCATGATCTTGATCCACAATAACACACTTATGGTACTTTTATCTCTTGTTTGTAGAAAATAATAAACTATACAAAAAAGGTTGACTTCTTACTTCAATTAGAGGCTTGGTGAGCTAGTTAGTGGAGCGTTCTTAGTATATGAGAGACCTGGTTTCATACCTCTTCAATCTATTTTTCTATGCCATTCATTGCCACTTTTTGCATATATATACCTTCATCCAGTCAAAATTGAGCAAGTGTCAAACTCACATTGTTTACAACAACCCAATGTTGAACAAGTGGTGCAAAAGTAGTGGTAGTCATCAATTAATCAATGGATACCAAGTGGTAAATTGTGATTGGATATTGTATATCTAAGGTTCAAAGGGTCAATTTTTTATTTTTTGAGGTCCATTAGGGAATTTTTTGTAGGCCATACCTTTTACATATAAAAGCATTTTGAGTCTATATTTTTCAAATTATATGAATTTTAAGATTTTCACATTGGTGATATTAATTTAAAAACCTATTATACTCCTAGGCTCTCCTAGGCTCCTAGGGCATCCATAATGCAATTCATCATGAATCTTGGTAAGTAGGTAGAGGATAAGTGCAATAGCTCTCTCTTAGTTACTTAGTTGAGTGTACAATTCGATAGGGCTTTGCTACTCAAATCTCTAATGCTCTCTCTGATTATTTGCCCTAATTCTAAGGGGTACTTATAGGACTACCCAAGGTCTAGGGGTGGCTTCATGGAGAAGCCAAGATCAAGAAGGGATGGTTAGGACAGTTGGATTGGAAGCTTCCATCCTCTAACCACCTTCTTCTATACTAGATGGCCATTCCAACCAATTTGGCTCGGATTGAAGGCAAACTAAACTCTAGTTAAGACCGCAGGTCACAACTATGGTCTAGACTATAAACCGTAGGTCTCAACCATGGTTCAGCCTATAAACCATAGGTCTGGGTTGTGGTTCAGATTGATTAGGCCAATATGCCCAAAATGAGTGGTTAGAACCACTACTCTATCTTGGAGTCTGTCCAAGATCCTCCATATGGTCTTGTAGCATGTCCATATGAGTAGTCGCCCTCAACATGACACGTTTTAGGTGTCTATAGATGCCCCTTTTGAGATGCATTGTGATATCAAATAACGCTGAGCAAAAATAGACCTCCTAAAATGATGCCAAATCTTCCATAATGATCATTAGTTAGATCAACATTAGATGCCCCAGGTCCTACAAAAGGATGCACATCCTTGAATCATTGCTTCTAACTCTTTAGAGGCTTAAACTTGAAAAGTTTGTATTCATCATCAGACATTTGGATAGCATCAATGCCAAGTAGGATTTCGTGCCTGTCAATATAAAGGTATGAGAGTTACAAACCAATTATCATATTTGCTATCCTCCCCAAGAAAAGGAGTAAGCTTATGATAGTTGTTGACAATGATTTGCAAGGACGAATGCAATTTTGACAAGAGCAAGGGATCTATGATCTCCAGGATCTTCTGTTGATTTTGATTATGATTTGATATTATGACTACCCTCTCAAGCGATGAGTCGATGAGGGTAATGCCAATGATTAAAGCGACGATGTCGATTGACCACCATGGATGATCTGAACAAATTTAGATTTGAGCATATTAATGCCTTGGCTAGGCCTAGTTCAGCTTCTGGTTCCAATTGTTAATAGTATTTGCACATTTCTATCCCATGGAGCAGTCAGGTTGCAATAGCCATCTTAGGGAATCAAATTGATACAAATGTAATAAGATTTATGTTGAACCAAATTATCAATGATTTGCTGAAATATGTCATAGAAGACATGACATGAAACACCTCATTCCCATGGAGAAGACCAGCCACGAAGGCCTTCTTAGGGATTGAAAAGAATTATATTAGATCAACGATGATAATTTTATCCCAAATGTCCTTATGGTAATTTACTCATCTTGTCGGATTGCATGGATCGCAAGTCGCTGCAACCGCCAAGTGTATAGGGTAAATTACTAAGTACGAGGCACATTTGGTGTTTTTAATTATTTAATTTAATTTTTTGTTGTTTTGAATTATGAATTGAGTTTATTTATTTGGTTGGGAGGTGCGTCGCTCCATGAAAGGTTTATCATAATGATAACCTCGGTTGAATGTACTTTATAATCTCAACCATATATTTGATTTTTAATCAGATCCTGGTGCTTGATCACTACCAAATTTCTAAATTGATTGCTTTTATTAAAATTTAACCCAATGGGAGTCATTAATGTGCCTTTTTAGACCTTACCATGGTGGGATTTAACAAAATTTGCTACCAACTACAAACCGCAGCTAGGACCTACGATTCCCAATTACAATTTTAGAAATTATGGATAGGGCCTACAGTCCGCGAGGAATAAGAAAAGCCTGTAAAAAGCTCAATTTTCAAATTTATTTCATTATTCCTTGACAACGACTTGAAATTTTGAGCTCTGATAGTGATAGCTAAGAACTCACCTGAAACCCTACCAAACTTCACACTAATACCTACACACCGCACAATGGCAGAGCACGAACAAGCTTCTTCTAGCCACGACGGTCGAGATGAGGGCAAGGTAATTAGAAACCAAGACCTCACATCCATTACCAATAAAACAAATCAAATTAATTAATTTGTTAATCAATCACACTAAATTGTTGGCAATGAACCACGCCTTAGGTTAGGTTAGCTTAGGCTTTTATTTTTTTTATTTTTTAGCTGTGGTAAAGTACCTGGTGGGATCTCAGTCAAAGACCACAGGTACTAGCTGTGGTTCCCAATTGATCAATTTGGGACTGCAGTTGCTAACTGTAATCAGCATTTAAAATCTCAACGATCAATTTTTGACCGCATGCGAATCGCAGGGTTGACCCGCGGTTCGCAAACTTTAGAAAAAATTATTAAATTTTTATTTTTTCTAAGTTTTAATAGGCAATTAATGTTTTTTAATGTATTTTTGACCTGTCTGAGTGACATTTTTTATTTTTAGGCCTGCATGATGACATGTTTTTGCAATTTTATCAGTTTTTAGATGTTTGTGATGATTTTTAAGTCATTTTTTAAATTTTTAGATGTGATTACATCTACCATGGATCTAGCCTCTAGCTCTAGGGGACGAGCCAGATGATTTACAAGAGACTGGAGTTGACAGGGTTGTTACCACTCCAACATATGATGGCATGGATTAGGGTCTTTAGGCAGAGTTGATGACTAGGTAGAGGCAGTGGTGGATTCTTATGGGCATAGGGTGCACCAGTGGATAGAGGGTAAATGGGGCACAAAGGCCACCATCGAGGAGGCTCTCGGGCATGATCCAGATGATGAGGCTCCAAAGGAGGGCAAGGTTCCTCCTAATAGTGTAGAAGGGCTACTCTTAGCTCAAGTTGTTGACTTGTAGAGTTAGCTTGGCAGATTTCAAACTCCGTAGTAGGAGCAAGACACCATTATCGCCACTCCAGAGGTGAAGCTAGTTGACCAAGACAAGCAACTAGCTAAGGTATAGGAGGAGATCACTAGTCTCATAGAGCAAGCTACAATGACAGAGGCTTGGGTCTAGGAGATCACTAGTGCCTATGATGTAGCAGTAGCACAACGGGGTGAGGTAGTTGCAAAGAGGGACCTGTTTAGGCTACAGAGGGGAGACCCTTCATCCTCTTAGGTTGTCATGGGACCTCCAGCCGCTCCACTAGTCATAGGTGTGGATCCTATGATAGAGATCATACAAGTCACTTATCTCATAGAGGAGATAAATTATCGATTGGATGTGAGAGAAGGTCACATATCTTAGCTATAGAGATTCATCGAGTTGAGGAGTTTATAGGTTCCAGAGTACAGACATGTTGCAGGATCACAGAGGACCAAGACCAGGACTACAGGGCAGTCCTCAGCGAGTTCCAGCCACAAGACTCATAAGATTGAGCAGACTCACCGATCTTCTAACAAAAATGAAGCTAGCTCTCACAAGAGCTACAAGGATGATGGGAGTGATTTGTAGGTTGGGAGCATAGGCCCTCCTTAGTACACATTTTATGATCTATGTATTGTACCATTTTTGAGTGTAAGGTCGAGGACCTATATAATTGTATCCTGCGAGTATTTTTGTACTCCTGATGTACTCTGAGACACATATTTATATATATGATATGATCATTATCATTTTGGCTCATTATGTGTACTCATTTATTTTGGATTTTATGTTTATGTGAAGCACATGGATGCAATGCTATATGATGCGATGTATGATGTCATGCTATATCGCCAAAATGTTTTGCACCCTTACCTTCAGGCTAAAGGATTCATGCCCAGAAGGGGGATGCAAAAAGGATGGAATAATACCTTAGAAGGAGAGGCCCTTTGAAGGTCATGCCTCTCAGGGGAGTGGTATAAAGGTGAATTTTCAACGGATGGTGGGGTTCACCAGGAAAATTTGAGTGGTAGTTTCCATGCCTAGGTTGAGAATGGATTTTGGTTTGTTCATTTTATGTTCAATCATGTAGATTCCTAGGTTGGCCAAAATGAAGCTAAGCTATTCTATATGAAATTTTTTATTTATATGAAGACAATAGATATACATGAATCCTAATGCGATTAAATACAAAGAATATGTTAAAGGGAGAAGAGTGCACCTGATTTTTGATGTCTGATGAAGATTCTAAAGCTTGTAGGAGTCCAGATCATCTCAGATATGATAGGATCATCTGTAATTGTACAAAATCATCCCAAATAATGGTTGATCCTCTGAGATCACCCAAGATCGTTAGCGACCTGACGAATTCATCAGACGAATTCGTCATAAACCTACAATCAAGAAAACAGACACCAAAAACCAAAAATACTATTGCAAGAATGATGCAAAAGTGATAGAAATGAGAGTATAGATGCTTAAATAACAAATCCAGATATCAAATTAAATGAGATGCAATGTTTTGGTAACTTATTTTGAATCTTATCATGTAATTATGCTAAATGAGGCGAACTCCAAGATGAAAAATAGAAGTAAATTAATCTAATGCACCAATAAATAAATAAATGAGGTAGAAAATGCAAGCTCGAGACTCTGATTGTCCCCAAGCTGAGTTGTAGTCAAGATTGTTTGCAATCGTATGAGATCGTCACCAATCTTGACAAGATCATCCGAAATTGTGGTTGAATTGCCTACGATGATCTGAGCTATCTCTGACTGAAACATAGTAAAATCCTGCAACAAAAATTTGAAAACACGAATATAAAATCCTATAGGGAGTCAAAGAATCAGGGGATCGGGGAGGATCAGGGGATCAGGGGATTAGGGAGGATTAGGGGATTAGGGGGATAAACTAGAAAAATCCTAGTTTATATAGGATTAGGGGGAGGTTAGGAGGTTTGGGATCATCCCAATCTGGGAGATCCTCAACGTGGGAATCTCCAACTACACAGACACGCTTTTGACCAAGTTGGAGAGGTCATTGAAACAGAAACTAATTATGAAAATTTAGTTTTGGGATGAAATCATCTTAACGTTCTGTTCCAGACGGATTCGTCCGATTTGGGAAAATATCGTCAGATCGGAAACGATATCGTCCAATGGTCAAAACAACTTCTAAAAATAGCATGAAAAATGAGGTGAGCAGTTAACGGGCGGTTTCGAGGTTAAAATTCAATTTTTTATTTTTTACTGATGGTTTAACTGTGCCAATTTTAGGGTGCTACATTTTGCCCCCTCTTTAGAAAATTTTTCAAAGAAAATGCGTTAAATATGAGTTCTTTACGCTTTATGAGAAAGCAAAAATTTATTCCATTTTTTAGACGATGATTCTAGGTCAAATCGTACGACTGTTTGCTATGGTGCCCCCTCCGAGTTTTTACCCAAATCAAACGTTTGAGGTAAAAGCGCGAAAAAGCAAAAATTAAAAAATGTCATTTTAAAATAAAAATAAGAAAAAGGGTAAAACCCTAATTCATTTTTATTGTTCACTTTCGCTATTTTAGGGCTCTACAGATGAAATGGTGGAAACGGCGCACATATTGACAAAGGTCCGGTGCGGGTTATGGGTAAGGATCTAAACCTAGTGTACTATATTTTTAACTTGATTTACTTGATTTTTTATTTGAATTTTAATTGTTTTTGGGCATCGCAGCCATTTTTAGGCTGTCGACGACATCGAGACAAAATCGTCCAAATTTCATCGAAATCATCCTAATTTCATCGAAATCATCCCTATATCGCCGATTTTGTCTAAGGATAAAATTAGAGAAATAGGGGCGATCCCATCCAATAAGGGGCGATCCCCAAATTGAAGAACAGAGATGATTTCGTCCTATTAAGGATGATTTTGTCTAAATTTGGTACGATATCATCCAATAATGGGCGATATAAACTTTTAGGGGATGATTTAATTGTAATTTTTTTTTTTAATGATTATGTACTAATGATTTTTATTGTTTTATTGTTTATTTTGTAGAGGGGATTACTAAAGAATCAGGAGTGGAAGTACAAAGGTCTTAGAGATGACTTAGCCATGCTCGATCAGGCCGAGCAAGACAGACTGGTAGAGGTAGGACTACAGCATGTGGCAAAGATGCCACAAATTCCTACAGACATGGGGCTACTAACAACCCTAGTAGAGATATGGTATCCAGAGTTGTCCTACTTTCAGCTACCGATAGGGGAGATGACTTCAACTATAGAGGATGTATGGAGGATTGTGAGGATCCCCATACATGGTTGATTCATGACCATCAGGGCCATGATATTATGAGATTGTGCAGTGACCCAAGCTTCACCTTGGAGAAGGGTAAAGTGAACATCGAGGCTTTGAGGTAGATGCCTGGGGCATATCAGTTGACCCAGGTTTTGGTAGGAGTGGTAGGTGGCCTTCTTCTATGCCACTAGAGTGGATGCAGATTATCGTGGCTACTCTCATATGTGGTCTATGACATGAGAGACCATGAATACAGGTTTGCTTGGGGCAACTTTGTACTATGTCGCTTGTATAGGATCCTTTATGGGGTCGTATACAAGGGGGGTCAATGTCTGGTGCTGACATCGCTTCTACAAGTTTTGTGCTAGGAGCACATTGTGATGCAGAGGTCGATAGGGCTTCCACTAACAAGAGTTGACTGGGAGAGACCCCGGGTTTTCTATTGGTGGCTCCAAAGAGGGTCATAGCGATGGATAGATCTACCGATGTCCTAGAGGTTTTTGGATGACCTCAACCTAGATCAGATCACCTGGAGACCATGGAGAGAGCATCCAGGATGGGTAGAGGACAGACAGGAGTTCACTTGCATCAGGCGAGTCATATGACTGAGTACAAAGCGGGGAGAGGTAGAGATCCATCGCTATGACTAAGTTTTTAGGTAGTTCAGTCTACAGCAGGGTATCCCTTCTCTTAGGGATTATGAGTACTCCCAAACTATTTGGGATAGTACCACACTAAGCGGGGCTCTAGACATGTAACGGTTTTGGAGTCAAGATGCTGATGATGCCCCCATTCAGCTAGTGGATGAGGAAGACATAGGGGTAGCAGAAAGGTATGATGCCTGGTATGCAGGCATCTACCCTCCTTGGATGATGAGGGCATAGGGTTTGATGCATGCTATAGTGCAACATATGAAGAGGCGGTGCTAGGCTACCATCAATGCAATGAGGAGTCGTAGAGGGAGGTATCGGTGATGGCCTCCTTAGGAGAGACACTAGAGAGTACCATAGGATTTGGAGAGACAACAACAACTAGAGAGGAGGGAGGAGAGGAGAGAGAGACTCCCTTCTTAGTAGAGGGATAGGCCACCATCGCTCGATAGGGGCAAGGGTGTCAAGGTGGGGGAGAGCAATGAGATGGCAGCTCTCAGGGTGAAGAATGCTCGCCTATGAGCTCAAGTGCAGACTCTGTAGGATGAGGCTACATGACTCAAGGCTCAGAGCGGAGGAACAAGCATGTTGGAGTTGGCATGGTTGGTTGCTCATACCACATTCTATTAGGGAGTGTACTACCAACTAGTTCTAGAGGGCCAAAGGATACAATTACCAACTGGCATTGCGAAGCCGATTAGGATGGGGTCGTCGAGGACATCATCACGATCGATGTTGAGGACCCATGACATAGGATGGGATTCGATGGGACCACCTCCTCCACCTCAAGGTGGGAGAGGAGATGAGGCTGAGAGCTCGAGGGCTTCTTGAGGCTAGACGCACATTGTACATAGACTATTTTTGAGATGATTGAGTATGCTAGGGTATATATTGTGGCATACCAATCCATTTTGATATGATGTATATACTTCTTGATATATATATGATGTTATTTTTGTGATATGACTTGTGCATATGTTTTATGATGCTTTTAATATTTTAATTGTTCATTGACTATTCCTGTAATTATGTTGTTTGAAAATATTATAATTTTATGTCATGCTATAAAATTTAAATGAAATAATCTGATGTAAACAAACTGGTTGTTGTGGTGTGTTTTGATGAAAATAAAATGACTTCTAACAATAATTTCAAAGGACATTGTCACTGTTACATGACCATTTTATGGAGTCGCCGCTTGCTAGGTCATTAAGCTAATCCCAGTATGAGAGAAATATTGCTAAAAAGTAAAAGGGTTCTTAAGAGACTTTCTTAAGACTTTGTGTTGTGATGATGAAAAATGATGATAGTGATGATTTGTTTTCAGATTTCCATGAAAATATTATGCATGAAATATTGAAAATATGATTTTTTCTAGGCATAAAATTCCTAAGTATGATAGAAATTTTAACAATTCCTTAGGAATTATACCATCATCGCAAAAAAATGAATGTTGACATAATGAAATGAAATAGGAAATTTTTCGTTCTTTTTAAAGAACAATTGTATAATATAATGATTTAAGCCATATGCTTTTGTGGATTAAATAAATGGAAAATAAAATGATGGTTTGTGCTAGGCATAGAATTTTAGGTATAGACTTATACCATCATCACGAAATCCAAAGAAGAAATTGATATAATAGTTTTATTGCATAGTTGATTTTTTATTTTGAGATAAACAAAAAATATAAAAATGAGGACTTGTACTAGGAAAAAAATTCCAATTTAGGTTTAGGAACTATACCATCATTGTGAAAGTCAAAAATATAAATGTGACTTTATTGCTAGCTTTTGAACATGTTTTGCAAGAAAATTTTGGATTTTTTGAAATGATTTTACGCTAAACAATTATTCTCAAGTAAAGAAAAATCAAATTATTCCAGAAGATTTGCATAAATATTTTAAATTATCTCAAAGACAAATTTGACATTTATAAGGAACCCCGTGTGCATATGTGAGTTCGTTGCCGATATTGATCTATCATAATGATACAAAATATCTCAAACACAAATGTGTGTGCAATTGTAATGTTCATTTACCGATTTTGAGCAAGATAATTTGATACAAGTAATTTGAATTAACCAAATGAGTGTTCGTTGACCATGATTTATATGCATGTAACCGTACCATACTAGTATGTAAGTCGGGTCATCAAGAGCTAGCTGATCCATGAGCAGACATAGGTCTGTACAAAAGAAGATCGCTAATGTGATAGACATATCACCATGCTAGGAATTACCCAAGGCCAAGCGGTTGGGAAAAAACCACTTGTTATGGGTCTTACCTCATGATTTTTGAATAATTGAGAATTCCATGGATTCAAGCTCATTCACTCTTCTTTTCTTTCAAAGGGGGGGAGGAAGGGATTTATTGCTTTTTGATTTTTCTTTTCTTTTCTTTTTCTATTTTTTTTTGTATTTTGCTTGACACTGAGATAATGCTGAAATATTGCTGAAATGATACAAAATGATAATGCTTCTGAATAATTTTCTCTTTTCTCATGATTTTTCTTGACTTTTTTTTTCTTTTTTTCTTTTTCTTCCTAGACTAGGGATACTTGCTCGGATTGGCTGTAGAGCAAGGGATTTTTATTCTGGGTAGGGGTGAGCTTGTCCGTTTGTCAATTATCAAAGTTTCTAGACTATGTGCATGATAGGAGAGTAGGGGAAATTTTTTGCTCAAGAGGCCACTTCTACTGTGTAGCATCATTTTGAATTTGCAGTGAAATCATTTTAATGTGAAAAGGTGTACTTGGTTCAAGTAAATAACAAGATCATATCTTCTATGGTTTCCATTCCCACACTACCACTAGCCCATACTCATTCTATTACCATTAGCCAACCCATCCAAAGCCCTCATACATCATCTCCATATCTTCATTCATAATTATTTCCCCACCAACCTCATTATTATCAACATAAATCAACTTTGCCAAGTCATCATCACCTTGTTACACCTCAACATATTTCCACCTTGCCATCACAAAGTCATTAAGTAATTTAGGATTTCCACATTCCTAAGGAGGACCTTAGAATCCAGGATATACAACAACAGATTGACAATTTGATGCAACATACTCTTGGCATGATAAACCAGAAGCCTACCCTACGTCAACTAATCAATCAACCAATTCATCCTTTGGTACCATCATCGCAATATATGGTAGAATTCACAATACCATATTTTGATAAATTTAAATGGACTGAGGACCCTAAAGAGTATGTGATCTCATTTATTCATTCCTACTTTAGAATTCAAAGCAATGATGCTCTAATACTTAGAACCTTCCCTCAGAAATTAAGGGGAGATGTTGTAGAATGGTACAACCATTTGCCTAACCATAGTATTTATACTTTTGAGCAATTGGTTGACCAATTTCTTGAAAAATTCTCCATTAATGTAAGAAAGAAAGTCTCATTATCCAATATATATGGTCTAAAACAATATTATGATGAGTCTTTCTATGAATTTGGTAACCATTGGAGGGCTATTATCACCAAATTGCCATTTGCCCTACCAATGGAGGAGCGAATCCGATTGTTCACTAAGAGATGCTTAAAACCCATATCTTGGTTATTGTAATTACAATAATATAGATCATTTGATGAAGCTCTTGATCAAGCCAACATAATGGAGGAGATAAAAATCCAAGGAGTGCTCAAGCCTTAGAAGAAAGAATGGCAAAATAAAGGCCAATATAAAGGAAACTATTTTGGATAAACTAAATCCAATTAGTCCAATCCGGCCAATTCATCCAATCAAGTAATTCAAGTGGTCATGAGCTAGCCAATAATGGATCAACAACAACCTAAGCAACAAAAACAATGACAAATTGAATATCATGCAGTTCCATCAACAACTCAATCAAGTCAAAGCATAGTGCCAGATGTATAAAATCAACCCCATCGATAATCTATTCAAAAAATCCATCAATATACCCCATTGGATGAATATTATGCCTTTATTTTTCGTAGGTTATATGACACAAATCAACTTTTCTTGCCTGAGGTCAAACCTGATGATTCCTCTAAATGTGTTAAATACTATAAGGAACATTTTTCTTGTCCTTATCATAGAAAAAATGGGCATAAAATCAATAGCTACCATAAATTCAAAGATAGATTGCAAGATCTTATTGAGTTAGGGGCTATCAAGCTTGACAGTCCTCTAACTCAACAAAATTAAAATCTTAGGATTTTTCAAACTCCACTTCCTCATCATGAGGAAGCACAACTAACAATAATAGGTTCAAATACCAAGACTCCTCCTAATTAGGTTAATCATATTCAACAAGGTTTTATGGGTGTTATTCATGTCGTAACCCAATGTCAACAACATACTAATCAACAAAATGCTCAACAGTAGACTGTTCAACCACCCATACCTCCATAGGAAAGTGTGTCTCAACTTACTACATCATCATATCCCATCCAATTTTTTTCCAATCCATATCAACCTATTCATATTCCAAGTCATCCCATAAATCATCCATCTAGACCAATCATATCATTGAGCAACCAGTTAAGCACAAGCTTAAAAATAGCTTCAGCCAAACTATCTATATATGAGCTAATTCAACAATCTCCTCCACATCGTGAAGCACTAATAGATATTTGAAAGTCCATTTAACTACAATCTCAAGATGCTAATACCTTCAAAAAATTTGTGGAGAATATTCAAACATGTATGGAGCCTTCCATTACATTCTATGATTTTGAGATTAAACGAATATCATCAAAATCAGTGGACCCTCCATTACATATTTTGGCTCAAATTGATAGAAAACCTTTCAAAAGAGTTTTAGTTGATACTGGTTCCTTGACCAACATCATCACCACATTCGCCCTTCAACATCCTAAGCTTCTACTAGATCACATTACCAAATCTTCTTTCACATTGAAAGCATATAACGATGCTCTCTTCTCTACAGTTGACATTGTTGTTTTTCCCATCAAAGTAGGGTTCAAAATATTGCATACTATGTTCCACATATTGGAAGGGTCCATGGCATATAATTTACTCCTTGGATGACCTACATTACATTTTGCACATATTTCAGTTCATATATTTGCATAAAACACATTTTATTTCATTTCATTTCATAAAATTTCATTTCACAAACTACATTACAGTCACTCCATTGCACAAATTTGCATTTCATACATTACATTCATACATTCCATTTCATATTAGGGATCATTTATTTAGTTCAAGATATTAATTGGTCTAACAAAATCTGTTGGCAATTTTGGGTACCTTGAGTACATTGCCTTTGCCTAAGTTTAGTTGTTGTCATTGATGTCAAGAAGCTCTTGGTAGTTGTTGTATTTGATGTCAAGGAGTTCTTGGAGCAATTTGTTTTTATGTCTAAGTATGTGTTTTGATGAAGGTTTCAACTGGTCAGTAAGTCTCCCAAAAAATTAGAGTAGCCCAGTTGCAAAAGATCAAGAAAAAGATAAGTTAGAAAAAGTTCGTAGGCGGCTAGAAAAACTGTCGCGATTTCGCGACATGTTTTAGGAGAGAGAAAGTTTAGGCAAAACTGTCATGATTTCGTGACAAGTTGAGTTGGTAGTGTTGAGTTGCAGAAAGTGTCACGATTTCATGACAAGTTGAGTTGGCAGCGTTGAGTTGCAAGAAGTGTCGTGATTTCACGACAAGTTGAGTTGGCAGTGTTGAGTTGCAGAAAGTGTCACGATTTCATGACAAGTTGAATTGGCAACATTGAGTTGCAGGAAGTGTCATGATTTCATGACAAGTTGAGTTGGCAGTGTTGAGTTGCAAGAAGTGTCATGATTTTGTGACAAGTTTCAATGAAGTTGCACGGATGCAGAAAGTGTCACGATTTCACGACAGGTTGAGTTGGCAGCTTGCAGTTGGCAAAAGCGTCACGATTTCGTGATAGGTTTCAAAGAAGTTGTACGGATGAAAAAGTGTCATGATTTTGTGACAGGTTGAGTTGGCATCCTGCAGTTGGCAAAAGCATCATGATTTCGTGACATGTTCCAGTTTCACGAGCAGTTGGCAGAAAAGAGCTTAAGGCAGCAAAAGCGTCGCGATTTCGTGACATGTTCTAGTTTCACGAGCAGTTGGCAGAAAAGAGCTTAAGGCAGCGAAAGCATCGTGATTTCATGACATGCTCCAGTTTCGCGAGCAGTTGGCAGAAAAGAACTTAAAGTAGCGAAAGTGTCACAATTTCATGACATGTTCCATTTTTGCTAGTGCAAACCAAGAAAAGGTTGAAGAAGCAAGAAGTGTCACGATTTCACGACAAAGTTGCAGATGACGTCAACAAGAGGCAAAGGTGTCACGATTTCATGACAGAAGCGGAGAAGAAGGCTTTGAAGTCTAAAGCATCATGATTTCATGACAGAAGTGAGATGACATCAGCAAAAGGCAAAAGTGTCATGATTTCATGATAGAAGTGCAAAGGAAGTAGACAAAAGCAAAAGCATCGCGATATCGCTACAACAAGCTATAGAAGGTGTACGATAGGCAAAGGTGTCGCGATATCGTGACATGTTGAAGTTTCATGCCAAAAGCTATAGGGAGGCGATTGAGGACAAAGTTAACTTTGAGCCAATAAAGTTAATGCAGTGGAAGTATTACAGTCGACTAAGTTTGGATGTAATGACCATGGATATTACTCTATAAAAGGAGGGATGTTTGGATAGTTTGGGCATCGATTAAGTGTGCGTTCAAAGTGCAAATTGCATAGAGAGAGTGCAGGAAGAAGATTGATCATAGAAGTGCATAAGTAGAAGCCTAAGCATCTGCTGTGTTTAGACAGAGGTTGTGAAGATAGTGCTATCGTGACTTAGACAAAAAGTGAAAAAGAAGTGCTACTGTATTTGTGAAGATAGTGCTACTATATTTTGGAAAGACTGTATTGCTGTGTATATGTAGAATACGCAAAATCTATGCTACTATGTTTCTGATCAAGAACTACAGTATTTGCATAGACAGTAAAATATTGGTTTCAACCAAGTGCAAAAAAAGAACAGAGGAAGAGGAACAGTATTGTGCCAGATCGAAGGACTGTGTTTGGTGTAGAGAAGAGGACCAGCTTTGTTGTGACAGAATTGAGGATAGAGATCTCCAGCCAGAGCAGGGAAGACAGGTGTCTTCTGTGGACAAAATTCCACTTGCTAAGGGCAGAGGAGGTAGAGGTCTTCTATAGGATCACCAGCCAAAGAAAAATTAGGGGAAGGTGTCTCCTTTGAGTTGAGGCTCATAAACATTGTAATCGAGAAGGATTCCCAAAGGACTTTGATACAAATTTTAGAAGAAAAGTTTTATCCGTGGAGTAGCCCACCTTGGGTGAACCACGTAAATTGTTGTCTCTTTGTGGATTGCATTTTGTGCATTGTTTTACTACTGTTATTACTACTATCTTTATTCTGCATGTTAATGGTTTGAAAGCTATATTGATAGATAAAGTTAAAAGTGGTCTTATACTGTTCACCCCCCTCTCAGTATAAGCTTGTGTTCTTCAATTGGTATCAGAGCAGGTTCCTTCAAAAAGGTTTTACAGTCGAAAGGAAGAACTGGTTAAGAACACAATGGACTTCTCGGTGGCAATGCAAGCACCTATTCTTGATGGATCAGATTTCGGTCTGTGGAGTGCAAGAATGAAAGTCTATCTAATGGCTCTTGGTAATGAGGTATGGGAAGTTATTGAAGATGGGTACACCATTCCTGCAAATGGTCCTTATACTAAATAAGATAAGCTCCTACATCACAGCAACTCAAAAGCCATGAATGCAATCCTAAAAGGTTTACAGAAGGCTGATCTTACCAAATTTATTCACTGCAAGACAACTAGTGAAATGTGGAAACAATTGCAGGTTGTTCATACAGGTGATGCAAATGTCCGAAAGGCCAAATTGAGACATTTTAAAAGTATGTTTGAACAACTCAAGATGAATGATGATGAAAATATTAGTGACTACATGCTTCAAATGGATGAGGTTGTGAACTCCATGAAAGACTTAGGTCTTGAACTTGCTGAAAATGATGTGTGTGATAAGATTTTAAGATCTCTTCCTAATAAATTTAGTGAAAATATTTCTGCTATTGAGGAAGCCAAAGATTTAGATAAGTTGAAAAAGAATGAGCTCCATAGTATTATTGCAGCTTTTGAGCTGAGAACTCAAGTGAATATTGATATAAAGAAAGAGGCAGCTTTCAAAGCTACCAAGAAATCAAAAGGCAAACATATTCAAGAGAGTGATGAGTCTTCTAGTGAGGAAGAAGCATATTATAGCAAGAAAGGCAAATTCTCTAGAAAGCACAAGAACAAGAAAAATATAAGATGTTTCAACTGTGGAAAGTATGGTCATTATGCTATTGACTGTACTGTTTTCAAAGATGAAAGTGATGAAGATATATAGGATGTTAAGAGTAAGGATTCTGAAAAGCACAGGTATTACAGAAAGAACAAAGATGAACACAACAATCAAGGAAAGAGGTATTCACACAAGAACAAGAAGAGCTTCTATTTGGACAAAGTAAGTAAGTGTTATAGCAGTGATAGTGAAAGCTCTTCTAGTGATAATGAAAATGAGATGCTGTTCATTTCAAAAAAAGAAGAAGAACCAAAACATAAATTCACGGTCATGAAATGCTTTAGATGTGGAAATTTTGGACACCTTGAGGATGATTGCACAAATAATGAATTGATTGCTAGTATGTATGAGGATGCTTCAGAAAATGATAAGGAAGATGCATGTATGGTTTTTGAAAATGGTAGCACATCTAGTAATAAGAAATCAAAAAAAGGTATTGATAATTCAAAGTGCAATCAAATAGAGAATCTTGAATGTGAACTCAATAATTCTCTCAGTGTTTTAGAAAAGGAAATAAAGAAGAATGATAGACTCAAGGTTAAGTTACATGAATGCTGTATGGAGAGAGACGATCTTATAGAAATTCTCGACTTCTCTATAGCCAAAACACAGGAACTCAAGGATGAGTTAGAGTCTAAGATTCTTGAGTATAATGAGTTAGAGCAGAAAATGGTTTCTTTGAAAGAAGAAAATAAAGATTACAAGGATAAACTCTACAAATTTTAGGATAGCTCCAAGAAGGTTAAGTCTCTCATCAAAAATCAAAGAAATCCAACAGATAAAACATGTCTCGATTTTGTTGATCCGCACAAGAAATAGGTTGGGGAATCTAGCAAGAGATTTCAAAAAGAAGAAAGTTCTAATGAAGAAAGTACTTCAGGTCATGAGTCTGTGAGTGATGAATGCGCAAAAATAGAAAATAGATTTCTAAATGTGAAACAGAAGTTCTCGAGACCCAAGAGATCGAGTAAAAGAATATTTTTTGGCAGATGTTTTGCGTGTTATAGGTTTGGACACATGGCTGCACATTGCATGTCTCAAATGAAGAAGGTTAACAATAATTTTAGAAGTCATAATTTATTTCAAGGGTATTTCTACTCTTGTAATCAGTTCGGGCACAAGGCAATTTTTTGCAATTCAAATAACAAGAACCGGGTTAGTCAGAACAGGCGGATTCAAAGAACAGCTATACCTGAAAGAAATAATGTTGTGTGTTACAAGTGCAACAATACAGGTCACTCAGCTAGAAAGTGCAGAGCTGATCTTCCAAAGTACATGAACAAAAATAGTGGTATAAACAGGTCCAAGGATCAAGGTGTGGACAAAAAAAGAGAGAACAAGAACAAGAAAAGTGCCAAGAACAGAAACATTAACAAAGAGCTCAAGAAAAGGCCCGACAAAGAAATTGTAGACACTGATGATGATGAGTGTCTAATGGGAGTTTCACTCCCAACTCTGTTTTAAATCACCTCATTAGGAAGTGGGGGAGGGACTAAGCTAAGAGACTCATTTTTAGTCCCAAGCCCCAAAGGTGACCCTTTGCCATTGATGACAAAGGGGGAGAGATTTGAGTAAGGGGGAGAGATATGAGTAAGGGGGAGAGCTTCAAGTGAAGAAGAGAGCTTCAAGTTAGGGGGAGCAAAACTTCGAAGAGATTGATTTTAATTTTGGCTCTTTAAGATGTGTTTTTAGTAAAGGGTTGCCATCAATGACAAAGGGGGATATTGTTGGCAATTTTGGGTACCTTGAGTACATTGCCTTTGCCTAAGTTTAGTTGTTGTCATTGATGTCAAGAAGCTCTTGGTAGTTGTATTTGATGTCAAGGAGTTCTTGGAGCAATTTGTTTTTATGTCTAAGTATGTGTTTTTATGAAGGTTTCAATCGGTCGATAAGTCTCCCAGAAAATCAGAGTAGCCCAGTTGCAAAAGATCAAGAAAAAGATAAGTTAGAAAAAGTTCGCAGGTGGCTGGAAAAACTGTCACGATTTCGCGACATGTTTTAGGAGAGAGAAAGTTCAGGAAAAACTATCGTGATTTCGTGACAAGTTGAGTTGGCAGTGTTGAGTTGCAGAAAGTGTCATGATTTTGTGACAAGTTGAATTGGCAGCGTTGAGTTGCAGGAAGTGTCGCGATTTTGTGACAAGTTGAGTTGGCAGTGTTGAGTTGCAGAAAGTGTCACAATTTCGCGACAAGTTGAATTGGCAGTGTTGAGTTGCAAGAAGTGTCACGATTTTGTGACAAGTTGAGTTGGTAGTGTTGAGTTTTAGGAAGTGTCATGATTTCATGACAAGTTTCAATGAAGTTGCACGGATGCAGAAAGTGTCATGATTTCACGAAAAGTTGAGTTGGCAGCTTGCAGTTGGCAAAAGCATCACGATTTTGCGACAGGTTTCAAAGAAGTTGTACGGATGCAGAAAGTGTCATGATTTCATGACAGGTTGAGTTGGCAGCCTGCAGTTGGCAAAAGCATTGTGATTTCGTGACATGTTCCAGTTTCATGAGCAGTTGGCAGAAAAGAGCTTAAGGTAGCGAAAGCGTCACGATTTCGTGACATGTTCCAGTTTCACGAGCAATTGGCAGAAAAGAGCTTAAGGCAGCGAAAGCATCGTGATTTCATGACATGCTCCAGTTTTGCGAGCAGTTGGTAGAAAAGAACTTAAGGCAGCGAAAGCATCGCAATTTCACGACATGTTCCATTTTCGCTAGTGCAAACCAAGAAAAGGTTGAAGAAGCAAGAAGTGTCACGATTTTGCGACAAAGTTGTAGATGACGTCAGCAAGAGGCAAAGGTGTCATGATTTCATGACAGAAGCGAAGAAGAAGGCTTTGAAGTCTAAAGCATCATGATTTCATGACAAAAGTGAGATGACGTCAATGAAAGGCAAAAGTGTCATGATTTCATGACAGAAGTGCAAAGGAAGCAGACAAAACCAAAAGCATCGTGATATCACTACAAAAAGCTATAGAAGGTGTATGATAGGTAGAGGTGTCACGATATTGCGACATGTTGAAGTTTCATGCCAGAAGCTATAGGGAGGCGGTTGAGGACAGAGTTAACTTTGAGCCGACAAAGTTAAAATTTGGGCCGACGCAGCACAGGGTTTTGCATCTAACGCAGTGGAAGTATAACAACCAACTAAGTTTGGATGTAATGACCATGGATCTTACTCTATAAAAGGAGGGATGTTTGGATAGTTTGGGCATCGATTAAGTGTGCGTTCGAAGTGCAAATTGCACAGAGAGAGTGCGGGGAGAAGATCGATCACAGAAGTGCATAAGTAGAAGCCTGAGCATCTGCTATGTTTAGACAGAGGTTGCGAAGACAGTGCTATCGTGACTTAGACAAAAAGTGAAAAGGAAGTGCTACTATATTTGCGAAGATAGTGTTGCTGTATTTTGTGAAGACTGTATTGTTGTGTATACGCAGAATATGCGAAATCTATGCTACTGTGTTTCTGATCGAGAACTACAGTATTTGCGTAGACAGTAAAATATTGGTTTCAACCAAGTGTAAAAAAATAATAGAGGACGAGGAATAGTATTGTGCCAGACTGAAGGACTATGGTGCAGAGAAGAGGACCAGCTTTGCTGTGATAGAATTGAGGACAGAGATCTCCAGCCAGAGTAGGGAAGACAGGTGTCTTCTATGGACAGAATTCCACTTGCTAAGGGTAGAGGAGGTAGAGGTCTTCTAGAGGATCACCAGCCAAAGCATAATTAGGGGAAGGTGTCTCCTTTGAGCTGAGGCTCATAAACATTGTAATCAAGAAGGATTCCCAGAGGACTTTGATACAACTTTTAGAAGAAAAGTTTTATCCGTGGAGTAGCCCACCTTGGGTGAACCACGTAAATTGTTGTGTCTCTTTGTGGATTGCATTTTTTGCATTGTTTTACTGTTGTTATTACTGCTATATTTATTCTGCATGTTAATGGTTTGAAAGCTGTATTGATAGATAAAGTTAAAAGTGGTCTTATACTGTTCACCCCCCCTCTCAGTATAAGCTTGTGTTCTTCAAAATCATGTTACCTTAATCATGGTTACATTCAAAACATCATCCATTTCATAGTACCATGTCATTGAGTCAAAACTTTCATTTACAAGTCACATATCTATAATTCCTAGGTGTTTTCAATCACTCAACCACTCCTAGTGTTTTAAGAAACCTCCAAATACATGTCGAGTTTTCTTTAAGACCAAGACACAATTTTTACTAATAAAATCTTGAGTTTTGGGAATTGAATCCAAAAATATTCTTGAACCAAACACAATTTCACATCTTAAAAACATCTTGTGTCAAAAAGGGATAATACCATATTTTTTTGAACCTCAAAGTGAAAAGGATATTCCTTGCTTGTCCCATTATACAACATAGTCCACAAAAATAATGGTTTTCACCACTATCACAAATTTAAAAATAAAATATAGAGTACTAAGGATAGGGTACAATTCTCATCACACTTAGGTTGAGAATCTGATTCCCCAAATCTCTAAAATCTTTCATCACACACCATAGATCCTCAAGTTATAAGGATAGTACTACATTTTTAGTCAGATGGTTAGGTAGTCATCCCCAAAGCCTAAAGATCAAATTCTTGGACTATGGAGCTAGTCTCCACCGGAGCTATAGATGCTTGACTGGTAGTGGAGTACACTCATGCATGCTAACTTCTCTTTTAAAGAGACCTCTAACCGCACATAAGGAAAAGCTAACTTCTTGGTCCCATCCATAAAAGGTATTACCCAATTTACTCAAGATGGGTTAATGAAATCACTTGCACACACTGGTTCTTGATTGCCTTGAGTTATACCATCCTCTTGATTTGGTAAATGAATTCACTACAAACACATTTGGTCTTAAAGAAATTAGACAACATTTAGTGAGTTTGTTTGATAACACTAGTATGTATGAGTCTCTGTAAAACATTTAGTTTTCCATATCAACATCCATATATTATTCCATATCAATATATATATATATATATATATATATATATATATATATATATATATATATATATATATATATATATATATATATATATATATATATATCTTATTCCATGTCAACATCTATGTCATTTCATAAGTCTTTCACCCCACATACCACCATTTTAGTGCCCCTAATTAAACAACAATGCTAAAAATAGCCAAGAAAATTCTAAACTATGAATGATTATTAGAAAATTTGCATTCATCCACATTATTATTGCACTACCTCTAACATTTGCATCCGTACACATTATCACTTACATTAATCATCCATATACACATGCATCCATACAAAATTATTCACACAAAAGCATAACATAAAAGTAAATCCATGTATATATATGTATAAATATTGCATGTACAATGAATGCCAAAAGGCTATATAAAATGGAACACCAAGGCTCATATACAAAAAGAGCATCTAAGCACTAGCTAATGCCTATAAGAGGACCCTTATGATCCTAAAGGAGCCCTAGAACTAGAGATATTCCTAGAATCACTAGGCCTAGTAGACCCAAATATGGATGAGGAAGGAGGATCTGGAAGCCTAATGTTGTGCTCCATCAATTGATCCTCCAACAATCGAATTTATCCATCCTGAGCTTGAAGGTACTATACATCATATCTCTATCAACAACTATTCTCTAGCAACTTTGCATGGATCCTTGTGATCCTATCCTCACCTCCACTTGTAGTCGACGATACCTCTAGATCCATTCATGACTAAGCTATATCTTCACCATAAGCCATCTCCCCATACCACAACCAAGCTATATTTATATCTCAAGCTTCTACCATAGCATCCTGCTCTACCACCAAATGCTCTAGCCTTACCCAATCCTCCTTACTCTAACCATTTTCTCATATGAAATATCCTACCTATCCTCCATACCACCTCCATCACTCCCACCCTCTACAACCTACTCAAATTTACCCTTCGACCACCTCATTTGAATACTATCTTGAAGTTGCCTCTGATTCTTAGGAGCCTCATTGACCTCCTTGACCTCTACCTCATCCCCATCCTCATTCCCCTCCATCTACTACCAAAATTGATACCCATGGTGGCTGTATAGTGAACCATGCATCATACTCCTCATTAGTATCTACATCATCCACATCAAGGAGATCCATCTCATCATCATCCTCATAAGTCATCCTTAATTCCTCAACACAAGGGATACTTGTCTCATCTTGATGATGCTTGTAGAGCACTGGTACCTTAGAAACTCCCTGCCTTAGTCCAAAATACTGTAGCACCCATGAGAAATATATCAACTCCACCTCACTTGTGTGCCTCCCAACCACCCACCTAGCCTAATGCACCCATCATAGATGCTCCCCATAACCTATTCACATGGCCCCTTGCCATGGTCTCCATACCACCTAAGTTGTTATCAATCTAGTCCATAAATCCTTATGCCATTAACTCATCCAAATAGGGTGACTTAGTTGTATGTTCTCTACCACAAGCCACCTCATAGTATGGGGCTAGTACCTATCCCATATTGTAGTAGGTAAGCCAACAGGTTGAGCCACATGGAAGTACTTATACCTCCAATACTGCAGTAGCAAACTGCACCCTAGTCCCTTTCACCTCCACCTCCTAACCTCATAAAAATATTGGTAAAAATATTCCAATAAAGTAGGAGCCCATACATACACCTAAGGTGTGTTGATCATATCACACACCAACCCAATAAGGTTCCATGGGAACTGATAGCCAGAGCTATTTGGAGACACTATGTTGGCCAACACAAACATCACCAAAGCATGAAGGGCATCCAATTTATTATCCTTATACATGGACAAGTATGTAATACTTCCACCCTTCACATCCACATCCTGCCACCCATATTTGAATAGTAAACTCAGATCATATCCCTTATCGTGTCCAACCTTAACATGTAAGCCCGCCCTCCACTGGTAACTTGAGGATGTGATATACATCCTCAAGAGTCATAGGTATCTATCCAGTAAGGAGAAAAAATATCCCTCTATCTATCCCATATCTCTACCAAGGCAGATAGATACCCCTCATCCATGCTCACCATATCTATATGGGATACCCTAGATATCTCCACAACATCCAACAACTTCTACTAGTCCTCCCATACCGCCTTCCTCATCTCTGAGATGAGAGGCGAGAACCAATGCCAAGCCTTAAAAATCCTCAACTGTAGCACAATACATAAATGTAAAACATAAAAAAAAATAAGCAAAATTTTGCACAAAAACAAAGAGCTTCAAAGGTACTTCCATTGGAAAAATGCACATCTACTCCCACTTCCACATATGCTCCCTCCATCGACATAGCTTCTGCAACACCTCTCTCACTCCACTCCATTTCACTCCACTCCCTTAGACACAACTTCAAAAATTTGCAAATGCACAAATGAACTTGTTTTACCTTCTATAGGCTATTTATAGCTATTTTAGGTGTATTTAAATGCCCATGGGTGCTTCCAGGTGCATTGAAACACCTTTATATATTTGGAGAACAATAAACAATAGTGGGCATTTGCACATGCAATAGGCGCCCATTGATGTTTGTCGTCAAAATTGATAAAAGACCAAAAATGATCAAAAAGGTAGCTTACCTCTGTAAAACCATTCCAAATTGCATCCATACATCAATTTCATCATAATATCATGTTTTTTGAAAACCAAAATCGATTTGGATTCATAATTTTTGCTTGCGACCAAAAGTTGCAAAATAACATTACAAGTTATAAAATGCATTAAAACGGTCCAAATTTTCACAAAAAGACCATTTTAATCATTTTCATCATCAATTCCATAATTACATTCAATTTTGTGATAATATGAATTAAATTGGATGACTAAATTTTTTTTGCTCCCACAAAGCACAAAATCATCTAAAATTGCTTCAAAAAAATGCTCCAAATCAGTACAAAATTTCACAAAATCGCTCTCATCATCACATTTTCATTAACACATCATTTTTAAATTATTGCGCATTTGCCAAGTCATATATAATTTCAATTTAACCTTGTATCTAGTGGTATATTCTATCTCCTTGGTGATTGTAGCGATTTGCATCCATGCAATTTGGTAAGATGAATAAATCATCATAAGGACACTTGGCCAATATTCATCATCCAATATCTCATTGTTCGAAAATAGAATCAATTTTTACTTCACCTTTCGAGTGAAAACATGCCATGATCAATTTTATCAATAATTATCATTGATGGCCTTGTCCGTGGGGCTTGAAACATGGATAAATTACAATACATCTGGTAGAACCTTGAAGGTTCTAGCAAATATTTAAATAATAAATAAATAAAATAATACCTAATTTAAGAGAATCACTATTGCATTGATAGGGGATCCCTCCAATGGTTTCATATAAACATATGTTTTATATTATATTCATGGATTCTTTGATATGGCTTCCTCTCATATCATATATATAGACTTTTCAATCATGAATTTTCAATCATGACTCTTCAATCATGACTTTTCAATCATGACTTTTCAACCATGACTTTTCAATAATAATGAAATATATAATTAAAGTAATAAATAATAATTAATAAGTAATTTTAGGATGTGGGATCCTAACATGCCACCCTCCTTAAAAATATCTTTGTACTCAAATCTCAAAGTAAGGAGCTTCGTTGCTTGTTTTCCAAGTTGAATTTGTGCAAGTTCTTGTACTATCTTAATGTCACTTTTTCAAAGACACGAATATATTTAAGGATGGAGTGTTAGTGGGGGGTTGCCAGGAAAAATAGTAGAATCTTCCTTAGGATAATCATGATGATTATGGAAGGACAACCCTTGGGGTTCCTCAAATATGTCATAAGGATGCATCAAAAGTGGTGGTAACGATTCCATATCATTTTGTTGTTCCCTAGGAGAGCCAATGGAGAATGAGTGTGCAATCACCTTTTTACATTATTTTCGAATAGGTTTGGTCATGTGGAAATAACTCATGATTGGAGGGGAGTTTGAGTATAGTTCTTGTAGAGTGTAAGTTTAGCCATCATTGGTCACTTTGGTTATGTCTTCCTCATCCTTGCTTGGTGCATTGATCACTTTTGGCATATCAACCTTATTGTTGTTATTGGTGTGATCAGGTATTTTGGGTATTTCTTGCTCATTGTTCTCATTTTCCACATATTCAGTGCTATATTCAGGTGTATCCATCACTACTTCTACCTCAATCACATTTTCATCATTGGGAGAACTACAAGGAACAGTTGCATTCAAAATATATAGTTTAGGTGTAATACATTGATGATTGTGAATAAATTTCTCATCGCAATGAAAGCAAAGACCTTTTTCTCTTTGTGTCTTCATTTTCATGGGGTTGATACATTTAATGGGTAAGAGGCAGGTAATTTTTTGGGTTGTGTAAGTATTTTGTAATTCCCATATAGGTGGTTTTGTAATTTGGTCCTTCCATTAGTGGCACTCATATTTATTTTCCTCTGCTTCCATTTCCATTAGATACTTAATAAAAATATTTTAAAGAAATTACTCACTAAAAATATTGTTAAGACATTTCCAATGTGCTTCCCACCATTCATAGGACTCTATGTCCCATATGGCTAGATCTAACATGCTATGATACCAAATGGTAGAACCCCGAAGGTTCTAGCAAATATTTAAATAATAAATAAATAAAATAATACCTAATTTAAGATAATCACTGTTGTGTTGGAAATATGAGCAGGATTTGTTGTCATTGATGTCAAGAGTTAGTTTTAGTGAGTAGTGCAAAAGGAAATATGTCAAGAGTCAATTTCAGTAAGCAGTGCAAGAGAAAGATTGCTTCTAGGCCTAAGGGAAATAATATTATAATATATCCTATTATAATATTAAAGGTTTTCAGATAAGGTCTAAAGAAACAATAAGAAGGCCCAAGAAATATAATTTTATACTATTTTATTATAATATTAAAGGTATTACATTAATTATAAATTAATTATAATAATTTAATTATAAATTAATTTAATTAACCTTAAAGTTATTAAATTAATTATAATAATTTTATTATTAATTAATTTAATTAACCCTAAGGTTAGGGTTATAAGGGAAAATTTGATTTATTAAGCGCCGATGTCATACAAAGTTTCCCCCTCCATCGACGTCTAAAGGAAGATGGCACACTGGTATAAATACCATGTGCCTTTTGTTGCAAAGGGAGTACCTTCATTCAAATTACATTAGAGAGCCTAAAATTTTTGATATTTGTGTGCAAGGAAGAAGATAAGGTTTTTTGTTTTATTTAGCACTAATGAAGGGATAAAGGAAGGGAGGCTCAAAGCCTCATAACCAACCATGTGGTTGGGCTAGTGGCAAGTGGTTGTGTGTTGAGACATTGCAAGGTGGGAGGTCCCACGATCGAACCCCGGTGGTAGTTTTTGCATGGTCATTTTTTGGTTTAGGCACCCAACACTCAATACAAAGTGCACAAGGTACTTTTGTACTCCAAGGTGAGTGCCTAGCTCATGTGGCAGTTGAGTCGTGGCTAGGGCACTGGTGGCAGCGCAATGGGAGATCAAATCCCACCGAGGACAAAAGAGGTATTTAATTTTGAAATTAAATTTTATCCTAAGGTTTTAATGTTGCATGAAGTTTTGTTAGGAGGGAGATATAAGGTTTATAAAAATAAAAATATTATTGTGGTTTTTTATGATTAGGAGTTGGATGGAGTAATAAGGTTTTAAAGGAAATTATATTTTATTTTAAAATAAAGTCTTATTGTGTTAAATATTTAAGAGGAGTAATAAGGTGGATAAAGGAAATTAATTGTTGAAGTGAATTGTTTAATTTTTGCTAATCATTTTTAAGAGTGGATATTATAAGGTGTAATAGAGATTTAATGCTTTGTATGGTGAAATATTTTGAGGAAATATTTGAATTAAAATTTGATAATGTTTTTTCTACATAACCTTTAAGATTGGTAAAGAGGTTGATTATGATTGAGATAGATTTTGAGGTCAATTCTTCATCAAACAAAAGGTATGGGTACATCTTCCTTATGAGTGAAATATTGTTGGATTGGATGTTGTGAATGCTAAGTTGGAGTGAAAAGGATTGTTGGAAATGTTGAGTGAGTCTTTCTATGCATGATTAGGGTTTGTGAAATATCATGAGTATCATTGTTATGTGAAGTTGAGAATTATATTGAACTAGGGTTAGTGAAATATTATGAGTATCATTGTTATGTTAGCTTTATTTTATAAGCATTATTTAATAATATTTCATTGAGTGATTGGTTGAGTGGATTTGATTGAGCTTAGTTGATTGAAAGTGTTGGAGTGATAGTTCAAGTTATGTGAAACAAATTATTCTTTACTAATTTGAGAAAGAGTTTGGAAGTGATTGGGTGATTAAGAGTGTAAAACATATTGAGTCTCTAAAAATTCTCTATATGCTTCTATGAGTCAAACAAAATTCTAAGTGAATTTTTTTATGTGATTGAAGAGGTTTTATGAAAGAGATTGAGTTGATTTTGTATGCAAATTTTGCAATTGATTTAAAAAAATTTTGTGACAGCTTGTGAGCTGAGTTGAGTAAGCAATTGTAAAAGCTTAAGGATAGATTTGTGTGAGCTTTTGTGGAAGCTTACAAATAGTTTTGAGGTAAGTATTGGTGAAGACTTATGGATAGATTTTAGGAAAGTCTTAGTGAAGACTTGTTGAGCAGGTTAGACAAGTTCTAGAGAGAAATTTTTTAGTAGATTTGAGATAGAGATTGAGCAGATTTGTGCTAGATTGATGGATAATATTTTGTGCAAATTTGAGATAAATATTGATTAGATTTGTGCTAGATTGATGGATAATATTTTGTGCAAATTTGAGATAGAGATTGAGCAGATTTATGTAGGGTAGAGGATAATGTTCAGTACAAATCTAAGACAGAGAAAAAAATAGAGTAAGAGTAGACTTTGGAGGTGATAGAGCAGAGGAAAATAGTCTCCAGTGGATAGAGATACATTATCCAGGGTAGTGAGGGCAAAGGTCTTCTGAGTGAGGATAGGGGTCTTCAGTGGAGAGAGATCCATAAGATAGTGCAATGGAGGCAATAGTATTCTAAGAGGATCACTAACCAGAGTATAGGAGAAGGAGTTCTCCTATGGATAGAGTTATACAAAATTAATCAAGGGATTGGTGTCTCCCTTGGAAAGAGGTCCATAAAAATTGTAATAGGGAAAGGATTTCGAAGAGATTTTACTAAGAAAATTTTATAAGGAATATTTTCTTCGTGGTGTAGCCCACATTGGATGAACCACATTAGCTTATATCTCTCATGTGTGTGATGCTTTGTGCAATGTTTATTGCTTTAATATTTTTGATGTTATCATATGGATTTAAAAGTAAAATTTTTTATCTTATACTATTAACCCTCCTCAGTATAAGCACATGTTCTTAAATTGGTATCAGAGAGGGTCTCTCCATGAAAAGACTAACAACTTGGAGGAAGATCCATAAAAAACATACATGACTTTAGAGAGTGAAGAAGAGACCATGTTTGACATAAAAGAGGAATTCTTTACTACTCTCAGTAACATTGAAAAGGTTAGAAATAAGAACTCAAGTTTGAAGGATGAAATTCAAAATAATGAAAATGCAAGGATAGAATTTCTACAGAGTCTCACAAAACTCAAGATAAAGGTAGAAGAGGGAAAAAAATTGAACATAATATGATAGATTTATTAAGAGCAAGAGAAACATAATGTGAAATATTGGAAGTAGAAATTATTTATCTAAGGAATTAATTTGAAAAGACCAAGGTACTATAAGGTATAAATCTTGGGAAACAAAGAGAGGAGTCAAAACTTCAAAAAGTAGATACTTCAAACAAATATAAGCAAGTGACTCATACTATGGAAGGAAAAGACATCAGGAAAGAAGAAAGCAAAGTAGAACCATGAACAAAATTTAATCACAACAAAATAAGGAGCACTCAACCATATTTTCCAAGGCATTCAAACAAGTTACATACTCTCTTCCATGGCTATTGCTTTTCATGTAAAAAATATGGTCATAGAGTTGTACATTAAACTAGTTATGTTAAAAAGGATGTCAATAGAAATTTTAATTCTTTTGCACCTCTTATGAATAGTGATTTCATATGTTATAAGTGTAATAATATTGGGCATAAGGCTAAATGGTGTAAAATGGTATCACCTAAGTCAAGTAAAAAGAAAACAACTTCAATAGTTAGGAAAGAGAGAAAAGGGCATGATAAAGTTAGATCAATGTTAGTACAAACAACTCTTCATGTTTAGGACAAGATAAAACAATGGTATCTTGATAGTGGATGTTCTAGTCACATGACAAGAGACAAAAGTAAATTTCTAGTACTCAAAGAAACAAATGGAGGATCAATAATATTTGGTGATAATGGATCAACAAAAATTTATGGGAAAGGAAATCTGATGGGGGACCGAAAAACACACACGTACTCAAACCCTACTTTTTCATTAAGAAATCTAAAAAATACATGCATACAGCCCGTAGGCTTTACAATGACCAGCGCTCGACTTGGTCTTCTCACTTCTACGCTCTAAGTGCATTCCTCGATCCACCACCCGACTATTACATTAAACTGGGTTTTTATAGAGGCCCCGACCCTCTGAAACATCAACTCACGCATTAATCGGGACACCAACCCGATTTATTACAAAGACTAGGTTTTTATAGAGGCCCCGACCCTCTGGAAGATCAACACAAAAATTGGGACACCAACCTGATTTAAGACCCCACTCCGCACGGTCCCTGTCACCACTAAATTCATAAAAAAACTCTACATGCCCATCCTCTTCGTCTCCCATGCTCCTGGGTAATCCCCCGCTTTAACTGCACCTTGGTGCCACATGTCGTCCGTAACACCCCTTGAAAATTCTGCCTGTCACGGTTTCCACCATCTCTTTCTTCTCCTTCGTCTTCTTCTCTCTCCGTCGTGATATCACGACGTCTTGGCCTCCTTGCTCTCTTTTTCATTTTTGGTCATGATATCATGACATGTCGCGATATCATGACCAATTCCACCAAAAGCCCTTTGATTTTGTTTATGTCATGATATCGCAACATCACGATATCATGACCGTTCTGTCGCTCACTCCTTCGCTTTGTTACTTGTCACGATATTGTGACGTCACGATATCACAACATCATGATATTGCAACGTCGTGATATCGCGACCGTTCTGCTGCCGAACCCCCAGCTCCGTTTTACGTCATGACATCGTGACGTAGTGATATCACGATGTCGCGATATCGTGACCACTCCACCTTTGAGCCACCTACTCCGCTTTTCATCGTGACATCACGACCACTTCAGAACTGAGCCCCTTGCTTCACTTTTTGTCATGATTTCACAACATCATGATATCGCTACGTCACGATATCATGACCTCCTCGCCTGCTTTCCTCGCTTCCGCCTTTACGTTGCGATTTTGTGACAGTCACGATTTCGTGACATGTCATGAAATCATGAAATTCCAAATGCATCTCCCCTTTGCTGCCTTCTTGTCGTGATTTCACGACGGTCATGATTTCGTGACATGTCACAAAATCGTAGCCCCTTTTGCAACATTTTCTCTCTCCTGCAAACTATCACGATTTTGTGATGTCGTGAAATCATGATAGTTTCTGCTCTGGACTTCCTCCTTGCCTTCTGCATTCCGCCTTCGAGCCCACACCTTGAGCCTTGCTTTAGATTTTATGTCACGATGTCATGACCATTTTTGCCTTCGACCTACGTTCCGCTTCTCTGTCATGATATCGCGTGTCACGATATCGCGACCACTTTTGCCTTCGGCCTACGTTCTGCTTTTCTGTTGTGATATCGCGCGTCGCGATATCGCGACCATTTTTGCCTTTGGGCCTATACTCCACTTTTCTGTCGTGATTTTGCGACCCTCCAACTTTTTCCTTATTCCTGCTAAACACTTCGAAACATAAATAAATTTTGGAAACACTTAGAAAAATTTGGTTGATGCAGAATTGCTCTGCTGCCGTCGGATGCTCCTGCATCAAAATCTAAGTCTAGATAATGGGAAAACAAAAACATAGAATGTATTGTATGTCAAGGGATTGAGGCATAATATACTAAATGTGAGCCAAATTTGTGATCAATGGCACATGGTTACTTTCCATATAAGTAGATGTGAGATTAGAAAGTCTAAAACTAGAAAAATTATTGCAAATGTAAATAGAAATACAAACAACCTCTACATGTTAAGTGATATTAAAGGAGAAAAGTTTTTTCTATCACAAGAAGATGAGAGTTGGTTGTGGCATAGAAGAATGGGTCATTTGAAATTTGATAACATAGTGAACATAAGAAATAAATAGGCTATTAGAGATTTACCCAAGCGAAAAAGGCCATAAAACACAATTTATGCACCTTATCAGTATGGAAAGCAAACTAGAACAAGTTTCAAGTCAAAATAAATTATGTCATATAAGCCATTGAAACTAATACATACTGATCTATGTGGTCCTACTAGAACACAAAGTATTCAAGATGAAAGTTACTTCATATTTTTTATATATGATTATTCTAGAATGATTTGGGTAGCCTTCCTGAAAGAGAAGTCAGAAGCACTTGATAAATTCAAGGTATTTAAAGAGTTGGTTGAAAATAAAATAGGTAAAAGGATTAAGTGTTTGAGATAATATAGAGAAGGAGAATTTACCTCAAATAAATTTGTAAACTATGAACAACATGGGATCAAAATATAATACTCAGTTGCAAGAAATCCTCAACAAAAGGGAGTTGTTGAAAGGAAGAATATGACTGTTGAAAATATGGATAGAGATATGGTAAATGAATCTAAGCTTTCAAATGGTTTTTGGAGGGAGTTAGTTAAAACATTAGTTTATATCATCAATAGGACTCAAATAAGAGTGAACCATCACAATACTCCATATGATCTTTGGAAGGGAAGACCAACCATTGTATATACTTCAAATTTTTTGGAAGCAAGTGTTACATAAGATGGGAAGAGAAAGAATTGGGCAAGTTTGACCCAAGATATGATGAGGGTACTTTTCTTGGTTATTCCACTAAGAGAAGATCCTATAGATGCTACAACAAAAGGACATGTACTATTATAGAAAGTATAAATATAACAGTTGATAGAAGATAGGATTAAGAGAACCAGTTCAAGAAATTATGTATTAGGAAGATGGAAGTTATCAAGAATATTTATGTGAGGAATCATAAGAAGAAGAGAAAGAAACAAAAAGACTTCTTCCCAAGACTCCATCCAGGTATGTACAGAAACATCATCCAAGAGATCTAATCATTAGAAATCTAGATGAGAGACATACAAGGAGAAGGGTAATAACATCAAATCAACAAGCAAATTTTTCTTTGTTATCCAAAATTGAGCCAAAATATTTCAATGAGGCAAGTGAAGATGAATTTTGGGTTAAGGCAATGATGAGGAACTAGATCAGATAGATAAAAGTAATATTTGGGAGCTTGTACCATGACCAAAGGACAAGAATGTGATTGGCACTAAATGGGTATTTAGAAACAATTTAAATGAATATGGTCAAGTAGTAAAAAACAAAGCAAGATTAGTATGCAAAGGTTATGAACATGTAGAGGGAATTGAATTTGATGAGACATTTGCTCCGGTTGTATGAATTGAAGCTATAAGAATGTTATTAGCCTTATCAAGCTTCAAAAACTTTAAAGTATATCAAATGGTTGTTAAATAAGCCTTTCTAAATGGTGTTCTAGAAGAAGAGGTTTACATTGAGCAACCAAAAGGATTCAACTTTATTGGTAAACCAGACTATGTATGTAGATTTAAGAAAGATATTTATGGACTAAATCAAGCTCCTAGAGCTTGGTACTCAATATTGGATAGGTACCTACAGAAACAGGGTTTCAGGAAAGGAATAGAGGACAGTAACTTATACATCAAAAATGAAGGGAATGACTTAATAATTGTGGTTTTTTATATTGATGATATCATTTTGGAGGCAACAATGATAAGATGTGTTAGAATTTTGTAAAGAGCATGCAAAATGAATTTGATACGTCTAAGCTTGGTGAGTTGTACTTATTTCTTGGACTTAAGATTTCATAATTAGAGAAAGGAATATTACTTTCACAAACCAAGTACATAAAAGAGATGCTAAAGAAATTCAAGTTAGAATATTACAAACTAGTAAGTACTCCCATGGTTACAAGATTTAAGTAAAGTAAAGATGATGAATCTCTAGAGATAAATAAAAAAATTATATAGATCTATGATTGGCAACTTATTGTACATCACAACTACTAGACCAGATATCATGCAGGCAGTGGGATTAGTGGTATGGTTTCAAGAAACACCCAAAGAGACACATGTGATAGCAGTAAAGAGGATTCTAAGATATCTAAAGGTAACTATGAATTTTAGTCTTTGGTATCCCAAAAGTTATAGTTTTAATCTCATAGCTTATACAGATGCAGATTGGGCTAGCAACATTGATGAAAAAAAAGTATAAGTGGTGGAGCATTCTTTCTTGGAGACTATTTAGTATCTTGGTTAAGAAAAAAATAGGCATCAATATCCTTATTCACAATAAAAGTAGAGTATATAGCAGTAGTTGCTTGTTGTAAACATATATTATGGATGAAGTAAACTTTAGAGGACTTCAAGATAAAGCATGATCACCCTATTTCCATATTGTGTGATAATACAAGTGTTATAAGTATCTCAAAGAATTCGATGATGCATTCTAGGACCAAGCACATTCCGATCAAATATAATTTTTTGAGAGAGAAGGTGATAGATAAGCAGGTTAGGTTGGAATATGTTACTACAAAGGAGCAGATTGCAGACATCTTTACTAAACCACTTTCGAGAGAGACTTTTGAGTATCTTCGAAGAAAATTGGGAGTAGTCTTACTACCACCCAAAAATTAACCACCTCAATAGGAGGTGGGGGAGGATCTAAGCTAAGAGTCTCATTCTTAACCCCAAGCCCCAAAGGTGACCCTTTGTGATTGATGACAAAGGGGGAGATATTTGAGTTAGGGGAAGAGAATTCAGTCAAGGGGAGTAGTTTCTCAAGGGAGAAAAACAAAAAGAGGTAAAGAAAATGGTAAAAGGTAAATGGGTTGCCATCAATGACAAAGGGGGAGATTGTTGGAAATATGAGCAATATTTGTTGTCATTGATGTCAAGAGTTAGTTTCAATGAGCAGTGCAAAAGGAAGGATGTCAAGAGTTAGCTTAGTAAGTAGTGAAAGAGAAAGATTGCTTCTAGGCCTAAGGGAAATAATATTATAAAATCTCCTATTATAATATTCAAGGTGATAAGATAAGGTCTAAAGAAGCAATAGGAAGGCCCAAGAAAAATAATTTTATAAAATTTTATTATAATATTAAAGGTATTCAATTAATTATAATAATTTCATTATAAATTAATTTATAATTTAATTTAATTAACCTTAAAGTTATTAAATAATTATAAATTAATTATAATAATTTTATTATTAATTAATTTAATTAACCCTAAGGTTAGGGTTATAAGGGCAAAGTTGATTTATTAAGCGCCGACATCATATGAAGTTTCCCCCTCCGTCAATGTCCAAAGGAAGATGGCACAATGGTATAAATACCATGTGCCTTTGGTTGCAAAGGTCGTACCTTCGTTCGAATTACATTAGAGAGCCTGCAATTTTCATGATTTACGTGCAAGGAAGAAGATAAGTTTTTTGTTTTATTTGGCACCAACGAAGGGATAAAGGAAGGGAGGCTCAAATCCTCATAACCAACCGTGTGGTTAGGTTAGTGGAAAGCGGCTATGAGTTGAGATATTGCAAAGCTGGAGGTCCCACGATTGAACCTCGACGATAGTTTTTGCATGGTCATTTTTTAGTTTATGTGCCCAATAGTCAATACAAAGTGCACAAGGCGCTTTTGTACTCTAAGGTGAGCACCTATCTCACGTGGCAGTTGAGCCGCGACTAGGGCATTGGTGGTAGCGCAATGGGAGATCAAATCCCATTGAGGGAAAAAGAGGTATTTAATTTTGAAATTAAATTTTATCCTAAGGTTTTAATGTTGCATGAAGTTTTGTTAGGAGGGAGATATAAGGTTTATAAAAATTAAAAATATTATTGTGGTTTTTGATGATTAGGAGTTGGATGGAGTAATAAGGTTTTAAAGGAGATTATATTTTATTTTAAAATAAAGTCTTATTGTGTTAAATATTTGAGAGGAGTAATAAGGTGGATAAAGGAAATTAATTGTTGAAGTGAATTGTTTAATTTTTGCTAATCATTTTTAAGAGTGGAGATTATAAGGTGTAATTGAGATTTAATGCTTTGTATGGTGAAATATTTTGAGGGAATATTTGAATGAAATTTTGAGAAGGTTTTTGCTACCTAACCTTTAAGATTGGCAAAGAGGTTGATTGTGATTGAGACAGATTTTGAGGTCAATTCTTCATCAAACAAAAGGTATGGGCACATCTTCCTTGTGAGTGAAATATTTTTGGATTGGATGTTGTGAATGCTAAGTTGGAGTGAAAAAGATTGTTTTATAAACATTGTTAGAAATGTTGAGTGAGATTTTATATGTATTATTAGGGTTTGTGAAAGATCACAAGTATCATTGTTATGTGAAGTTGAGAACTGTCTTGAACTAGGGTTTGTGAAAGGTAATGAGTATCATTGTTATGTCATCTTTGTTTGATAAGCATTTTTGAATAATATTTCATTGAGTGATTGGTTGAGTGGAGTTGATTAAGCTTAGTTGATTGAAAGTGTTGGAGTGATAGTTCAAGTTTTGTGAAACAAATTGTTCTTTACTAATTTGAGAAAGAATTTGGAAGTGATTGAGTGATTAAGAGTGTGAAACATATCGAGTCTCTAACAATTATCTATATGCTTTTGTGAGTCAAAATAAATTCTAAGTGAAATTTATTTGTGTGATTGAAGATGTTTTATAAAAGATATTGAGTTGATTTTGTATGCAAGTTTTGCAATAGATTTAAACAACTTTCGTGAAAGCTTACGAGTTGAGTTGAGTAAGCTTTTGTAAAATCTTAAGGACAAATTTGTGTGAGCTTTTGTGGAAGCTTACAAATAGGTTTGAGGTAAGTCTTGGTGAAGACTTGTAGATAGATTTGAGGTAAGTCTTAGTGAAGACTTGTTGAGCAGGTCAGAAAAGTTCTAGATAGAACTTGTTGAGTAGAATTGAGATAAAGTTTGAGCAAATTTGTGCTAGACCGATGGACAGTGTTTAGTGTAGATTTGAGATAGATATTGAGTAGATTTGTATAGGGTAGAGGATAATATTCAGTATATATCTGAGAAAGAGAATAGAATAGAGTAAGAGTAGACTTTGGAGGTGATAGAGCAGAGGATAGTAGTCTCTAGTGGATAGATATCCATTAGCCAGGGTAGTGAGGACATAGGCCTTATGAGGATAAGGGTATTCAGTGGAGAGAGATCCACAAGCTAGTGTAGTGGAGACAATAGTCTTCTAAGAGGATCACTAGCGAGATCAGAGGATAAGGATTTCTCATGTGGATAGAGTTCTACAACCTTAATTAGGGGATTGGTGTCGCCTTTGGATAGAGGTCCATAAACATTGTACTATGAAAAGGATTACTAAGAGAATTTATTGAGAAAATTTTATAAGGAATATTTTCTTCATGGAGTAGCCCACATTGGGTGAACCATGTTAAATCATGTCTCTCATGTGTGTGATGCTTTGTGTAATGTTTATTGCTTTAATATTGTTGAGTTATCATATGGATTAAAAAGTAAAAATTTGTATCTTATATTGTTCACCCCCATCTCAGTATAAGCACATGTTCTTCATGTTGCATTAAAAGGGGTTATCTCCTATGGTTTCATATAAACATATGTTTTATATTATATTCATGGATGCTTTAATATGGCTTCCTCTCATATCATATATAGACTTTTCAATTATGAATTTTCAATAATAATGAAATATATAATTAAAGTAATAAATAATAATTAATAAGTAATGTTAGGATGTGGGATATAATCAATTTTTACTTCACCTTTCGAGTGAAACTATGCCACAATCAACTTTCTAAATAATTATCATTGATGACCTTGTCCATGGGGCTTGAAACATGGATAAATTATAATACATAATTCTCCTTAACATTCAAGAATTACGTAGAGTCAACTAGGATATGCATTCCTAGAAATCATCTAATCTAACGGTGATTGGTTCCTGATATTTTGCATCTTCATCACTTTGCATTTCAATGATTCCATACGATAATTTCTTCAATAGCATGGAATCACCTCAAAATTTGGGTAAAAAAATTTATTTTGATCTTCCACAATAGGATACATCTTACATGATCATGGCATCTACACTTAGTAAAATCCCCTTTTCTCTATTAGGGAAAAAATAGAATCAATCACTTGCATCTTTCAACAACCCCATTCCATCATTGGGAAAAAAATGACATCAAATTTACATCATTCATATCATCCACAATTGCACCATACATTTCACACAATCATTTGCAACAATCTATCAATTGGCTTGTGAGATGCATCCTTCACTCATTCGCCAATTGAGGGGGTAAGCTACACAATAAAAAATTATGTTGTCTTCAAGTTCAATATTCACATTCCAAAAATATTAAGCTGCATCTTCCTTAGGCCAAACCAGGTGTCTTGTATTTTTACACCACATTGTGTTTCACACAATGTGGTACAAAAAGGGATATTTTTAGATACCAAAATCTAGCCACTTGTCATCCATCCATAGTTTCCCACCACATTTATCCATTATTCATATATATTTCTATATATTTTTTTAATATATAGTTAAATAATAATATTTTATATATTATATTTGTATATATTTAATAAATGTATGTATATATGTATGAATTAATCCTAGCCATCCATCATGATTTAATCCTAGTCATTCATCCACCTTAATCCATGCCACTTTCCTTGCATTAATATCCACCCTTCCTCATTGTATGATCTTAGCCACACATTTCATGTTGTTGAAACCCTAATGTGCCTAAGGAGAGATTATAAAGAGGAGTCATTTTTATGACTCAACCGCTAAATTCTCAAAGTCTCCTAAGTTTTCCCATTTTCCTAAAGTCTTGAGTTTCCTGATCCCTTGTACCCTAAATCCTCAAGAATCCAAGCATCCTCATAACTACCATACTCCATTGCTTCCCCTCACATCTACCACATCCATCGCTATCCATATCACAAACCAGATCTATTTTTACGACCTTTCCTCTATCCAATGAATACCCCCTGAAGCTTCCCAAGCACCCACCGAAGTTTTTAGAGCATCCACCAGAGCCTACAAGGCACCTTTGGATATTTTTGGTCAACAAAAAATGCCCACGGGTGTTTCCCATCCTATTTTTGTAGCCTTATGGCCCTCAGGTACCATTAGGGCACATCTATGTAACCACCATATACAACAATAAATACAAAAGCAACAAGTTAGCATATACAAGGTAAGTCTTTTCATTGCATTCATTTTAGTATTCTTAGATTTATTTATAGTTTATTTATGCAACTAGGGTTAGTGATTTCTCTTTCTAAGGGTCTCACATAGTGGAGCCCTCACAAATATTATTAATCTTATTTTATTTGATTGTGTGCAAGTATGAAGAGAATATTCATTGAAGGTTTTTGAAGCTTGGGTGGCCCTATCAAGGATATCATAAGCCCATCCAAAATCTATTGGGATCAGATCAGGTGTGAAGACACCATAATCATTGGTTACTAGGATTTCAAATAATCCTAGTCTATTGTAATAATTGTATCAAATAACGAGCTTTGTAAACCCCGTATTTGGGATATTTTTTATTGTAATGTTGGAGATCCACAAGCATTAATAAAAGAATCTATTTCATTGTGCAATAATTGGTGTATTTACATTATTTTTGTATTACAATATTTCATATTTTTGGTGTTGCTTGATTTGCATTCACAACTATGTCTATTTCTTTCCTTTAAGTTCTTATGTTATCTTTGTATAATATTTTTAGCGGATGGATTGTTTTTGTTTATTTCTAGAAATAGGTGTAAAATACAACATATTATTTATTATATTTTTGCTATTTATCATTATATGCTTTGAACAATGCTTTATTTTTGTCTATTCTAAAAAGTATTTTGAACTCCAAATTAGTAATAAAGTAGGTTGGAAACACCATTGCTTAATCATGTGAAGGATTTCCTATTTGAATCCTCCATTATTATTTTTTAGTAATAGAGGGAATTAATCCATCCAAATTTCATGAATAATTTTGTATTGAAGTGGAAAAGGATTAAGGATAATTATTTCTTTTTTATTTTATGACACCTCAATCTAGCATAATTATTAAAAAATAATTAGCATCATAGATGAATATATATTTTTTATGGAATAGGGAAGTGCCTATTATTTCAAAATATTATTTTTTGGCATGCTTGAAAGGATATTATTTTGGAAACCATACAATATATTAAAGTGGTTAGTTATTACTTTGATCTATTTTGATGACAAATGTAAAGTCTATGGCTTGGATGAGTGTAAATTATAAATTTTTGGCTTAGATGGAAGGCACAATTCATTTTTTAAAATTTATTAGAGGGTATTATAACATATAATAGAATTTTATCCAATATCTCCCTCTTTTTATGGTAAATATTGTGCTTGGATCTTTATTATCATAAGAAACTATTTTCCTGGTTTGAACCCATGTTATACTTATACACTTGAGATTAGTCCTCAAATGGATGTCCTTGTGTTAAAAGGTTGGTGTATGGTATAGATTCAAAATGTTCATCATTATGATGCCTTGGGATACCTCACAATAATCAATATAGGAAGACTAATTATTCTCCTCACTTATTGGTCCATTTCATGAAAACGTATTGGGGTGAAACCCCAAGAAACTGGTTGTGGATGACTAGACCATATAAGATAAGGATATAACGAGAGAAAACAAGGATATGAAACCTCTTATATTGGACATGATTGATTCTTGCCTCCTTGAATTATTTTCTATGGTCAATGTGGACAAATATGGTCTTCAAAATTGTATTTTAAATGTTGGTATGCTTTGCCATCATGGTCATATGAGGGTGTGTAGAAGTTCCAAGTCATGAGGTGGTGTATTTATCCCCACCGTACTTCTAATTTTGTTGGGTGTATTTGACATGTTCATTTATAAGGTATCAGTGGACAATGATTATGTTCTTCAAGGAGGGGATATTTTATCCTCCTCATCAACAATGGGGTCATGTTGGCCATTTTTTGCATGCTTTATCATTTATTTAGTAGATATAATGATTTTAAGCCTCATTTTCCTATTTTTATGGCATGAAATTTTGATTTTAGGGCTTATTATTAGATAAAGAGGTGGAGGTCAACTTACCATATAAATGTGTGAATATGGACACTTAACTATCCTAGCTTACTTTGTATGCTTACAAGTCAATCAGATTCATATTCAAATATTTCCACCTCTCTTTGCATTTTGATCTATCTTGGATGATTATCAATTGAATTAGTGGACAATGTGGTATTATAGAAGATAAAAACATAAACAAAAGTGTAGAAACCCAGTTTTGAATGCATTATCAATCTCCAAGCTTACCAACTTCATCAATCAACCAATCAAGCATCTAAACTAAATCAATCATCTTCAAGCCCAAATCAAAAGTATTTATTGCTCTAGAATAAAAAGTTATAGGACATGAATAAAATCATTGGAGGTACTTTTTCTCCCTAGTAGCGCTTTTATGAAATTTGACTTTTTGATATTTTCTTACCCAATTTGACTGGAAATAGTCATCTTGGCAAGTTTTTGAAAATAGATAGCACTGCTAGAGCACTCTCTAGTACTATCTATTTTCAAACACTTAAAATTTAAATTTTAATAGTAAATACTTTATAACTACCCACCATAAATGAACCTATTTACATTAGTCTAATATATAGTCCCAGTAGAAATCCAGAGAATAAAGTTTACCATTTTCAAACTTCAATCCACTAATTGCATCTTGATCTAAATTTAAAATCCTACCTTTGCCAATCCTATCATCTTCAATGCAAACTTCCCCCAATGAGCCATGGATTTATATAAATCCAAAACTTGGGGGAGTCCAAATCAAGAGCTTTTGAGGATAGCAAAGCTCTTCAAAAATTTAATATCATCCTAGAATGCAACAAAACTCTATCAAAATTCATAGTAATCAAGCTGTAAGCATGGTAATATTTTTAAAAATCATGTCATGATCTTGTGAAAGAATTCAAGATCTCAAGTACTCAAGCATTTAAGCATTTAATCTCTCAATATTTCAAGTCCTTACACATATTCAAGAAACAAGCAAGCTCATCAAGGTTCCTCAACACAAAGGGAAAATCAACCTTGATGACTTGGAGCTACAAGGTTGATTGGGGTTTACTCTCTTCCCTTCTATTATATTTTGTTATTATCTTTATTTTTCATCTATATAATTCTTGATCACATATTATTATCTTTATTTTGGTCATCATACTTGCAATTAGTTATCATGTTATCTTTATATCATCATTAGCTTACATTTTGTACTAACAATATTTTTGTCATACTACATCTGTTAAGGACCCTACACCTCCTATTTAGAGGCCCTTATTACATCATTTACAAAAGTTACCTGTAACCACCAAAAATACTCACACTCGATCTAACTATCGCAATCGAAGAAAAATACACAAATAGGCATGCATAATTTGATAACAAGAAATAATGTGAATACAAGCAATCCTTTATTAATTTCAATGAAGTGAAATTATAGATTCATCCATCTTAGGGATACCCATTTGATACATTAATTACAATAGTTTTTAATCCCTATCAAGGGTAGGTGTGATCAAAATGCCCCTCAGGGTGACACGAACTGCTCTAGGGTATCCCTGACCCTCTTCTTCACAATGGGGAAGCGATTGGATGCTTTACCTCTCCTTTGGAACTACTCCTTGCAGTCAAGAAACAACAAGAATTTCAAAAATATAGGTAGCCTCTCATGATGAGGCCCTTTTAGGTTAAATGCATAATGACACCAATAACATGCATAATCAAGAAAGCATAAAGAAAGCTGGTAGACTATGCAAAGTGAATCAAGATTCATGTAATAGCATAAAGTAAAATAACATCTACACTATGCATGGATCAAATATAGAAAATGAAATATAAGTATGCATAAAGAAAGCATTTTAGCTCTAATTTAAACATAAGCATAAAATGTGAATCTAGCCTAATTCTATGATCATAAGTCTTCTAAAATGCTATTAAATCAACAAAATAACTAATCAAACCTAACTAGCCAGACATAAAAGAAAAGAGTAAGGTGATCTGTCACCTGTTGCAAACCGTAGCTCTGGTGAGCAGTTTGCACTATGAACCACGATTGACAGCCATGGTTTGACCTCTGATAAGTTTAGCCTCAAAATCAGGGGCAGTGGGCTCAATCTCCTTGTCCAAATTGAAGGGTCACCTTCGGTGTCCTTAGACTTATTTTATGGTCAATTCGATGTGAAGGGCCTTCATTCGCCCGAATTTGTGTTTCTTGATCCTCCTAAGCACCTAGGGCATGCATAATGCAATTCATAATGAATGGTGGCAAAAGGGTTGGGGATTAAGTGCAATAGCTCTATCTCTTAGTATACTCAGTTTGAGTGTACAATTCGACAAGGCTTCACTACTCAAATATCCAATGCTTGCTCTCTATTTTATCCCCATTTGGAGGGGGCATTTATAGCATGCCCCTAGGGCTAGGGGTGGCTTCATGGAGAAGCCAAGACCAAGAAGGTTGGTTAGGACAGTTGGGATGGAAGCCTCTGGAATCTTCTATTCTTCAAATGCATCCTTTTAGATATTTTGGTTGTTCCAACTGAGTTGGCTCAGATGGAAGGCCTAACTGAACTTCAGTTAAAACCACAGGTCACAGTTGTGGTCCAGACTATAGACTGCAGGTGTCAACCATGGTTTAGACTAGATATCGTAGGTCTGGGTCGTAGCTTCAGACCGCTTAGGCCAAAATGCCTAAATTGAGTGGTTAGAACCATTGCTCTATCTTGAAGTCTATCCAAGATCCTCCATATGGTATTGTAGCATGTCCATATGAGTAGTCGCCCTCAAAATGATGCATTTTAGGTGTCTATAGATGTCTCTTTTGAGATACATTGTGAGATTGAACAATGTTGAGCAAAAATATACATCCTAAAATGATTTCTAAGGTTCTATGATGATCATTAGTCAGATCAACATTAGATGCCCCAGGTCGAGAAAAAGGACGTGCATCTTGGAATCATTGCTTCCAGCTTGTGAAAGGATTACATTTTGACAAGTTTGCCCTCATCATCAGATATTCGGATAGCATCAATACCAAGTATGGGTATCTTCTAACCCATAAATCTGAAGTATGAGAGTTACAAACTAATTAGCATATTTTTTGTTTACCCCAAGCAAAGGGGAAAGCTTATGATAGTTGTTTGACAATGATTCACAAGAACGAACATAATTTTGACAAGATCAAGGGATCTATGATCTCAGGGATCTTTTGCTGACTTTGATTATGATTATAAAATTATGACTACCCCCTCAAGCGACGAGTCGATGAGGGCAACGACAATGTATGAAGCAATGAAATCACTTGACCATAATGAATGATCCTGAACAATTTAATATTTGAGCCTTTTAATGCCTTGGCTAGGCCTAGTTCAGCTTATGATTGCAACTCTTAGTAGTGTTGGCACATTTCTATCCCCTAGAGCAGTTAGGCTAAAATAGTCATATTAAGGAATCAAAATTATACAAATGCAATTAGACTTGTGTTGAATCATATTTGTTGATGATTTTTTGAAATATGTCATAAAAGAAATGACAATTTTACCCCAAATGTCCTTATGGTGATTTACTCATCTTGCCGGATTGCATGGATCGCAACTCGCTGCAACCGCCAAGTGTATAGGATAAATCATTGAATACGAGGCACATTTGGTTTTTAATTATTTGATTCTTTTGTTTTAATTTTGCATGTATTTTATTGGTCCTGGTGCTTTTAACATCACTAAATTTGCAATTTTAATCATTGATTTTGAATTTTTATCTGGTGGAAGTCATTAATTTTCTCTTTTAGACCTTTCCACGATGGTTTTTGAGTGCATTTAATGCTATTTGTGAACCTCAAGTACGGTCTACAGTTTACGTTTCCAAATTTTGGGAACCGCTGGTTAGACTTGTGGGTGGAAAACCCTAGTTTCGAAATTGCAGGTGTCAGTTGCAGTTCACTGAGACTAGGAAAACCTATAAATTGAATTCCCATTTGAAATTTTTCATTATTTTTTGACAAGCATTAGCAATATGAGAGCTCTGAGAGTTAGAAGACCTTTCCTGATCCAAAACACTACCACATGCTACTGTTATTACACTCCTCAACCTTGATGGTGGATCCTGATCAGCCATCTAATAGACAGGGCCAGGGTGCAGGTAAGGTAACTTGAAACCGAGACCACACACCTGTTGAGTGAATATTTTGTCCTATTACAAAATGAACACGCAACTGGAGTCTCAAACCCGAAGACTCTTTCTTGCAAAGAAATATATTATTTTTAATTTCTCCAAGCTTCTTGTGAACAAACCTTTATATGCATATAACCAATTTTGACTTAATGCAAATAAATGAATGTATCCCAGAATAGCTTAAATCCTGCAAGTAACTATTAACAAGGGGCCTTTGATGATTCACAACAAACTTTGTAACCCTAATTTGTTAAAATAACCAACCATGTAAAAAAAAAGAAAGAAAAATCCTTTTTATGCTCTTGAAATTAATGAAAACCAACCCGAAAATAAGTTAGTGGCCTTTTTTATCTTTTACTTTAAAAATATTTCAAATGAGAAAGTGCGTGGTATAGGCCACTTCGTTTTAAGCTCCGTGTCTTTAGCGTGCAATTCATTTTACTGTTAATTGGTTCATTTTATCTTTTGTTTAACTGTTCTGCTATTTCTACATTAGCTTTTGGTGTTAGTAAAAATCCGCAGAGTATTCTGGAATGTACCAGAATCCGAAACTCAGATTTTCAAATGAGATTAAAAATATATCAGAAACTAAAACAGAAATGCTCTTATGCGAATCAGCTGGAAAAACCGAAGAAGGACGTTAATCTGGTTAGCAATCTCCTCCCTGCAAAACCCCAAGTTATGAGATGAAGCTCTAAAACAACCTGACCTAACAGACCTGTAATAAAACACAGTCAAATCAAATCAGATGCTAGACTCTAAGGAAATAAATAATTTGCATCATTCTATCATTCACCTATCGCAACCCACATTATGGTGTAAACGAATAGATACAAAACAAAATAATGCAAAGGAAAGATATACAGAAATAACAGTAGTCTTAGCCTTCAATCTCCTTTTGGTTTCACACACAAAAGTTACTCTTGCCAAATAACTCCTTTATTCAATAAAAATAATGCTTTCTGTTTACAATTTCCAGCCCCTGTATCTACATTCGCTTCTGCTTTTAAACTTTCTGTTGCAGCTCTTGGTTTCCCTCTGCGACGCTTCGTTTCATTTCCCATAACGCTTCGTTTCATTTTCCCGCTTCTTTGATGCTTTGACCTTTCGCTCGAACCTGAAACGTTTGGTCTTCTCTGCTAACTGTAACCGTCGATCTGAAGCGTTATCATGAACCTCATGCCTTTGCGCCACGTGTTCAATGCTTTCTGCATGTTCCGTAATGGCCCCATGTAAATCACGACGCTTTTATGCATGCAGTCCTGCTCCTCTGCTTTCCCCGTGAAAACGTGACATGTCGCGATATCGCGACATTTTTCTTCCAGCAGCCTTGTCGATGCAACTTGTCGTGAAATCGTGACGTTTTTTATCTCCGTACGCTCATTTTTCTCCGAAATCGTGATGACCATTTTTTCTCGATGATTTCGTGACGTCTTTGTCTGGCTGGAACACTTTTCCAAAAGTTGCACGAAATCGCTACCATTTTACCACTTAGGCTTTTTTATCCACCCACCGCGAAAACGCGACGCGTCGCGATTTCGCGATGCCTTTCGACTTATGCCCTTTGGCTCAATTTTCGTCATGATTTCGCTACACTGCTGGGCCTTACTACCTTTGGCTCATTTCTGTCGTGATTTCATGACCATTTTATACTTTATGCCTTCTGCCCGTTTGCAAGCCACGAAAATCAAACACGTCACGATTTCGTGACGGTTCCGCCCACCTTTGTCGTTGATTGCGTTGACCATGATTTTGCGACATGTCACGATTTCGCTACGCTTTTCCATTCGCCTTTCTCTCTCCTCTCTGGGCCGCGATGGAGCAACATGTCACGATTTCGCTACACTTTTTATTTTCGTAGCGATGGAGCAACATGTCACGATTTCGCTACACTTTTCCGTTTTTTGCAGTGACGGAGCAACATGTCGCGATTTCGCTACACTTTTCTTTTTTCGCGACGGAGCGACATGTCGCGATATCGCGACAACTTTCGGCCGCGACAGAGCGACATGTCGCGATATCGCGACAACTTTTTTCCTTAGTGAAATTTTTGCCTTTTTCTTTGATTTTCTTAGCATCTGGGTCCTTGTTTTCTTCTTTGAAAGCATGCAAAAAGGTGGGCCCCCAATTTTGGGGTGTGTTGTGGATTAGCCACAACAAATGGCGACTCTATTGTCAAATGCTCCAGAGCATTTTGGTGAGAACCCAACCTGAAATATACAAGCTTAGATACAGAGCGTCAGCACATAAAAGATAAACAAATACCGACAGATCAAAAGTACATGAAACATCAGAATCATTAGTATTAGCTCGGTGTGTGCTATTTGTTTTCATTCCATATCGCTTGAACTTGATCAACATTCCATTGTCAGTTTTACATGCATGCATATGTGAGACTATGAATGATTTGTGTAACCTAATAAATATGCTTAGAGATTTTGCTTTTACAAATGCATAGACCTTCTAATATCATACACAAATATTCAAGATTATCAAACCCTCTTAGGATCAACCATGTGTATAATGAATTGTTTTATTAGATCCCAAAGTTGGTTATGAGTCACTACTATCTTGAACCCATGTGTAAGTGAAAGTGAAATCAGAGCTTTGGGAAATCGGACTCCCAACCTAATCGAGATGAGAGTTTAACCCTATTCTTACTACTCCGATTTGGAATTCATTACCTCACTTTGAGCAAAATAATTTAACCAATTATGGAAGAAATGGTCATGCTAGTCTAACCCTTTGAACAGCAAGTGGTCTTGTTTTTTTTAGACAAGACATGTTGTCATGCATGGGCATACCTAACCCCATAATCCATGACTTAACTTCATTTCTTTGGACCTTGGGGATGACTACCCATCCTTTGCGAGAGGACAAGTAGTACGATCCTTCCAATCCAATATAAAGATGAGATGGGAAAAATTAATTTTTACTTCTTGGATCTTGGGGATGACTACCCATCCTTGCTAGGGACATGTAGTACGATCCTTCCAATCCAAGTTTTAGATGAAAATGGAGAATATTAATTTTATTACTTGGACCTTGGGGATGACTACCCATCCTTTGCTAGAGGACAAGTAGTACGATCCTTCCAATCCAAGCTTTATCATGAAATGAGACATAGGAGCTTTGGGGAATCAGATTCTCAACCTAGGCGAGATGAGAATTATGCCCTATCCTTACTACTCCATGTAGGTCAAATCAAAGTTTTGGGGAGTTGGATCCTCAACCTAAGTTCGATGAGGACTTAACCCTATCCTTACTACTCTGATTTTAGGCTTTAAGCTTAATGGAAGTGGTAAAAACCACTGTTTTAAGGATCATGTTGCATAATAGGATAGACATGAAATATTTCTTTCGCTTGACCTTTTCTTCCAAGCAAGGTTTTGATCATTTTGCTCAAGATCCTTTTTAATGTGTATAAAATGTGCTTGGTTCTAGATATCTCGGGGCTCAGTTTCCAACCTTAGGATTTTTTATTTATGTTGTAGCATAACCCTAAGAGGATTTGACACACTTTAATGATTTGTATCTGAAATGCATATGCAACTAAGATGGCATGTATATGCAAAGTGAGATGTAATATGAATGCATTGCCCTTTGAATTGCAGATGAAGTATTGCCATAATTTGTAAAACTGACTACTTCATGCATCACAAGCCTCAAACGATATTATTTAACTGTTTGTGTTACATGTGGAGCTTTTACAACATAATTCCAATGTTTCATATTTTCCCGATCTTAGGCATGTGTTAACATTTCAAACTTTTATTCTTCTTTTTTTTTTTATAAGAAAATAAAACATGTCAAATAAATACACCACCTAAACGTCCAACCTGCACACACAAAAGAAACAAAGCACGACATTAATACAAAACCTAAACATGTCAAATAAACACACAACTTAAATATCAAATCTGCACACACAAAAGAAACAAAGCATGGCATAATTACATATAATACAAAACCTCGACCGCTTCAAGCCTGGAAATAGTGTTTCAAGTGCAACCCATTGACGAGGTAATGCCAAATCCTTTCCATCCAAGGTTCTTAGTCTAAAACTGTTTTCCCCTAGGACTTCTGAAATCTGGTACGGACCCAACCATAAGTAGTCAAACTTATCATGATCCCCTTTCTTCTCATGTCTTTTATCCCATAACAACACTAGATCTGATATTTTAAAAGCCTTGGCTCTAGACTTTTTGTCAAACCATATTTTTACTACATCCTGGTGTTTACTAAAATGAAGCATAGCCTCATCCCTTTTTTCATCCAGATGCATTAATTGTGTTAGTCTAGACTCAAGTTTATCATCAGTTCCGAAATAATCTTTCATGAAATGCAGTGTTTGTAACTTGAGATTTGTAGGAAAAATGGGATCTTGTCCATAAACCAGATGATAAGGAGATGTTCCTATTGATCCTTTGACTCTGATTCTGTCAGCCCAAAGAGCCAACTTAAGTTTGTTATGCCAATCTCTAGGATTTCTTTCCAACAATTTTTTTATGACGCATAACAAATTCTTGTTAGAAGATTCAGCCAATCCATTGCCTTGCGGATAATAATTGGAAGAGAATTTTAAACTCACACCGTTGTCAAATGCCCAATTAGCAAATTCCAAAGAGGAAAAAGCTGAACCATTATCACTTACAATGGAGTTAGGCATCCCAAACCGAGTGACAATATTATCCTCTAAGAATTTAATAACAACCTCCGAAGTAGCATTCTTTGTGGGGATAGCTTCGATCCACCTTGTGCAATAATCCGTAGTCGTCAGAATGTATTTGTGGGAATCGGATGAATTGGGACTGATAATCCCAACAAAATCCAGGCCCCATTGCGCAAAAGGTCTAGACTCAATTACGGATTGTAAAGGCATGGAAGCACCCCTGTCTCTATTGGCTGTAGTTTGACATGTATGACATGACCTCACATGAGTATGGGCATCTTTGAATAGTCGAGGCCAATAATAACCGGCTCTAAGGATTTGATGGGCTGTGGCATTAGCGGACCCATGTCCTGTCCCATGTTTACCATGAAATTCCTCGAGTATTTGCACTGCCTCCTTTTGATCAACACAACGAAGGTAAATACCTTCATGGTTTTTCTTGTATAACGTGCCGGATCTAATTAGGAAATTAGCAGACTTCAAGCGCAAGGCTCTTCGTTGAGTAGAATTCAAATGCGGTGGACATTTACCATTTAGTAGAAAATACACCACATCTGCATACCACTCATCTTTGGTTATATCTGCGACTTCATAATGTTGACATGAAATTGCGAGGTCCTTTTCTGCGATGGCCTTAACCAACCCTTGTCCCCGCACTATCTTCATGGATTGAATCTCAAGATCAAATTCTTGCAAAGTTGAAATCCACTTCCCTCGTCTTTCACCTAATTCATTCTGGATAAACATGGCTTTGACTGCAGGATCCGGGACTATAGCAAACACCCTACTGTGGACAATGTAATGCCTGAATTTTTTAACGGTCTTGACTAGAGCATACATTTGCTTGTCCAAGATGGAGTATCTCAGCTTCGCATCTTTGAGAGGACTACTCAGGAAGGCAATAGGATTTTCAATGTTGCCTTCACTCTTCTGAGTTAAAACACTCGCAAAGGAGTGATCTGAAGCAAATGTGTAAATATAGAAAGGCTTCATATAATCGGGACTCACTAAAACCGGGGCTTTAGAAATCGCGTCCTTGATATTTTTGAAAGCATCTCTATTTTCATCTGTCCACTTGATCTGGACCTCTTTCTTTAACATGTCGTTCAAAGGCTTTGCTATTTCTGCAAAATCTGCAATAAATTTTCTGACGAAATTGATCTTCCCAAAAAATGATCTCAACCCCTTTTTGTTGTTGGGACAAGGAATCTGTTGTATGGCCTCTATTCTTTCAGGGTCAATGGAAATTCCATCCTTAGATATCACATGTCCCAATAGTTTTCCTTCCGTTACCCCAAAAATGCACTTCTTTGGGTTGAGAGAAATGCCATGTTCCCTGCATCTTTGAAAGACTTTCTTTAGATCCCTGACGTGGTTTTCCCTGTTCTTAGAAAAGATAGGAATGTCATCTACATAGACGATGATGCACTTACCTATGAGCCCCTTAAAAGCAAAGTCCATAGCTCGTTGGAATGTGGCACCTGCGTTCAATAGTCCGAAAGGCATTCTCTTGTATGCAAAGGTGCCCCACCTTGTGGTGAAAGCAGTTTTCATCCTATCACTAGGATGGATAAGGACCTGATTATATCCCGAATAACCATCCAGGAATGACATCATCTCCGACCCATTTACCTTTTGGAGTATTTCATCAATGGTGGGTAATGGGTAGTTGTCCTTTTGTGAGGCTTTATTAAGATTTCTAAAATCGATACATAACCTTATTTCTCCACTCTTTTTCCTCACGGGGACCAGGTTAGCAACCCATGTGGAATGTCTAATAGGAAAGATGATCTTAGCTTCTAACAGTCACTTTACCTCTTTCTCTATCAAGGGTTCTAATAATGGATTGACTCGCCTTTGTCTTTGCCTGAAGGGTTTGGAGTCTGGCTTCAACGGAATCGTATGCATTATGACATTCTGATCATAGGTTTTCAGCTCCTTATAACTCCAAGCTATGCAGTCTATGTATTCCTTTAATGTATTGGCAATGGAATCCTTCTCCTGCTTGGTACATGCTTTTGCTATGAATACTTCTCGAGGGTTTTCTGCACTTCCAATGTTAACCAAGTCACAGGCTTCTCTGGGAGGTGGAACCTTTTTACCTTCTCTTGGTTGGTATCCGATATCGAAAGTTTTTTCTAATGAAGCCATCTCATCTGGCATCTTATTACATTTTCCAATAATTTTTTCTTCCAAATCTGCCTCCTCTAAATCCCTCTCATCTTCATCTATAACCTGCTTTTCAAATATACCAGAATTAGTGACAAAATGGAATATGTGCCTGTCACTATCGAACACTTGGAAATTCGTGACATTATCTGGTATCGAGGGACAAGGGACCAGTTCTATGGAGAATTTCTTGCATTTCTTATGGTCCACTGGTTTCAACATACTCGCAGCTACGGCTAGAGAGTCTGCCAGACGATTGCCTTTTCTAGAGATCAAAGATATATTAAAGGCATCAAACTCATCTATTAAATCTCTAACCCTGGTTCTGTAAAGTCTGAGCCGCTTGTTCTTACATACGTATTGTCCCTTCACTTGTTTTACCACCAGCTCCGAATCACCAAGGACCTTGATACACTTAACTTTCTTTCGAAGGGCCAATTGAAGTCCGAGAATCAAGGCCTCATATTCTGCCATATTGTTGGTGGCAAGGAACTGTAGTCTATATGCAGCGAACATAGGCTCTCTGTCTGAACATGATAATTCAATACCGGCTCCCGCTCCTTGTCCGGACTTGGATCCATCAAATCTTAAAGTCCAAATGTCCTGATGTCCTTCAGTAACGTTGCATCCAATCCTTTCATTTTGGGAATTTTCAGGTGTTTCTATGTCCAAACAATATGCTCCCAATTCCGCTTCAATGTATTGGATCTCATTCGGTTTGTTGTATTCTGTGATCATCTCCTTGAGCCTAGGTTCACTATCAATCCGAATTTGGTTGGCCACTCCCCTCCACGGCAACCACATATGTGAAGAATCTATCACAATGTAACCGTTTAGGTTTTTACTCCAATCTCTTCCCAAAACCATGCCATATTTGATAGGAATGTCGAGCACCAATATGTCTATGTGATGTTGAACCCTGGGTTCTGAATTGACTTGAATAAGAACATCACCCAATTCTCCCACTGCCTCCATGGTTGATCTATCCAGCTGCACTACCCTGCTTCTAGAAGGTTTTGGTGTAAGTCCCAATTTTTTACAGATTTCTAGGGGCATAATGGTAGCCGAGGCCCCTGAATCTATTAAGCAATTGTGCAAGTTTTTACCTGCAATTCTAATGGTTATCAAAAAAGGAGGTATATCTCGTTTTTCCTTTTTCAAAACCAATCGGGACTCAACACTTTTAGCTTCATGAACTTGGGCAGGTGGATCTAAACTTTTTGGTGGACTTACTTCTTGGCCTAATAATCGGGACATATCATACATTGAGACATTGGCCTTAGTTTTCTTCATGTCTTCCACCAAGTCATAAGTGGGTTTTTCTGAATTTGACATGTTTTGCACCATCTTAGACTTTTCCACCATGGATGGAGGAGAGGGATTGACATCTCCTTTGAAATCGAGGAGGGAGTAATTGGTTGTTTGGAGGAGTAGAGGAAGTTTTGGGCTCCTTAGAACTCCTAGTGTAATACTTGTGATTTCCTTTCCCAAAACGTTTGTTGGCATGAACTTCCAATGTTTCTTCATCTTCGTTTCCAAAAAATTCCACATCCTCCTCTTCTTCACTTTCTTGGGAATGTATAACCTCAGTCAATATAGACTCATGCTTCCCGTGGCCACAGTGCATACAATCATTGTCACAAGGTCCTGATTCTCCAAAATCTTTCGAGACATCTGCCTGATTGGCTACGGGATTGGGTACTCGCCCATTATTCGGCTGCGTGTTGTATGTTCCTTTTCCTCTATGGTTATGAGGCCGGTTATGACCCATGGCTTGGTCCACCTTTTTATTGACATTTCCCACCGTAACCAAAACTTTGGCCAAGGTTTCCTTCATGTTTTCTATGGCGGATTCGGACCCTTGTGGTTGAGGCACTGTAATTCCGGGTCCAGTTGTGTTTGCTTGCATTAGCCACCTCTGGAATAGGTACAATGGCTTGGGTCTGGGCAGGTGGATTCCATCCTGGATTCACACTTTGAATCGGAGTGATTGTTGGGTAAGTCGTTGGGCTTGGCATGCTAATCGAAGCAAACCCCGACATGGTCAACAAATTACTGCCCATGCCGAACCCAGGCAAACCCATCGAGCTATTTTGAATTAATCCTTGCGTTTGAACGGAGGCATTAGGATAACTTGGAAATGATGCCACTTGGGTGGGTGTTTGGAAATTGTTCATCATAGGAACCTGTGGTGCCATTAACTGGTTCATCATGGCAAATTGACTGTATGGACCATATTGTCCCATCCCAGTCAATTGAGACAATCCTGCTCCTGGCAGGTTCATTTGTTGTTCGAGAGTCATTGTCTCTGCATAGGCTAAAGGAAGCGTTGTAACTTGAGGATTCCTTCTAGTCAACAAAGACGTTAAAGGATCTAAGGCTCCGAAATATAATTGCAAGGCGACCGCAGGATCTACCGCAAAGTGACGAGTCAGATTCGTGTATAGCTTTTGGAACCTCTGGTTGAATGTTCGTATGGGCTCATTAGGTAATATTTTGCATGATACGAACAAATTGTAGATTATGGAGGGATCCAATAACATTCTAAATTGGCTTATGAAGGCGGTTTCTAATTGGGCCCATGAAGTGATGGACCCTACTGGAAGATTTCGATACCATTCATTGGCCGTGGGGTCTAGACTAGCAGGGAAAACTCGGCAAGCAACATCCTCGTGAGTAACCCCTTGTCTAAACATATAATCTTTGTAGATTTGGACATGATCTTCTACTGTTGTGGGACCATCATGCAAGAATTTGGGTAATCCCCTTTCAATGTTTCTAGGCAAGTCATGGACTGCCCCAGGAATATCTAAAGGGGAACTTTGCGCACCATACCAAAGGGCAGGTGGTTGTTGTTGTTGTTGTTGTTGGGCCATGTTGTTCAAAGGTGTTAACCCTGTGGGAACAATGGAAATGCTTGGAACTATGGAGACAGATACACCTGGTGTTACTGTCGCACTTGAAATTAAGGGCTCAAGCCCGCTAGACGTACTTGAGTCTAAAGAAATCCCTAACTCAAGTATACTGGGTGGTATTTCGATCTCTAATGTTTTGTTTTTCGGCCTCCTAGCAGTGGGAGAAAGGCTTTGGAAAATAGTTTCCCCTGTGGTTTTGGACCTAGTAGCTATGTACTCAGGTTGGGCCAGCTTGGAAACTCTAGAACTCAAAAGACTTCTCTCAACTTACTTGCAAAATACAGTATCTAAATGTTATACCTGCAAGCACAATAGGTGGAAACAAAACTACCCACGTTAATTGTTAGAACAAATCATAATCACAAAGCAATAAAGAAGGCCCTCCTTCTAGCGCCAAAATGTTGAGTGAATATTTTGTCCTATTACAAAATGAACACGCAACTGGAGTCTCAAACCCGAAGACTCTTTCTTGCAAAGAAATATATTATTTTTAATTTCTCCAAGCTTCTTGTGAACAAACCTTTATATGCATATAACCAATTTTGACTTAATGCAAATAAATGAATGTATCCCAGAATAGCTTAAATCCTACAAGTAACTGTTAACAAGGGGCCTTTGATGATTCACAACAAACTTTGTAACCCTAATTTGTTAAAATAACCAACCATGTAAAAAAAGAAAGAAAAATCTTTTTTATGCTCTTGAAATTAATGAAAACCAACCCAAAAATAAGTTAGTGGCCTTTTTTTCTTTTCTTTTAAAAATTTTCAAATGAGAAATTGGTAAAGTGCCCCCTTTTTTTTAAGCTCCGTGTCTTTAGCGTGCAATTCATTTTACTGTTAATTGGTTCATTTTATCTTTTGTTTAACTGTTCTACTATTTCTACATTAGCTTTTGGTGTTAGTAAAAATCCGCAGAGTATTCTGGAATGTACCAGAATCCGAAACTCAGATTTTCAAATGAGATTAAAAATATATCAAAAACTAAAATAGAAATGCTCTTATGCGAATCAGCTGGAAAAACCGAAGAAGGACGTTAATCTGGTTAGCAATCTCCTCCCTGCAAAACCCCAAGTTATGAGATGAAGCTCTAAAACAACTTGACCTAACAGACCTGTAATAAAACACAGTCAAATCAAATCGGATGCTAGACTCTAAGGAAATAAATAATTTGCATCATTCTATCATTCACCTATCGCAACCCACATTATGGTGTAAACGAATAGATACAAAACAAAATAATGCAAAGGAAAGATATACAGAAATAACAATAGTCTTAGCCTTCAATCTCCTTTTGGTTTCACACACAAAAGTTACTCTTGCCAAATAAACTCCTTTATTCAATAAAAATAATGCTTTCTATTTACAATTTCCAGCCCCTGTATCTACATTCGCTTCTGCTTTTAAACTTTCTGCTACGGCTCTTGGTTTCCCTCTGCGACGCTTCGTTTCATTTCCCATAACGCTTCGTTTCATTTTCTCGCTTCTTTGATGCTTTGACCTTTCGCTCGAACCTGAAATGTTTGGTCTTCTCTACTAAATGTAATCGTCGATCTGAAGCGTTATCATGAACCTCATGCCTTTGCGCCACGTGTTCAATGCTTTCTGCATGTTCTGTAATGGCCCCATGTAAATCGCGACGCTTTTATGCATGCATCTTTGCTCCTCTGCTTTCCCCTGAAAACGCGACATGTCGCGATATCGCGACATTTTCTCAAAGATGACTTGCCAATGCAACCTGTCATGAAATCGTGACATTTTTTATCTTCCGTACGCTTCGGCCGCAACCTGTCGCGAAATCGTGACCATTTTCTATGACCCTCAATTATCATGATTTCGCGACGTCTTTGTCTGGCCGAAATTTTTCCAAAAGTTGCACGAAATCGCTACCATTTTACTACTTAGGCTTTTTTATCCACCCGCGTCGTGAAAACGCGACGCGTCACGATTTCATGACGCCTTTCGACTTATGCCCTTTGGCTCAATTTTCATCATGATTTCGCTACACTGCTAGGCCTTACTACCTTTGGCTCATTTTTGTCATGATTTCATGACCATTTTATACTTTATGCCTTCTGCCCGTTTGCAAGCCGCGAAAATCAAACACGTCACGATTTCGTGACAGTTTCGCCCACCTACTGTCGTTGACTGCGTTGACCATGATTTTGCGACATGTCACGATTTCGCTACGCTTTTCCTTTGCCTTTCTCTCTCCTCTCTGGGCCGCGACGGAGCAACATGTCACGATTTCGCTACACTTTTTCGTTTTCGTAGCGACGGAGCAACATGTCACGATTTCGCTACACTTTTTCATTTTTAGCAGCGACGGAGCGACATGTCGCGATATCGCGACAACTTTCGGCCGCGACAGAGCGACATGTCGCGATATCGCGACAACTTTTTTCCTTAGTGAAATTTTTGCCTTTTTCTTTGATTTTCTTAGCATCTGGGTCACTGTTTTCTTCTTTGAAAGCATGCAAAAAGGTGGGCCCCCAATTTGGGGTGTGTTGTGGATTAGCCACAACAACACCCAATACCAGTAAAATGAACCACATTAAGTAATGTGGATAATGAACCTCACTAAATTACTGGTAATGAACCCCACTAGTCTAGGCTAGCTTTAGGAATTTAATTTTATGCTTTAGTTGTCTAGGAGGGTATCCAAAATGGGTGTCGCTCCTAAATCATAACTGGTAGCTATGATTCCCAGTTGGTAAATTTGGGATCATAGGTTTCAGCTACGGTTCCCAATTTGCAAATTGGGGACCATAGATTTCATCTATGGTTTACTATTGTTGCTTTTTTTAGCTTTAATTAGCTAGATTTTGTCTTAAATTATGCTTTTTATTCCAGATATTGACTTTTACAGCCTGGGAGCTAGATATTATGAAGACTCTCCATGAGGCTTTATCTAACGACGATCAGGATTGGTTTCGAGTTGTCGGGTTTGAATATGTCATGGATCTGCCCACTATTAGGGTATATCAATCCTACCTGACTATGTTGGCCCAGTGCTGGAATACGTGGACCAACATATTTCACCTACCTACAGGTGAAATGACTGTTACTTTATAGGACATCTATAGGATCTTCAGGATCCCCATTGATGGCGAGGCCATAGTTTCCTCTACCTCCAAGGTAAAGGAGGCTATTTTTGATACTATCTTCAGTGACCAGAGTAAGTATGCTCAGGACATGATTGACCATGGAGGGGTGCACATTGGTGAGTGGTATCATGAGGATGTCTTCTCTGCATGGGAAGCCCTCTTTATGTACCTCATAGTATAGATTGTGCTTCCAGACTCATTAAGCACGAGGGCTCCCTAGAACCTCCTGTCCACCGCCTGGAGGGTGCTGAGAGCTCTACAGATGTGCCTCTAATTCTATCTTGGGGAAGCACCCTACTATGTTAGCTCTACAAAGATATGTACAAGATTATGGAGTGTAGTCATAAAGGCCTCAACTACAGTCTTTTGTTACAGATCTGGGGGTGGCAGTACATCCGGATCAAACATCCTACAGATCTTCCACTATGGATCACTACTATTGCTGATGATCATCAATGTTATGCTGCTTGATGGCCTCATGAGGAGGAGGGTACCTATAGTAGGATCCATGCTAGTGATGTCCAACATTATATAACTCAGTTTGTGACACTTATCCCAAATTATGTTCAGTGGTGGCCCTATATGGATTGCCCAGCATGGCCAGAGGAGGGCCAGTGGTTGATACAAGCACGTCGTGATAGATGGTTGATCGGTCGTAAGGCTAAGATTCAATAGTACCAGTTCTACTCTCAAGTCCTATAGTAGTTTGGGCTCATGCAGGATATTCCAAATATCCCCCTCAGGTACCGATGCTTGGTCACAGAGCATGATCTATAATGGATTGTTCATGAGCGTCTAGGAGATGCTGCTAACGACTACCAGGAGACTAGAGTCAAGACTGCTGGGACCACTCTAGAGTATGACGAGTGGTGGTCCATGTTATGATGGCATGGCATAGGGCCTCTAGGCCGAGAGCCAGACCAAGAAGAGGTAGAGATGGATCCTGATGGGCGCAGGGTGCACCAACGGGTAGAGGGTGACTAGGGTGCAGTGACCGTTGTAAGGAGACTCTCGATATTGACCTCGATGAGGAGGCTCCAAAGGAGGGTGAGGTCCCTCTTGATAGTGTAGAGGGTTAGCTCTTAGCTTAGGTGGTTGACTTGTAGAGTTAGCTAGGACGATTCCACACATAGTAGCTAGAGCAAGATACTACGATCACCATTCTAGAGGTGAGAGTAGATGATAGGGATAGGCACCTTACTGAGGCACAGGGTCAGATATAGGATCTGACTATGTAGGCTACAAATGCAATGGCTTAGGATAAGAGATTACAGACTGGTCTAGAGTTAGCACAGGAATAGCGAACCATAGCAGAGGCAAAGAGGGATCTCCTCTAGGTATTGAGGGGGGCTATGCCACTTCCTCAAGCTACTATGGGGTCTCTGACAGCACCAGTGGTAGCACCAATAGCTACACATGATCCGATGATCGAGGTAGAGCAACTATGTAGTATGGTCATGAGGACCAATAATATGCATGTAGTCTGGCTTGATCATGTTGATTAGCTAGTTGGTTATATTGAGATGCATGGGCTACAGGTTCTTGAGGATCCTTTCTCCTTAGAGTCTTAGTGTACTAGGTATACGACCTCATGGCAGTTTATGGTGAGCTTAGGTCATGGGACTCATAGTATTGAGAGGACACACAGGTCCTCTAGCACACATGGGGTGACATTGCGTTCCAGGCCTAGAGATGCAGGGCAGACTTTAGGGGCTGCCAATCAGGGGATTAGCCTATTGCAGTTACCAGTTTCTCATGTGTTGGACACCTTAAGATTTGGAGGCAGGTAGGACCCACAGTAAGACCCACTATAGGTGCCAGTGTAGACATGAGAGCAAGCTCCAGAGCACAATGCTGAGGGAGGTGACGAGAGCTCCGGTACAGGGGGAGCAGACTAGACCTGGGATCTGCTAAATGTAAACTATACTTTTGCTATGTTGTATTCATTTTGAGTGTAAGTTTGGGGACCTACACACTTTGTAGCCTCCGAGAATTTTGATACTCCTCATATGTACTCTTTTTTTGCACATATATATACGACTTGGTATTTTTGGCTCATTATGTGTATATGATATTTAATTTTGATTTTTTGTTTATTTGATGCACATGGATGCAATGCTTATGTGATGTTATGTTGATATGATGCAATGCTTATATGATGTAATGTTTATATAATGTAATGTATGGATGACATGCACTAGATAGCTATCTTATTTATGATGATGTTGATGAGATGTAGTGTTCTAGATGATTAGATGTACCATATATAATGGATGCAGTATTTATTTTGAATGCATATTTATTTTTTCTTTGTGGGCATGCATTTATTTTTATGAAGTTATGGTATGCTATGCAATGTATGGTAATGCATTATGTACATAATAGTAATCTAATGGGAATGAACCTGTATGCTTTAATCACTTAAAACATAAGGAATAAATGTAAATTGTGTATATCAATTTTAAAATGCGACACCATAGAATGTATGGCAATCATGCAAGATAATTGATAATTCTCATTACAAGAACTTAATCAATTAATCACCCATATATGAAATGCAGTGAAATGGATTGGTATAATGCTAATGAATTAATATGTCATTCTGTATATTTCTTCTTTGCTACACTATATAGTCAATGGCCGTCTAAACATCATTTTTGATATTCATGCGATATCTATTCTATATATTTTATTGTACTTTGTAAAATGCATTCTGATGAATGAATGGCTCGTATTTTTGATGACTAATGATATTTGGTATCTTGTTGCCATTAGAGAACTTTTTAAGGTTTTCCTTGAGACTCAAACACCCTAGTAGACTTCTCCAAAAATCACATACTAACTGTACAAGGCTTTTATTGGACAAGGCTTTTGTCGTGATAGACCCAACTATTTATTATCCTTGTGTGTGCATGTGAGTATTTTTAGATAGATCATAAGCATACCCCGTATGGAATTCGAGACTCTTTTAACCCATATGTGAGATAGGGTTCCTCATATGATCGTACCATCCTTGTTTAAGCTTCGATTAGACTTATGCAACTAGACAATCCTAGGTACCTAGAGCTAGCTCATATTGCAAAGTGATCAGGGCTACCCCTCCAAATGTAGGAAGGACTCTTTCAACCCATTGCTACATTTGAGGATTAGCCAATAGAACTACCCCTCTGATTGTAGGCGGGACTCTTCCAACCCATTTCTATGATCAGGGATCACTCTATGGCTTTCAAAAGGTTGACAATCCAGGGATTCAAGTTCTCACTCTTCTTACTTGCTCATATGTAGTGATAAACATAACTGTTAGTCCACGTGTTACCATTTTCTTTGAGCAAGATATTTTTATAGTGCTTTTGATTCACTATGTCACGTTACATTTGATTTGAACTTGGTAATTGAAATTTGCACGTTGTAACTTAGGATTTAAACTTTGTAACTTTGGGATTTATAGGGGAAATTATTTTCCTTTTGCCAAAGTTCACCTTTCTAAATTGACTATTGGCAAGATAAGCATGTCATAAAACCCATATCTCTAGATACCTAAGACTACTTTCACAGCTTTCATAATATCTTGTATTAGAAGGATTTTATATTGTTTTGCTTAGTGACAAGTTTCTGATATGTTGAAGCACTATCCCAACTAATGACTTTATCTATAACAACAAAGCAAGATTTATAAAATATCTGAATAACCCACTAGGTATGGCTGAGTGACTGGAAAGTTTTTGGATACTTATGTATTTTATAGCAACAAGTTTTGTGTATGAATGCAATGAATTATGATAAATGCAAGGGTGCATGATTGAAACACAAAAGTGCGATCATTTGTGAAATTTTGATAGACACATTACACTCTACTATGGAATGCAATGAATGATAAATGCCTAAATGCAATGTGATGATGTGAATGCATGTATGAAAATGCAAACTACAAAAGCAAATGTTTTTGGATTTTATGCTTTACCAAATTTTTTTGGAATTTTATATATTTTCAGATTTTTATGCATTTTTGAGCTTTTAAATTTTGACCAAACGACGAATATATATGCCTTTGGAGCTTTTTATATTGAAAAAAGCTCTTACAGACACATTTAGAACCTTTTAGTTGACCAAAATCTCAGTAAGAGGGTGTGGAGCCTTTTAGGATGACCGAGAAGCTAAAGGAACTCTCGTAGCCTTTGGGTTGACCAAGCGATTTTTAGAAATCCTTGGTGCTTTTTTGTGGGATGACCGAGTGGCTTTAAGCAACCCTCGAAGCCTTTGGGTTGACCAAGTGATTTTTAGAAATGCTTTGTGCATTTTGACTAACCAAAGGGTTTACAAATGCCTTTGGAGCTTTTTTTGACATGACCAAATCACTCAAATGAGAGCTTGGAGCCTTTTGGGATGACAAAGTAGTTATAGGAACTCTCGAAGCCTTTGGGTTGACCAAGAAATTTTTAGAAATATTAGGTGACTTTTTGGGATGAGCAAGTGGCTTTAAGCAACCATTAAAGCCTTTGGGTTGACCAAGCGATTTTTTAGAAATCCTTGGTGCCTTTTTATTGACCAAAGGGCTTACAGATGCCTTTGGAGCTTTGTTTGACATGACCAAATATCTCAAATGAGATCTTGGAGCCTTTTGGCATGACTGATTAGTTATAGGAACTCTCAGAGCCTTTGGTTTGACCAAGCAATATTTAGAAATCCTTGGTGCCTTTTTTGGATGACCGAGTGGCTTTAACCAACCCTCGGAGCCTTTGGGTTGACCAAGCAATTTTTTAGAAATCCTTAGTGCCTTTTGACTGACCAAAGGGCTTACATATTCCTTTGGAGATTTTCTACTACACTCTATAAGCATAGAACGACTTAATATGGATGATTTTGAGAGGTTCAGACTCTTCAACACCCCCTAGTGACATCAAGAAATAGGTACCCAAAACAATCTTTTCAGATATGATATAGGGTCCTAGCTAATTAGCCACAAATTTGTCTTGCATATTGGGAAAAAAATTCAAGTTCTGTTGGTTTTTTTTTAGCACAAGATCTCCAACTTCAAAGTCTCTATGATGGACTTTGATATTGTAAGCTTGTTTGAGTCACTCCTAATAAATGCAGAGATGCTCAATGGCATTCACATGATGTTCATCGAGCAATGTTAGTTGATCTAGGTGAGCTTATCGTGCGGTGTTGTCATCGATGAACTCTTTCAATGTGATGCACAACATTGGAATTTTCAACTCTAAGGGCATAATGGCCTCAGTGCCATATACTAGTGAAAAGAGAGTTGCCTCAATGGGAGTCCGAATGCTAGTCCTATAAGCCCATAATGCAAGGGGTAGTTGTATATGCCAATAATTATGGTGTTATTGCACTGTATTTTTCAAGATGGCTACCACAGCCTTGTTTGAGGCCTCAGATTTTCCATTGGCCTATGGATAATATGGAGTTGCAAAACTATGTTTGATGTGGTACTTAGATGTTAAAGCTTGCACAGTTTTGTTCTTAAAAAAAGTTCCATTATCCGAAACTATTTTAGACGGTACCCTAAAATGACTTATGATATGCTCCATTATGAACTCTGTTATGTGAGCTCTAGTGGTTGTTGTTAAGGGAATGGATTCCACCCACTTTTTAAAATACTCAGTAGTCATAACGATGAATGTATGTCATCCTGATGACAAAGGAGAGATATGGCAAATTAGATCAAACCTCCACTAAGCAAATGGCCAAGCTTCTTGGATGGGTTGTAAGGCCTGTGATGGCAGGTGCATAATATTAGAATGATGTTGACATTTGATGCATTTCCTAACATACACATTGAAATCCTTCTCCATAGTGGGCCAATAATAACCCATTCGAAGGATGCGCTTGACGATGGCCATGATGTTGAAATGGCCACCGCACATACTGTCATGAGCTCCTAAAATTGCCCAAGATGACTCTTGGGGCTTAAGAAAACAAAGGAGAACTCCATCATAACTTTAGTGGTACAAAATGTCCCATATCAAGATAAATTTAGTCTCTTTCTATTTAAATGTGTGTCTTGCGACACGCGACAGTCCCTTCGAGACAAAACCAAGTCTTAGAAAGTCTTGAATCTGTGACATCCAATTTTGATGAGCCTTAGCTTTGAATTCTAAGAAAAAATGTACCCCCTGTGTATTTACTTACGCAAATGCAGACTGGGAGATAACCTGGTGGTGAATTGTGGTGCCACTCCCTGTAGGACTCTCGGAGGTTAAATACCCCAAGGTGCTTTCTTGAGAAAGTCTTCAGATTTGCAGAACCAATCATCTATTAGTTCCACACTAATCATGTTGACTGATTCTTTGTTATCAAAGGCTACACGTTATAATGCAGGAGACGAGAGTGTCTTGACATGGATTGTAGTGAAGTCAGTAGACATATTTTGAGGTATTAAGGATACCAAAGATGCCATGGTGTCTGCAAACCTATTTGATGAACGAGGGATTGCCTCGATTTCATACCATTCAAGTTTAGCCAAATATGTGACAATAAGATCTTTGTAGGCTTTTAGTACTAGACATCGACACTAAAATAATCCCTTCACTTGGTTAATTATGAGTAGGGAATCACTAGATATTTTAATCTCTTGATATTCATGGCAATGGCTGTATGAAGACCCAAAAGTAGGGCTTCATATTCAACATTATTGTTGGTGCACGAGAAGTCTAGTTTGAATGACAAGGGCATTGGAGCTCCTTGTGGCATGAAAAACACTACCCTTACACTATATCCTTGCTCACAATTCGAACCATCAAAGAACAGAGTCATATCAACATTGTTCTCTGGTTCTTTGGGTTTGGGAGCTTCGGATACTATAAAAATTACATCATCCGAAAGCTAGATTGTCAGAGGTCTACTGTTGGACAATGGTGCCTTAGCTAACTGATCTTCTATAACCTGTCCCTTAATGGACTTATGGCTTATGAATTCTAGATAAAATTCTATCAATAGCATGATCCACTTTGCAGTACATGTATTATGATATATCTTGCTCATCATATACTGCAAAGGATTTTGTTTTGATATCACATATGTCATATAACTCAACATGTAATGCCACAATTTCTTGGTAGTGAACACTACTGCTAAACATAGTTTTTCCACATATGCATATCCTAGCTTGTAACTCACCAAGGTTTGGCTAATGTAATATATGGCTTGCTCTTTACCTTGTACATTATTTTGGGCCAACATGGTCCCTAACGCAAAGTCTGTTGTCGATATATATAGCAAAAAATGCTCTTATGGCCTTGGTGGAGCTAACACTAGCGACGTTGCCAGGTCTTGCTTTATCTCAGTGAAGGATGTCTTGTAGTCCTCATCCCAGTTGAATGGGACACTCTTATGTAGTAGTCGATTCATGGGTCGATATTTATCTGATAGTTGGGCAATAAATCGCTTTATCGAAGCTACCTTGCCTTGAAGGCTCCTTAATTCCTTAATATTGGTGGGAGGACACATTTCCAAAATGGCCTTGATCTTCACTGGGTCTACTTCGATGCCTCTCTTGGAGACACCCTAACAATTTTCTAGAAGTTACGCCAAATACACACTTCTTAGAATTCAGCCTGACATTGTGCTCTATTAGGTGATCAAAGACTTTTCTCAAGACCTTCACATGCTCTTCTCTTAGCAATGACTTGGATAGCAAATCATCCATATAATATTCTAGAATTTTGTGCATATAGTCATAAAAAATGTATGTCATGGCCCGCTAGTATGTAGCACCAGTGTTTTTGAGACCAAATGACATAACTTTGTAGCAAAATGTTCCCCATGGTGTTATAAACATGGTTTTGTGCTGGTCTTCGGGCTTAATTTGAATTTGATTGTAACCAAAAAAACCATCCATTAAGGAGAGCATTTCATGACCGATAGTAGAGTCTACTAGAGCATCGATATTGGGAAATGGAAATGAATCTTTGGGTGTTGCCTTGTTGAGATCTCTAAAATCTATACAAATACGGATCCTTCCATATGGTTTTCCTATAGGCACCATATTGGATACCCATTCTGGATAGTCGATGAAAATGATAAATTCTACATCCAACAATTTTTGTAATTCATATTTCACCATTAAGGCTACTGTTGGATGCATATTTCTAAGATTTTTCTTGACGTGCTTCTTGGATGGGTATAGCAAAATGTTATGAGTAACCAACTTTGGGTCTAGACTAGGCATATCTTTGTATGTCCAATAAAAAAGTTTAGGTCTCTCTTTCAGCAGAGGGATGATGCTAGTGCACACATCTGGAGTGAGACTCATTTCAAATTTAACCTTCTTTGGATTGGTAGGGTTGTTATCGATATTCACTTTGAAGGTTTCCTCTACTGACATATGGGATCCCTCCTCAAGCTGATGAGGTGTAGGGATAAAATGGATGTCATCAACTGGATTTATATGTTCTTCATTGGAAGTATGTTCAGAGTGATAGACATCATAAGCACAACCTAGTCCAAAATGAAATGGTTGCAGCATCTCTTCATTCAGGAAGAAATATTTAGGCTCTACTGGAAAATTAGCATGATCCCAATCGATAGCATCCATGTTTAGATGCAATGGTTTGGATGGATTTGCTAGATTGTAGAGTGGAGTGGTCAAATAAATGGAGACCATGTTGATGGATTTGAATTGATCTCCAAGACCACACAGAAATAACTCTACATCATCTGTGTAGCTTTCGTACCCAAGATCTGGCTTGGATGGTATGAGGACGAATGGGTCCTTCTTGTGGGATGCCTAGACAATTGGGTCCTCTCTATGCACTGACTGCAAAATAGGATCTTTTAACTCAAGTATCTCAGCATAATTAGGCATATGGAGAAAGAGTCTTTGATATTTCTCTTCAAGATTTATTCTTTCCCTGAGGCAATACTGGAAATTAATCTCTCGACGCAAACCCATAGCTGTAACAGGTGGTGGACCCCAAGGTGGATTCTAATTACACAGGTGGTGAGGCCCCAAATAGACCATATCCAATGAATCCTCATAATCAATGTAAAGATACAATCTTTTACTTCCCCCCATATACAAAGGATGATCTGCTAGATGTGGCCCCATGTATCTGATTCTGCGGCCGCTATCATCACTATTTAGATAAACCAAATAAAATGATCGTATATACGACATCGATGCAAAAACTAGCTCTGCTTCCTCTTTAGAGTGATATACGTTAAGAGGCACCTCTTCTATAACATACTCTGACTCTACAGGCAATATATGTAGCAGATATACTAGCCTCAGATCGGTCATCTCAACCTCATCGTTTTGATTGCTACTATGAGAAGGCCACTCTATCGTTTCCATGAATATTGGGATATTATCTTGATGATGCCTTAAGTAGGCCTGCTCTGTCTCATCTTCATAATCACTATCGACCATGAAATACTCTTGTATCTCATCTAATTTCTCTCTAGGCAGCAAATGGTATAGAAATACAGAAACCACAAAGGCTCGGTCAATTTCCTCTTTAGATTGATCATCATTTGAGGACTCGCCATCTATATCATAACTCGGTCTACTCATTTTGGAGGTGGACTACTCTACATATTCACTAGAAAGATCTCCTAAATCAATATCGCCTAGAATGATGGGGTTGTGCCCCTGCATACCGATATCATTGGTTGTGATACAGTTTTGATGACCCAAGTTGCCTCTGGGGTTCTTCTTCGAGAAATATTCATGTTCAATCTCTGGTCTCTCAATGGTGATGAATGATACCATTGGGTTATTGACTCATAGGCTAGACATGTTAGGATGATATGGATTAAAATCCATGTCATCCCTTAGACCCAAGTACAAATGATTCAATGATGCAGCGAGTAAATCATCATGTCCCTGAATTTGCAATCCCAATCCGAACCTATCAGTTGCTAAGTAATAACGTGGTTCAAGAGGGGTTCTTCGTCCTTGTTCAAAAATACCAAGGCCATATCCATGCTAATGATAGAGCTCCAAAATGTGCATGGCATACTCAAGGTTGGACAAGTACCAAACTTTCATCATGAACTATTTGTCATCATCTACCTCCATGGGTGCCCGCGTTGGAACTTGATCAAACCCAACATAAATGAAGTTTATTTGTTTTTGTGGCTTGCCCAATGGTACTATGGATCCAATTGGGTATCGATGGGCTATCGGTCGGCCCATGTCTTGTGCAGTATTTAAAATAGGACCGAAGGTCATATTTTGCACAAGATATTCACATAGACCTATGCTGGCTAGGTGAACAGTCACCTGCGGTGCGGATGACCCTACTGATATTGCAAGAAAAGTAGGCTGAGGTGCCTCCTCGACTTGATCCTGGGCTTCCTCAACCTCCATGGGAGTGGCAACCTCAGTGGCTACTGGTTTGGGTGCGTTCTTTGCTTCTTTCCTACCCAATTTAACCTTTAATTTCTCATCATTTTGACTCATTGTTAATGTGCTCGATCTCAGAGAAGTTGCAGTGGTATGTTAAAATATGTTTGATACAGATACCGATGGTTGAAAATGCACCACCTGTTTACCTATTGGAACCCTCACCGAAAATGTGGGTCGTATGTCCAAGTGCGTTTATGAGATCACAAAATACCTTGGAAAATTTGCTAAGTTCATGAACTTGAATGGTTCTTCATATGATGAAACCACGTGAACTTGTCCCTCATGTATATACTCTACACACTAATGCAATATCGAGGGAACACAATGCATTTTGTAAATCCAAGGCCTCCCCAATAGGATTTTATAATACAAGGCACCCTCTATCATGTGAGACATTACAGGAATGGTCTTTAGTACCACCTGAATAGGTAGGACAATCGTGCCAACCGTAGAGCATAGTGCATCGTTAAATGCTCTCAATGCAAAGGTGGTTGGTACGACAAGTGATTTAGGTATTTTCAAATGGTGTAGTGCCTTAGTCATGATTATATTGATCGATGAACCAGTTTCAATCAAGACCATTTTGAACGGCACATGGTTAACACATGCAGTGATATGTAGTGGCAGGTCAGCCATGCTTACAGAAACCATTTTCATTTCATGATCATAGAATTGGATTATTGGTTCCTAGAATTGTTGTATGTGCCCCAAAAAGTTCATGAACACCTGTGCATCCTAGGACTATACCTCAATAGACCTAAAAATATCCATAAGAGTCTCCCTATGCCTAGGGGACTGCTATATAAGCTCATATATCAACAACTTTGTAGGAGTCATCTGCAGGTTTTGAACTAGCCTGCTCCTAATGGTCACCACCGGTCTCGTTGGTGGGCATGGAATATTTTATGCCTGCCACTACTAAGGTGTGGCTTGTATTTTAATGGGAGTATGAGGTTGATTTTGTTGTTCATACCTCCCATGTCTGGTAACAACATTGACCATGCCAATGAACACCTAGGTAGGTGGTTCAACTCACACTTGATTGATGTGGCAAGTGTGGTTATGAGGCGCATCATGGTTTGGTAATGGATTTTTAAAAATCCCCATGTTTTGGTTATCTGGTGCTTGGGGATTGTTTGGTACTACAAACTCTCCCTTTTCTTTCATATTTTGTGCAATGTGTTTGAAGGACAAACACACCTCGATGTCCTGGCCTTTCACTCTATGAAATATGCAAAACAACTCTTCCTGATAGTCTTTGGTCTTGGGCTGATTTGGATCAACCATATTGAATTTGGAAAATCTTATTGCCTTGTCCTCGTAGAGCTGATGAAAAATTGATGTCATTGATTTCGTCAATGGCGTAAATATGCAAGGTGGGTGTTGCTCTTTGTTCTTGCCCTTGTAGTTATTTTTGTGTTGGTCGTATTACGTAGGAGGAGGATGGGCTTGATAATTCTATTTCTTTTGCCCCTTATCCTCATTTTTGAGATTTAGTACCACCTAATTCACATGGGCCTACTTGCCCTATTGCTTCGAGGTACTCTTCTTATATCCCTATTTCCTAGTTTTTAGCTTCAAGTTCCCTTCCTACAACTTGATATCCTCAAATAACTTGGCTTGTACCCAAGCTTCTTCGAATGTGGCATACTGTTGTAGTTGCAATAGTAATGAGATGTGCTTGGCACAAATCTTTGTAAACATTCATGTTAATTCTATGGTAGGGATCGAGAATGGCAACTTTTCCATTAATCTCCTCCACCTCTTCCCATAATTTTCTATTGGCTCGTCGTCATGCTGAGCTAGTGCAACCAAATCAGAAAGGTTGGCCTGTTTCTTGATGTCGAAGGAATAACGTTCAATAAAGGCATCAAATAATTGCTCAAAATTTGTTATGATGTGTTTCTTTAGCTTATTAAACCACTCTCGGGCTGGCCCAGAGAGTGTCATGACAAAATTACACAACAACAGTGCATCGCTATTCTTTATCTAGAAGCAAGCATCCAAAAAGTTCATGACATGTTCTTGCGCCTCTTCATCACCCTTGAATTTTTCCAACCTGGGCATCTCAAAATTCTCAAGGTATGGGGGCATAGGCACTAAGGGATCTAAAGGTTCATTGTGAATTTTCCTTAGTGTCGACTTTTGGACAGCCACGCTTTTTTTCTCAATTGCCTTGACCTTCTTAGCCAAAGCTTTGTAAGCCTCAAAAGACAAAAATTCCTCCTACCTAAGTTGGTGTGGAGGTGGTCTAGGAGGTACATTCCTCTTCTATCGAGGTGGAGGGCATTGCTCTTCCTCATCCTCAAATTGGAAACTCTTGGGATAATCCTGGTTGTATCTATTCCCCTCTTGTTCCTCATAATGTTGCTACCTCTAATTTTTGACTAAGGGCGGTCACTCTCTATGATGGATAGTGATATGAGTGTGAATGCTTACACACTCATGGTGCATGTCAGCTTGCAAAAAAGCCTTCCTATGCACCTGCTCTCTATGCTCATCTTGAGAATAGAGTCTGACCCTAGCCAACCTATCTTCCTGCTCTACATGCTCCTTTTGGACGAGGATGCGCTCCTCATGCAAGAATTGCTCATATAACATTTTTCTAGTAAGCCTCTACGCCTGAAGATCTTCATCTTCGATGCACTGCCTCTCTAGGCGAGCATCCTCCAATTGATCTTGGAGGAGTTGGCATTTTTGCTCAGAGGCTAGTCGATATGATCTTTTGACCTAGTCAGCCATTAGAGGCCTTTGATATGCTTGCTCTATATGAGCGACCTTGTGGGTTATATATCCATTAGACTAATGTGTTATACTTTTGTATTTGTCTGTAAAGATGACATTGACATCATGTTGTTTCTTGTGCTATGTGCCACCATGCGTGGATGGTGGATGCAAGACATGAGGGTGCTTAGAATCCTCTCCATACTCTTTAGTAGTTCTAATGGTGCTCCCGCTATGATCACTCAAAGCACGAGTGGGCAAAGCCGAAGGTTTGCAACTTAACTATTCTAGCACACTAGCTAGACCATCTAGCTGTTTAGACCTCCACATCTCATGGGGTGGTGTTCCATTAGCTCCAACCTTTGACATATCGATGGTGATCTTACGTGCTATAGTATGCATGGGAGTATGGGTAGACTTGTGCTTAGTAGGGAGCCCATCTACTTGCCCTTGAATGGACAAACCTCTATTCCTTCTATACTCAGAAGGTGGGAGTATAGTGCATCATGTATACTTAGTGTGGATGGGTACCAATCTGGTCCCCTACATGATATACTCTTTGGCCGATCTTGTGGATGTGCATGCACTACAGTCTCGATCATGGCTTTCGAGTGGAGCACCCTCAGGCTGAGAAGCCCAATGCTCTAATCTATGTATAATAGTATGCACTAATTCTAGTCTATCAAGGGTACACTCAATGGGATTCCCTCGTGTTGAGTTGTCTCTAATGCTCACCGAATGTCATTCATTTTGCTCATGGTTGAGGACTAAGCATGTGTAATTGTGAATCGGTTGGGGCTTGGTCATTGGCTTCAGGCTTGCGCCTTTGCCGACCACCCCATGTATCCACCATAGTGTACCTAATGTCTAGATGTATCTTTTATTATCAAAAAAGGTATACAATGATGTTTATCTTATTTTTAAATTTTAAAATGTGCCCTAAATTGTTTGATGTTGTTTAAAAATGTGTTGTATCAGTATGAGAAACTCTCACATGTTTTGCAAAATTGTTGGATTTTATTCTCAGTTTAATTGGCTTTCACCTATATACTCACACAATTCAAATATGGTAATGAATTCCATACTCAATGAAGTAGCATAGGTACTACAAACCCTTACCCAACACACCGTGCACAATGATACATCCATATGAAGATGAGTGCATGCTATTTTGCACAGATAGGACAGTTCTTAGATCAGCCTTGGCAACGAGCAGGTCCCAATAATACAATTTCAAATGAGCCAACCAAGTGGTAATTACGTCCATTGTTGGTCTCAATCAAATGGGTTGGATGTGAGAGCCCAACGCCACTTATTTTTAAAATGAAATGTGGTGTGTGTGGTTCATTTTACTTTACATAAAGATAAATGCATAAAAGAGCATTCATATGATCATTCCTACATGATATGCATAAGAAGGAATGTTTCAAATTCACAAAGGTATGCATGCTATGCCCTACATGATGTTATGACAATTAAATTACAATGACATGGCCTCTAATTGGACCTCACGCATGCAAACGACCATACAATTTTATCAAGGTCACTGTATTCTAGGGCGGACTGCAATCAGAGATTCATTGTTCCTAGCAGCGCCTTCCTAATAGAAAGAATACAAAAGCAAATTAGGACTTATTAATTTATCCTTTTCCTTTAATGTTCCTAATTTTCCATTGATTTGCCACTTACTATGAAAATACAGAGGAAAAATTATAGAATAGAGATTGAAAATAGAGCCTACCTCAGCTCCTAATCTGCTGCCAAGTGGTTTCTTTGTTGTCTTCTGCTTCTATTGTAAACCACAACTCTAGTATGTGGGCTGCAGTGTAAACCGTAGGTGACAACCATAGGCCAAAAAATAATCACAACTGTTAGCTGTGATTAGCGCCTGAGATAAAACAAACAAGAATATCAACACTCAGGGGCTAGAAATATGGAGTTCCTCCGTGATCGCCATCTATAACCACTAAAAAGGCTCACACCCGATCTATCTATCACAATCGAAGAAAAATACACAAATAGGCATGCATAATTTGATAACAAGAAATAACATGAATACAAGGAATACTTTATTAATTTTAATGAAGTCAAATTACAGATTCGTCCCTCTTAGAAATACCCATTTTATACATTAATTACAATATTTTTTAATCCCTATCAAGGGTAGGTGTGATCAAAATACCCCTCAGGGTGACACGAACTGCTCTAGGGTGTTGATGACCCTATTCTTCACAATGGGGAAGGGATTGGATGCTTTATCTCTCCTTTGGAACTGTTCCCTATGGTCAAGAAACAACAAGAATGTCAAAAATATAGGCAGCCTCTCGTGATGAGGCCCTTTTAGGTAAAATGCATAATGACACCATTAACATGCATAATAAAGAAAGCATAAATAAATTTGCTAAACTATGCAAAGTGAATCAAGAGTCATGTAATAGCATAAATTAAAATATCATCTACACTATGCATGGATCAAATATAGAAAATGAAACATAAACATGCATAAAGAAATAATTTTAGCCCTAATTGAAACATAAGCATAAAATATGAATCTAGCCTAATTATACGGTCATAAGTATTCTAAAATGCTATTAAATCAACAAAATAACTAATCTAACCTAACTAGCCGAACATAAAAGAAAATAGTAAGGTGATCTGTCACCTGTTGCAAACCACAGCTCTAGTGAGTGGTCTACACTGTGAACCGCGACTGACAGCCATGGTTTAACCTCTGATAAGTTTACCCTCAAAATCAAGGGCAGTGGGCTCAATATCCTTGTCCAAATTGATGTTCAAGGGTCGCCTTCAGTGTCCTTAGACTTATTTTACGCTCAATTTTATGTGAAGGGCCTTCATTTTCCTGGATTTGCATTTCTTGATCCTCCTAAGCACCTAGGGCATCCATAATGTAATTCATCATGAATGGTGGCAAAAGGGTTAGGGATTAAGTGCAATAGCTCTATATCTTAGTATACTCAGTTTGAGTGTACAATTCACTAGGGCTTCGCTGCTCAAATCTCCAATGCTTGCTCTCTCTTTTCTCCCCATTTGGAGGGGGTATTTATAGCATGTCCCTAGGGCTAGGGGTGGATTCATGGAGAAGCCAAGACCAAGAAGGTTTGTTAGTACAGTTGGGATGGAAGCATCTAGAATATTTCATCCTTCAACTGCCTCCTTCTAGATCTTTTGGCCATTCCAACCGATTTGTCTCGGATGGAAGGCCTAACTAAACTTCAGTTAAGACTGTAGGTCACAGTTGTGGTCTAGACTGTAGACCGTAGGTGTCAACCATGGTTTAGACTGGAGACCATAGGTCTAGGCTATGATTCAGACTGCTTAGGCCAAAATACCTAAATTGAGTGGTTAGAACCACTGATCTATCTTGGAGTCTATCCAAGATCCTCCATATGGTCTTGTAGCATATCCATATGAGTATTCGCCCTTGACATGAAGCGTTTTAGGTGTCTACATTACCCATTCATCATAAAAGTATCATTATACTACATATTTAACTAAAAGTGTTATCAAATTATAGGTTTTGTGGTTCTATCACTAATTGTTTTAGTAAATCATTAAAATTGAAAGAACAAGTAGTTAGCAAAAACATCGATAATGCTATGCTCACATAGTGGCACTTTTGCCACTGAACACATAGTTACTATTATATCATTTTAGATTTTCAAAATCATCTCTCAATAATGGTCTACTATTAGCTAAGATATCCACATAATCTCCTTTTGCTTAGGAAGATCCCTCTATCACTAATCTATCATTTTTGTGTCCATTTTGTAAGTGAACAAAAGTGCCATCCAGAAGTAGTAGCACTAGTGGCACTTCCATAGAGTGATTTTGCTAGTAAAAATTTATCCAATCCAATTAATTTAAAAATTTAGATCTTAGGAATATCTATTATCTATAATAAATTTAATTTTGTTTCTATATTTTTTTTTCATCAAGTTTAAAAGGAAAATAAATGAAACTAGTTAGCATTAATCATTTAGGGACCGACCAAATCTTAAATATCATAACTATTAAAAGAAAAATTGCATGTATTCACATTAGGCTTGTTTTCTATATCTCCCTTGAACCCTTGATCTTGAAAGAAAAATTTCCTATACTTTTATCACCAAATATCCAAAGGCATTTTAGTTGTTAGATCTTGTTTGTTGCATTGCTTGATGTATCTTTAGCTAATCAATATTAGATTAAGGTTAAAATTTATTGTGAAAATATTAGGAAAAATATAGGTGTTCTCTAACTAATCCATTAAGTCCAAAAATTAAGCTCATGAGTATCCTTAGCCTCAAGGTGATAAATGAGAAGGATGCATTATGAAGAAGCTCATCACAATTCTCTTTTTTTCTGCTTGTCGATATTTTGATGAACCTAATGTGAATTCCACCTTGGGCCCCAATATTACTTTTGACCAAGCTAAACCTTAATCAAAATCCAATCAATACCATTAATATTGTTTGTTTATATTAGATCACATTTAATCTAGATAATAAGAATATAACCAATTTCTAGTCTACTATGGATGCTTATGACTCTTTGAGTAACTTCCATACAATCTACTAGGCTATATTGGATATATAGTGAGCCTAGGCCACAAACTACTAGGTTCTTGCACATACTTATGGATGATAAGGGGTATAATGTAGTGGAATAGTGGGAGCCATAGAGGCATACTATTACCCCTCACATACCATATTGGACATGTATCTAGGAGGTAGCTTCCATGTATCATTGGTATTCTATATATTCAATTTCTCTCATGTACTAATAGTTATATTGAGAAGATCCAGGTATATCGGGATCTTCAGTATGTATGAAGGCCACTAAATTATATAAGTTAAATATAGTATATCAAGGGAAGGGGATATAAGGTTACTAAAATATCTTCTTTTTCTTATTTTATCAGATTTTTGAATAGTTAGAACTTAATTAATCATTTTTTCTCCTAAATATATGGCAAAAAGATGCTACCTAACCTCTATCACTACTCACCGGTTGACCATTAATATTGACTCTCCTCTAGAGGGTACACGATGAACAACCCACCTTTGATAACCCAACCTTTAATCAAGAAGATAAGGTTTCTACACCTTTGGGTTCTATAAACCCTATTGGTAATGAAGGTGAAAGAGTGGTATTCCAATTTACAGCTCATATGGCCTAGTTTTTATAGAAACAATCAATTTATCCTATAGTCCATAGTATGGCCTAATTCTATAATTTCTCATCCTTCATCTTCCAATACTTTCATAATAGGTATCCTAAGGTCAAACCACATGATGCCAACTTTAAAATTGTATGCCCAAGTTTACCAACCTCTTTCACATATCAATCATTGATAAATCATTTCTTATTCATAGTACATTCATTTTAGGCCATTAAATCATAATTATTTTGAACTTTAAGACTTTTCTTTAGTAGAGCAATTGAAACAACAAATGACCATAATCCAAGGGTCTTCATCTAGTCACAAGTATTTGTTGGAGATATTATATATTTTTTACTATGTGAAAGTACCCCATGGTACAATTGTACATTTATAAATATTAGATTAGAGTGTGAGTTATTAGATTAGGGTGTATGGTTTATATTTATACTAAAGTATGTTCCAACGTGTGAGAAGAGTACAAGTGTTATGTGATAAAGTGTGCAAGTGTGTAGAGTGTGAGAGTGTGAGAGTGTCATGTAACAAACTGTGCATGTGTGTAGAAAGTCAAGAGTCATGTGTAGGTGGAAAACTATACAAGTGAATATGTAAAGTCAAAAGACATAAGAGGTTTTCTATATGTGAGGAATATGAAAGGATGCATCTCTTAGATATGTGAGGAGAGCAATAGACAAAGTATTGAAGAGTCATGTTCTAAGGTTATATTATGGAGATAAATATCCATGTATTATATTGAGAAAATATTATAATATGGATCTTGTATATTAATACTGTGAGTATATTGTTGATTGATATTGTTATTTCATAAAGGTTATATTTATTTTTATGGACTAGAGATATTGAATGCTCTAATATTTGAGTTTTTTTAATATCCTATATATTAGGACCTATAATTAATCTAGCTTAAAATCCAATAGTGGTATTAGAGCTGCACTTTAGCCACATTATTGAAGATAGTGAAGAATTGACAAAATAGAAGAATTTGACCTATGAATAAAAATATTGAATTCAAAATTTAATAGAGAATATTTTAGTCAATTTAATTCTAAAAGAAAAAAATAGAATTAAAGAGGACAAAAGATAAAAGTATAATGTCCGTTAGCCAAAGTTCATAAGCCTATGATTGTCTAGATTATGAACAAAGAGCTATAAGTTAGTTTGACTTTTGGAGATCATGATAAATATAAATACCTACAAGCCAAGTTTATGAACCAAGTCCATAGAGCCATGAACAAGTAGAATAAAGGAGAAATTAAAGCCAAAGAGCGAAGGTCAAAGCCTTTCTAGAGTGGTTGTTTCTCACCAAAAATTCATCGATGATACCTTTATATTGACTAAGGCATCAGTGGTTGAAGCCAAAATAATTAAATACATCCTGCAACTCTACGAGGATGCTATTGGTCAGAAAGTTAATTTAAGTAAAAGAAAGTTATATTTCTTGAACACCCCCATTCAAAGGTAAGGAAGGATTGCAGAAATTTTAGGGTGTGATATATAAAACCTCCCCACTTTGTATCTTGGTCTCCCTCTTTTCATTGGTTCTCCGAGAGAGTCAATGTGGGACAGGGTTATTGAAAGAATTTGAAAAAAACTTACTGAATGGAAAGGTCATCTTCTATCTCAAGCAGGAGATATGACCCTCACTAAGGCCTCTCTTTAGAGCATTTTAGTCTATTTCCTCTCCATTTTCAAAGCCCCTATGAATTTTTTCCAAAAAATTGAGAAAATCCAAAAAGAATTTTTGTGGACTGGATTAGAGGAGAAAAAAAGGATACACCTTGTAGGATGGACCAAAGTGTGCAGACCTAGGGAAAATGGGGGCTTAGTTCTGAGGAGAATTGCTCATATAAATTTAGCTTTACTAGCTAAGCAGGCATGGCGTCTCATTTTTGGTGAAGAAAATGAATGGAAAACTATCATAAAATGAAAGTATATTCAAAATATGGAATTTCTAAGTGACTTAGTTCCAATCAGAGGTTCTGCTTTTTTGAAATCAATTATTAATTGTAAGGAAATCATCAAAAAATGTTTAAGTGGGTTTTAGGCATTGGTGAGAGGATAAATTTTTGGAATGATAGGTGGGCTAAGGACGAACCACTGATGCAATATCCTAACTTAGCCTGAATCAGAGATATCATAGAAGAACTCATTTGCAGAAAAGTCTTTGATTATATGGTTGAGGACAGAGGTAGAATGAAGTGGAAACAAATAAGAATTCAGGTATTTCAAGCAGAATCAAATGATCTTTGTAACATTCTCGAGCAATAGTTTATCCCCATGAGACCCAAGGAAGATCAAGTGACCTGGGCTACTACAGAAAATGGGTAGTTCACTGTTAAATCAAATTACAAGATTATGCTTGATGACGAGGATTTTGTCCTCCAAAAGGACTTAGTTTGGATAAAAAATTTAATTCCAAAAATTGTAGTCTTTTCATGACTAGTTATCCAAGGAAGAATTCTAACCATTGATAATATGATGTGTAAAGGTATTTGTATCACTAATAATTGTTATCTATGCAGGGCTAATTTGGAGACCATTTATCACATTTTCCTTGAGTACCATTTTTCCTTGATTGTCCTAAGTGGGGTTTTTTAGGCCTTCAATATTTCATGGGTTAAACTAGCCATCGTACTTGATTTGTTCGTCCAGTGGCCTTACCCATTTCAAGTCAAATACTTAGATACATGTGGAAAATTTATCTCAATCACTATCTTTGGTAGGTGTGGTTAGAAAGGAACCATAAAGTCTTTAATGAGTCTATCCATGATCATCAAACTATCATTGCCAGGATCCTATCCTTTACTAACAAGAATGTGAACCTTATCCCTTTTGATAGCTGTAAACCTCTTCTGTAGGAGACCACGATTGCTCAATATTTAAGCTTAACCTTGTTAGATGAGTCTGTGCCTAGGGTAGTCAACCCCAGAGCCAATGTTAAGTGGTCTCCACATTCTACGGGTTGGTTTAAGCTTAATTTTTATGGAGCAACTAAGGAAAATTTTGGCAGAGTAGGCACTAGTGGCATTGTGCAAGATCATAATGGGAATATGATGCTTGCATTTTTTGAATATTTGGGAACAAGTACAAACAACGAAGCTAAAGCTAGAACTATGTGGAGAGGCCTTCAAATGACTCAAGACTTAGAAGGCAATTTGATCATAGAAGGAGACTCTATGCATGTTATAAATCTCCTCAATAATAGGAAAACACCTCCTTGGAGGATTAAAACAATTTTTGAAGAGGCTAGGATCCTTTTCCAGGGAAGACAAGACATAAAATCCCAACATGTCTTTCGGGAAGCTAACAAAATTACTGATAAGCTGGCCAATTTGGGTGTCGATGGTGATGAAATTTTCAAATGGGAACATGGTATCCTAAGTGAATTAGAGGAGCTTATTCAATAAGAATTCCAAGAATTATAGTTGAATTTACCAACAAGGAAGGCACTGTAAGTTTGAAGGCTAGGACTATTCCCGTCTCTTTTTTGAATTGGACTCAAAATAAAAATTATCTGAGTTGTAAGTCTTTGTGGATGCTGCTTGGAAATACCACAAAGACTAATGGGGATAGTCACATGTCATATAACATGGCTCCTAGTCATATTAGTAATTTTAGGTTGGTTGATAATCATAGGGAAGGAAAGAAATGACAATATAAGACTTCGAACCAAAGCCATGTGGACCACCAGATAGCCATCGCCATAAATCTAGCCAGTAGGTTCACTTCTCCAAGGCTGATTGGCCAAGATAGTATGTGGTACCAAAGCATGTCATATACAAAATAAAATAATTACCAAAGAATTATTAAGAGTAAATGTCAATACAGAGCTTGTGGGAGTTTTTTCTAGTACTCTGCTATGTGTGTCTATAGCTTTTTGTTTCTCCATTGTCTCAAGGAAGGGATCTATGTCTGTTTCTTTTTTGTAATTATGATGCATGTGTGTTTTCTCGGGGTATACCCAAAATGTTGTATGAGAAGTTTCTTTTTGATAACAGGCTATGTGCCTTACCGAATGTAATGGCTTTGGCAGCATGTAGATTTTACATATATAGGATCCTTAGTAAGGATATGTTTATCAACAGACCTGGGATGATTTTTGTAAAAGGTTATGGGTCAACCTATAAAACCCAGTATTAATGCTATAGTATATTATCTACCAAAAAAAAAAGCCTTCCTAGAGTAGAAGGGACAACATTTTTTGTGAACAAATATTGAAAGTTTCTTATAGAGTGAAGAGTGGAAATGAGAGCCATCTATAGAAGGAAGAGAGAAAATGAGATCTACCTGTAGAGAGAAGAAGTTAAAAGAGATTCACTTGAATGTGAAGATAATTCAAATCCATTTATAATAAGCTATTTGAGTGCAAAGATAAATTGGAAGCCGATTGATGCGAGTAAGAGACTCTTGAGTGCAAAGAAAATAGTTGTTTAAGAAGAAAGAAGATGAACCACTAGTGAGCATGAAACTAAGCCAAATATGTTTGAGAGGAATTTTTTTTTGACATCTTCCAAAGTGAGTGAATTTGTTGCATCGAGTACCTAAGGTCTAACATTTACTGCATACTTTTAAAGTAATGCAGTTGTTAGATGTCCTAAATAAAAATAAGTGCAAAAAAATTATAGACATCAAAGGTAATGAATCATGTTCCTAAAAGTTTTCAAAAGGTATTATATTTTATATTGGGTGCCTAAGTCAAATCAAAGATATTTGAATTTGAATTTATAAAAAAGTGGAGTTATAAGTTTTTAAAAGCTTAGTGCAATTTGATTTTTGAAAAAGGGAGATATAAGGTAGAAAAATTATTGGAAATTGAAATTAATTTGGAGAGATAAGGATTAAATAAATTGATTGCAATTGAATTTGAAAATACTTGAAATTGAAAGTGATTGATTGATGAAATTTAATTTTTAAAATTTTAAAATTGTTTTGAAAGAATTTGTGGGAGTTATAAAAAGTTGATAAATTTGATATTTAAATGATTTTCATTATGTCAAGTAGAAAAATTTCTCTTTTTGAGTCACAACTTCTGAAAGGACCTAATTTTGCATCATGAAAAAACAAAATGAAATCAATTCTCATTATCAAAAAACTTTGGGAAATAGTGAATTGAACAAAAAACAAACAAGAAGGTGAAATATGAAAACAAAAATTTGAAGATGATGTGAAATCACTTATGATGATTACATTTGGAATAATTGATAAAATAAAACCATATATAAGTGAAGAAGAGACTTCAAAAGTTTCTTAGGAGAAATTATGTAAAATATTTGAAGGAAAGAACAAAGCAACTATATTGCATTTGCAGTCATAGTTGTATTCATTAAAGGTTAATAGTGGAGAGTATAGAACTCTTTCTTTGAAGAATAGTAGATTTAAAGGCTAAGTTATTAACTCTAGGAGAAAAAGTAGAAGATAAAGCACTTGTCCAAGTTACATTAAGATAACTTCTAAAAACCTACAAACCTTTAGTCACTTCAATTCAAGTGCTAAATAAGACAACTGTCTTTGATGAATTAGTCAATGTTCTTCAAGAATATAAACTAGAAAATTTAGTCAAAAATTAAATGTTTAATAATGCTTTGATACCTAAGGAAAATGTACAAGTAACACTGCAACATAATCACAATCTCAACCTAAATGGAAATAGATATATTGTCACATATGCAATAAAAAAGTTCATACTACAAATTTTTGTAGATACAAAAATGAATAGACCTTTTCAAAAAAATTGAATTAAATTTTTAGTGGGATTGGCCATCTTTTTTTGAATTCAATTTTTTCCTTGGAAGTAATATTTAATTTTGATTTCAAAATTGGGCAGGATTCTTGGATGTTGATATGAACCGGTTTGACCTTGGTGGACAAGCTCCTCTTCCTTTCATTTTAATTTTGAGCAGGCCTCAATTAAATTTTGAAATTGTATTTAATTCACTTTTTGGTAGTATGGATGGATATATCCTTGGATATCTTACCCTATCTTTGGATGATGTGATCAGATAGATCAATGTCTTTATTTTAAATATTTATTTAGTTGCTTAGGAGGTTACTGAATCTCTCCTTGAGATTCATGTCCTAATTTAAAGTTTATAGTTGAAGGTTTTTTTCCAGATTTTGAGATATTTTGATATTTCTTTTGGAGATTGATTCATTGTTGGATCCTTTTGTATCTCCTTTGGATATTCATCTTTGATTTTCTTTTGTATTCCTATTGATATCTATATTTGTTTTTAAAGGTTTGGGGATCCTTTCAAAACCCATTACACCCAATCAATTATTTTTTAGTCAAGAAAATATCAACCTCAATACCCATATGCACAACAACAACCAAAAGAAGAGAATAAAAAATGAAATTTAGTTCAAGAATATCAAGAGATTCAAAAAATAGAGAAAGGTAAAGAAGGAAATGAAATTAGAGCCCTTACAACAAGGATTATAGAGACAATAAACGATGATCAAATTAAAGAAAAGAATGAAAGTATAAAATTTCTAATGGCATTGATATTTTAGATGATAAAATTAAAGCACTAGAAAGTAAGATAGTAAAAACAATTGAAAGGTACAACTTAAAATACAGATCATTCTAGAAATGTAAACTTTGTGACAAAAATAAACCAAAAATTGATCATGAAAAGAAATTTTAAGTGCACTATGGATGGATCAGGAAATCAAATTGGAATAGGATCATGGATATGTTAGCAATATTTTATGATCACAAAGAAAGTTTGATAAATACTGTAGAAAACATGATAGTAAATTAATGCCAAAACCTCAAGCAGTGTTAGATCCAAAGTCGAAGAACAAAGACAAGAATCAAATATTGAAGACTAAAGTATTCAAACCAAATAATGTAATACAAAGGGGTGTTGGAGATATTACATTATTTGGTACTATGTGAAAGTACCCCCATGGTACAATTGTACATTTATAAATATTAGATTAGAGTGTGAGTTATTAGATTAGGGTGTGTGATTTATATTTCCTCTAAAGTATGTCAATGTGTGATAAAAAATCCAAGTGTCATGTCATAAAGTGTGTAGAGTGTGAGAGTGTGCAAGTGTCATGTAATAAAGTGTGTAAGTGTCTAGAAAGTCAAGAGTTGTGTGTGTAGGTAGCAAGTATACAAGTGAAGATGTAAAGTCAAGAGACATGAGAGGTTTTTCATATGTGAGGAATATGAAAGGATGTATATCCTAGATATGTGAGGATAATAATAGTCAAAGTATTGAAGATTCATATTCTAAGGCTATATTATGGAGACAAAGCTCCATGTATTGTATCAAGAAAAATTGTAATAGGGATCTTGTATATTTGATTCATCAATAATATTGTGAGTATATTGTTGATTGATATTGTTATTTCATGAATGTTATGTTCATTGATATTTTATAGAGATATTGAATGATCTAATATTTGAGTTTGTTAAAGATCCTAGAAATTGGGACCTATGATTAATCTGGCTAAAAATCCAATAATATTCATACAATGAATTGTACAAACAACCCCTAGATCCTTTTGTAGCTAGTCATCATTTTCCTCCTAAATTTAAAACCCCTGATTTTTTAACATAAAATGGAAAGAGAATCTTATCAACCATCTTAGGTTTTTTAAAACTACTTGTAAAAATATTTATTATGATGAAACATTGCTACTTAAAATATTCCCTAAGATCCTTCTCACAACCCTCCCTTGATAGGTTTAATCCGAGTTTGTATGTTTGATCATGTTTTGTAATTGCTAATCTAATTATCAATGTTTTAATGATGTACCATTGATTTGAAGGTATAGGTATTCTCAAGAATGGCAAGTAAATCAGCCACCAAAATCGAGATGCTTGATAAGATGAATTCCTGCAAAAGATTCATTAAAAAGGAGAATGTTAATAATTGAAATTTATTATTTTTTAAATTTACCTACATAGTAATTAATAATCATATTGTTTTTACAAAATGATATAAATGAAATAAAAAGAAATTAAAAAAGAGGACTTATAGAATAGGAAGAAAAAAGTAGTAAAATTCTAGAAGAGGTAGAAAATTGGGCTGAATTTTAGAAAAAGGGAGAAAATTTGAACCAAGTGGGAAATTTAATCTTCATAAGGACAATTTATTCTACTCATGGATCATCCAGGTGTTGTAGGTGAGTTGGAGAGGAGAGGGCAATCCTCCAAGGGAGGTCCTAGGTTCAAATATCCACCCTACCAAAAAGCTGAATTGGGTATCCAAAATCCAATTGATAATGTTGGTGTGGGTAGGGTCGGGTGTGACTCCCGGGTGAATTTGACGGTGTAGAACCCCCTGTTCATGGTCTCTCAGACCAAGGCAGTACCACAAGGGGTTTTTCGCTTAAAAAAAAATTCTACTCATGGATCTTTCCTTTTGCCTTTTCTTAGCTTGAATTTTGAATAAATAAAATATATCAAAAGTCTATAAATACATATGTTTAACTAAGGAAGAGGGACAAGCATGAGGGGATTAGGAGACATAAGAAAATACGAAAGATATTAGAGTATGAAGGAATAAGCCCTATGAGATCAACCTTGTAGGAGCTATTAGGTCAGGGAGCTTCCTTACTTTTTCTTTTTTTGAGGGTGAAATGAAATTATGACAGTTCATAATATTATTTCTCTTTTTCCTTCAATAAATGCAACTAAAATTATCATGCTATAGGAATTTTAATGCCTGCAATACTAATTTATTGCCACTTTAATTTAATAGTATGTTTGGTCATTTTTATTCCCTATTAAAGCATATGTGCTTTAGATGTCACTAGACTTTGGAAAGAGATCTGTAAACAACCTAGGTGAGCTTTGAATTAAGATTATCTTTAAGAATTATTGGATAATCTAGGTAGACTATATTGAATAGTCACCATATTCAAATATTTGCTCAATTAATCATAGTAAAATGACCCAGATGTGTTTTAAATAATTTCTATAAAATCCTCTGAATTAAAGCCTTATGCTATAATCAGCTTACACTTTATTTTATTTTTGATTTAAACCATTGCAGTACTTAGTATATACATATATATAATTAGTAATATTGTTGATGAAGTTTTTTGGCACCATTTAATATCTATAACTACCTATTATTCATCCACATTGGTATGTAATTTAGACAAATTTCGCATAGCTATACTAGATACAAAAATGTTGTTTGGAAATCTTCCCAACCCTTTGTGATGTTGTGTTTAGTATAAGCCTACAGGTGATGCAAGCGTAGACATCGAAACCCCAATGATTGAATCATATAACACCATTTTGGTCAATTAAATCCATTTATAAGGTTAGACTAGTTTTAAAGTAGTCATGGGAATTTTTATATGAGGTCCTTGACCTCGAGGAGTCAACCCCTAAGCAGCTGAGATACTTTGATCAGTGCTCGACAACCTAGGAAAAATCCAATGAAATGCTTTGATCAGTGCTTTCGGATTGATAGCCTTTAAAGGGAGCAAGGCTCCCCTAGGTAATCGACCACATGGTGGTGGTCGAGAACCGAACCACCGATGGTCAATTAAGTGCTAATTGGAGGTATGCATGGGTATTTTATCATTTGGTGACTTAATTTCACTTCGATGTTGCCACTTATTATTTTTTGTCCTTGTTCTACCAATGACACATGGGTGCTTGCTATTTACCAATGACTATGTGCTTGTATGGGTGATTAAAACTCTTTTTTAATTCTATGGGATGATTAATACCACATTGCTCCTACAAGAGCATTCAAAGAAAATAAGTAGGGGAAGTCTCTCTTGCTAAGGTGACCACACGATGATGGTCAGCCTAGCTGAGGAGGATGGGGTGCCAGTTGCTAGGCACTAATGGAGGTTTGATTGGTAGAGATTCAGGTTAGTTAGGTTGACTTGCTCCTTGGTAGAAACTTGAAAGTATGATTGATTGGAATGGAACATGGTTGATCGAATTCCTAAGCCAAATTATTGCAAAATATAATATAATCATTTTGTAACTTTAACTTCTTTTTTATTTGTAAAAATATCTTGCCTATATTTTCTCTAGTGAACTATTTGAAGCTCTCTAAAGACATCCAATACAAAGAAGTAATTGGATACAATCCTAGATTTAATTTTAGGGAAAACTTTATAGCAAAAGTGTGAGATATTTTGTGAGATAATTAATGCATGCTTAGCTCAATTTTTTGGGAGAAAATTTGATAGCAATTTATGAAACAAATTTGTGCATCTTTAATTGGGATTTTGGGAGAATTTTGATAACCAAATTAGTGAAATAATTGATGGCATTCTTGGATCAAATTTTGGGAAAAATTTGATAACAATTAACTAAATAATTAAATGCATTCTTGAAACAAATTTTAGGGAAAATTTTTATAACAATTGAGGAAATAATTGAATGCATCTTTGGACAAAATGATTGAAAAACTATAATACAAATTTGTGGAAAATTTCTAGGGAATTATAGTGTAATATTATTAAGAAGCTATAGTAAAAATTTGTGGAAATTTTTTAAGAACTATAGTGTAATATTATGGACATATTATAGTAAAAATTTGTAGAAAATTTTCATGGATCTATAGTGCAATCTTGTGGACAGATTATAGTACAAATTATAGAAAAATTGTAAGAGTTATAGTGTAATCTTGTGGAAAAATAATAGTACAAATTTATGGAAAATTTGTAGGAACTATAGTGTGATATTGTGGCAAGATTATAGTACAATTTGTGAAAAAATTGCATGGATCTGTAGTTTAATCTTGTGGAAATATTATAGTACAAATTTACAAAAAGCATGTAAGAACTATAGTGTAATTGTGTGGAAATACTATGGAATAAATTTATGGAAAATTTGTAGGGAATTGTAGTGTAATCTTGTAGAGAGATTATAGTACAAATTTATGGAAAATTTGTAGGGAATTATAGTGTAATATTGTGGAAATATTATAGTACAAATTTATGGAAAATTTATAGAGAACTATGTTGAGCAAGGTGCAACGATAGTATTGTCATTGTTGTCAACACACTCAGATGGACAGGTTGATGCAGTGGATAGTTTTTCAGAGAACGTTCGGAGTATGTATAGTGATGTTCAATGCTTATGAGAATTTTTTTTATGTTTGGGTGAAGTTGTTACAGGTTGCTTGTGCAAATTTGCAAAAGTTGAAAAAATCATCAAGAAGTTATCAAAAAATTGCAAAAGTTATCACGAGCATAGTTGGATAGGATGGATCAGTTTGGAACATGCCAGCATGTTAGGAAAAATTCCATAACAACGTTGGAGGTGTCAGCACAATTTTTGGATTGATCGGTGACGTTTTCGATATCTTGGCGGATGATTTGGCAAGTGGTTGTACAGGCCGAAAAAGGGTAGTTTTGTCAGAATCACTACAAGAAAACTAAGAAGAATTTGATAGCAAAATTCAAATTAGAGGTGGTCATTATCTTCAAGAACATGTGTGACAAATTTCCACAAAAATAGAGAAACGAGACGAATGTTACAAGCATTGCAAGACTGTCACAAAAATGCTCTTTTTAGAAAAAGTGTGTTAGTAGCAGTTTTCATGGAGGTGGTACAGGTGAACCGTAAGGATTTGTGTAGCGATATTCAGACTGGATGTATTTAGCATTTTAGAGATTCTATTTTTCAAATTTAAAAGAAAATAGAGTTACGAGGTGATATTTATGATTGTTACAAAAATGGTACAGGTCACTTTTATGTCAATTTGTTCCACTTGTCCAAAATCCCTCAGTTGACCGTTTTGACCTTGCAGAGTCGCCAGAGTTTCAGTTTCAGTTTTGTTACACCTTCAAGGCATCAAATAGAGCATATTTTGTTTTTTTTTTGAGGTTTCATGTGGCTCCGAAGTAAGAGAACGAGTAAGGTGTCAATTCTTTGCATGTGACATGTTTGACGAAATGCCTTCTCAAAATAAAAAAAAGGAAGTTATATTGTTTTAAGAAGCTTCATTAAAGAATTTTTTTTTAAAATTGAAAAGGTAAAAAGAATGCAAGTGTGTGCTTTTTAAGTGACAAGAGATTTTATTGAAAATTTAGGACTTTATTTGGTGAAGAGAGAAGTGTGTGTGGAGAAAAATAAAGAGTGAAAAACCGTGATTTTTGGAGAGTGGTGAAAAACATCACTTCAATATTTTGGATATAAATTTCTCATATGATATCCATTTTGGCTAAAATTTTGAGATGAGTTCATAGACAAAGTTTTGCATAATACCCAAAAAGCGTTTAGCGATTTACAGAACGAGCTAAGAGAACAATCAATTTTTTTTGTGAGAAGAGAAGATTCAAATTCTAAGTAATGCGGACATAGGGATGTTATACTGGGTGACATAGAAAGTTTTATATTTTGAGCTTACAGACCATAGAGGGTTCTAGTTTCAGTGAAGACATTCATATATGTCATTTTATTATCAATATAAAAATCAAGTGGGTGCTTGGTAGAGGAGTTGGTGCTCCTTTCTGTTGGTGCAGATAAATCAGGGGTTGGTGCTCCTTTCTATTGGTGCAAATAAATTAGGGGTTGGTGCTCCTTCCAGTGGGTGTTGATAAATTAATTGTAAAGTTGGTGCTTTGCAAAGGCTATATTTGAATGGGATTCCAAACAGTCATTTTCATTGATGTAGCCAAATCGGTGAACCTCGGTACATCTTGTGTTGTGTGATGTTCTCTTGTTATACTTGCTTTATTTGGTTTTATGTTTTCATTGTTTTGTCTTTGAGTGTTGAAGATTTAAGTTTTAAAGAGCTACACTAATTCACTGCCCCTCTCAGTGTCATTGTGATACTAACAATTGGTATCAGAGCGAGGTTTCTGAATAGGCTTAACCGGCTATGGTGATCTTGGAAGTGACACAATGATAGGTGGTGAAGACTTCTCATCAAACAAAGTACAATTGTTTGACAAAACTAATTACGCATTTTGGAGACTCAATATGCAAACATATCTTTGTGCTTGGGATACGACATTTGGGATTTAGTAGATACACAATACCCACCACTTCTCCAACCGATAATGTCGATAAGAAACTATTATGAATGACTCAAAAGCAAAGAATGATATCATGTGTGGATTAGTGGACAACGAACTGGTAAATATTATGGGTTGTAAAACAACAAAAGAAATATGGGACAAATTGAAGAGCATTCATGAAGGAGATGTTAATATCAAGGAGGCCAAGTTACAAACACATCAAGCTCAGTTTGAAGTATTAAAAATGAATGACAATGAGAATATAGAGGCATATATGCTGATAATTAATGAAGTCATTAATACAATTAGAGGACTCGATAAGGAAATCAAAGATTATGTTATCGTAAAAAAGGTATTAAGATCTCTTCCCCAAGATTTGATTCTAAAGTTTTAGCTATAGAAGAAGCTAAAGATCTAAATTCTTTTAGTATGGATGAGATGCATGGTTCTTTGACTACATATGAGATGAGAATAGGAAAATCTAAATGCACATATAGAGAAGCTGCTTTTAAATCCCATACAAATATGAAAACAAAATAAGAATCCAAGAAGAGACATCATATGAAATGGAAGCAAAATTTGTTCGAAAACTAAAAAGAGGAAAAGAAAAATACAGAGGAAAGTTATCGTTTAAATGTTTCAACTATGGAGGCATTTGGAATTTTGCAGCTAAATGTCCACTTAATGAGAAGAACATAAGTTATGAAGTATCGTACAAAGAAAGAAGTGACTGGAAGAAAAAAAAATTCAAAAAAGGCAACTTCAAAAATAAAATTTTCATCTCTAATAATTTCAGTTCATTAGAAGATAGCTCCAATGAGGATTCTGAAAAGGAAATAGGTGAAGCTCTATTTATGAAACTCAAAGAAAAAAAACTAGAAAAATAAAAGGAATGTGATGAAGAAGAAATTGATGCAGAAGTGAATTTGGAAGAGGAACTAATTGCAACTCTAGATGAATTGAAGATAGAAAGAAAAAAGAATAAAAAAATTTCAAGAAATTGTGAGGATGAAAATGAAATCATAACAAATTTGAAAGTACAAATAGAATAATCCAAGAAAATATTCAAAGATCTTGAAGTGCAAATAACCATGAAAATAGATTATTGCATCAAGCTAGAATAAGAGATTGTTGGTTTAAGAATGCAACTAGAAGAGATGAATCAGAAAATTAGTTGTTATCACAAACATGAAGAAAGTTCTATGAAGCTAGATAAGATCATAAATAACCAAAAGACTATAGGCATCAAATTTTGTTTGGGTTTTGATGAAGGAGAATCATAAAATGGATCAAAGGCCATAAATGAAGAATCCATAAATAATGAAGAGAAGAAACAGGTTGATCAAGAAAAAATGAATCATGCAAAGGAAAGAAATAATGCAAGGCACGAAAGGAGAATTTAAAATTATGGCTTCACCAATCTCACACATCAAAGAAGAAGAAGATTTATGGCTCCTACGACAACATGGCAAAGACCACCACCCAGGTTCAATCATCTCTTTTCTAGTTACTATTTTAAATGCAATGGTTATGGACATAATATCTCAGATTACAAGGATAATGTAGGACCAAGGAATTTTACCAATAGAAATGCTTTTTCACCTTTGATGGATTATGCAGTAGAATTTTATAATTGTCATAATTTTGGGCATATTGCAATAAATTGTCGAAGTACATTTTCATAAAATCAATTTTAGGGAAGAAAATTTCATCCAAATGGAATAAGACAAAATAGAAAACTTCTTGAAAAACATGCACAAGCTACTGAAAAAGAAAAGCCAAAACAAGAGCCCAAAATTGTTATCAAACCTAAGTGGAAATAAAAAGAGCGACCTAAGGAAGAAAAGGAATCCTTGATCATACAGACGACATTTAAAGCCCTGAATAAATCCACACCATGGATACTTGATAGTGGATGCTCCAATCATATGACAGGTGACAAACAAAAAATTGAGAAGTTGTAGCAATATGAAGGTGGTTCAGTAAAATTTAGAAATAATGATGGAGCTTAGATAGTTGGCAGAGGTTTAGTTAATATTAGTGATGGAAAAATTAGGTCAAAATAAGTCTTGTTTGTGGTTGGTCTAAAGCATAACTTGTTGAGCGTAAGTCAGATTTGTGATAGAGGTCATGAAGTGATCTTTAAGAAGTAAGGTTGTGAAGTCAAAAAGGTAAACAATGGAAAGTTGATAGCAACTAGATAAGGGACATATGGAAACCTGTACACTCTCTCAGAGACTTTAGAGGGAGCTTTCTTGATTGGAAAGGAATAAGAGAATTGGTTGTGTCATAAGAGGCTCGGTCATATCAGTTTTGACAATCTAGTAAAAATAAGATCAAAGAAAGCAGTGAGAGATATTCCCACCATTGGCAAACCATCAAATAGCATTTGTTCTTCATGTCAAAAGGGGAATAAAACTAGAGTCTCATTTAAAACAAAAGAGTACTACACAAGCAAACCTTTGGAACTAGTACATACTGATTTATGTGGACCCATGAGAACGCAAAGCATAAATGGTGACAAATATTTCATGTTGTGTATAGATGACTATTCCAGGATGACATGGGTACTATTTTTGAAGCATAAATCAAAATATTTTGAGATGTTAAAGGTTTTAAAAAACCAAGTTGAGAATCAAATAGGAAAAAGGATTAAATTTTTAAGGTCAGATAGAGGAGGAGAGTTCATTTTAGAGGATTTCATAGAGTATTGTGAAAAATATGGCATTAGGAGACAATTTCCAACAGCCAGGACACCTCAGCAGAATGGTGTGGTAGAAAGAAAGAACAAGATAGTGCAGGAAATGGCACAGACTATGTTGACTGAGAGCAAAGTAGCAGATAGATTTTTGAAAGAGGCAGTCCATACTACAGTATACATCCAAAATAGATGCATGTTGAGGACTCATGAAAGCAAAACTCCTTATGAGTTGTGGTTAGGTAAAAATGCAACAACAAGATACTTTAAAGTTTTTGGCAACAAATGTTACATCAAAAGAACTGAAGAAAAACTTGGTAAGTTTGAAGATAGAGTGGATGAAGGTATTTCTCTTGGCTATTCATCAAAAAGCAAAGCTTACAAATACTACAAAAAGAGGCTAAGGAAAATTGTGGATAGTACCGATGTTAAAGTTGATGAAGGAAGGGAATGAGTAATTAGCTATGAAGAGAACTACCCAATTTATGAAGAGGTCATTGAAGGAGATGAGGAAAAGAAAACAAAAAAGAAACCAAAAATTGACTCAGAGGATTCAAATAGTGATTTAGAAGTGGAAGAAAATAAGAAATTCAAAATAGGCAGTTGGCATAAATATCATCCTAGAGAAAAAATAATTGGAGACCTTACAGTTGGTGTTCAGACAAGAAGAATATTAGTAAGTAACTACTCTTTATTATCCAGCATTGAGCCCAAAAATATTGTTGATGCAAGCAAAGATGAAAGTTGGGTAAAGGCAATAAATGAAGAATTAGATCAAATCAAGAAAAATAAGACTTGGAAGTTAATACCAAGACCCGAAAATAAAAATGTAATCGACACTAAATGGGTCTTTTAGAACAAATTAAATGAATACGGACAGGTAGTCAGGAACAAAGCAAGATTGGTATGCAAAGGCCATGCACAAGTTGAAGGTATTGACTTTGAAGAAACCTTTGCACCTGTGGCTAGACTAGAGGCAATTAGAATGTTTTTGGATTTAGCAATTTACAATAATTTCAAAGTTTATCAAATGGATGTGAAATCAGCATTTTTGAATGGGAAACTTGAAGAAGAGGTTTATATTGAGTAGCCAGATAGTTTCTAGCTTGGTGATGATCCCAACTTCATTTTCAAGTTGAAGAAAACATTATATGGCTTAAAACAGGTATCCCAATCATGGTATGCAAGGCTAGACAATTATCTTACTCAGAAAGGGTTCAAGAAAGGTATGGTGGATAGTAATTTGTATGTCAAAAAAAAAAATGGTCATCATATTTTTCTTGTTATATACATAGAAGATATCATATTTGGCAACAAAAAATATGAGTTGTGTAAAGATTTAGCAAATAAGATGCAGAAAGAATTTGAAATGTCAATGATTGGTGAACTTTCGTATTTCTTTGGATTTCAAGTTAATCAAAAGGAGAAGGGCATATTTATTTATCAAATTAAATATGTGAAAGAGATGCTAAAAAATTTCACAATGGAGGATTGTAAGCCAGTTAGCACTCCCATGATGACAGGTTGCAAGTTGAGCAAGAATGATAAAGCTCCACATGTTGATAAAACTATGTATAGATCTATGATTGGGAGCTTACTATACTTGATAGCTACCAGACCAGATATTGTGCAGGCAGTATGCATGGTAGCATGATTTCAGGCTAGCCCTAAGGAGACTAATGTGACAATAGTGAAGAGGATTCTTCAGTACCTCAAGGGTACTATGGAGTATGGGTTATGGTATCTGAAAGGTAAGGACTTCACCCTTATTGCGTATTCAAATGTAGATTGGGTAGGATGTGTAGATGACAGGAAGAGTACCAATGGAGGTGCATTCTATCTTGGAGACAGGTTGGTCGTGTGGCATAGTAATAAATAGGAGTCGGTCTCCTTATCCACAGCAGAGGTAGAATACATTGTAGGGAAAACATGTTGTATGCAGGTGTTATGGATGAAATAAACTCTGAAGGATCTTGGCATTAATTTTAGTGAGCCAATTTCAGTTAAGTGTGATAACACTAGTGCCATTAACATCTCAAATAATCTGGTTATGCATTCTCGCACAAAACATATTGCTATCCGATATCATTTTTTGAAGGAGAAAGTTGCGGAAGGTGAGGTTAAGTTGGATTTTGTTCCAAAAATAGAGCAAGTAGCAGATATATTCACCAAAATATTTCCCAAGGAAGTCTGAGTACCTTCGCAAGAAATTGGGAGTGGTCACACTTCCCAAGAATTGACTAGCTATTGGGGCCACATTCTTAGGGGGAGCATTTGTGTATTTTTTTATCTTTTTGCTCTTGTTTGTGATTTTTGCTAAGTGTAATTTTTTTTGCTTAAGAATGTTGTGCATAGACTCAGGGGGAGTTTGCAGTAGCCCTTTGGTCTTGTTTTCAAAGGGGAATAAGAGTTATGGAAAATTGTGCGTGTGTTGCCAACAATTCCAAAGGGGGAGATTGTTGAGCAAGGTGCAACGACAATATTGTCATTGTTGTCAACACACTCATATGAACGGGTTGATGCCATGGATAGTTTTTCATAGGTTTTTTGGAGTATGTACGATGATTTTCAATGCTTATGAGGATGTTTTTTGTGTTCGGGTGAAGTTGTTACAAGTTTGTGCAAATTTGCAAAAGTTGAAAAAATCGTCAAGAAGTCAAAAAATTGCAAAAGTCATCACGAGTGCAGTTGGACAGGATGGATCAGTTTGTAACATGCTAGTATATCAAGAAATGGTCCAGAACAACATTGGAGGTTTCAACACAGTGTTTGGATTGATAGGTGATGTTTTTGGTATGTTGGCGGATGATTTGGCAAGTGGTTGTACAGGCCGAAAAAGGGCAGTTTTATTAGAAGTACTATGAGCAAATCGAGAAGAATTTCATAGTAAAATATGAATTGGAGGTGTTCGTTATCTTCAAGAACATGTGTTCCAAATTTCCACCAAAAAAAAGAAACGAGGTGAATGTTACAAGCATTGCAAGACTAACAAAAAAACTCTTTTTGGAAAAAGTGTGTCAGTAGCAGTTTTCGTGGAGGTGGTACAGGTTAACCATAACTATTTATACAACAATATTTGTACTAGATGTATTCAGCATTGCAGAGATTATACGTTTTAAATTTTAGAGAAAATAGAGTTACGAGGTGAGAGTTATGATTGTTACAAAAACAGTACAGGTCACTTTTATGTCAATTTGTTCCACTTGTGAAAAATCCTTCAGTTGGCCGTTTCGACCTTGTAGAGTCGCCAGAGGTTAAGTTTCAGTGTTTTTACACCTTCAAGGCATCAAATAGAGCATCTTTAATTTTTGGTTTGAGGTGTCACATGGCTCCGAAGTAAGAGAACGAGTAAGGTGTCAATTCTTTGCATGTGACATGTTTGACGAAATGCCTTCTCAAAATAAAAAAGGAAGTTATATTGTTTTAAGAAGCTTCATTAAAGAAAATATTTTTAAAATTGAAAAGGGAAAAATAATGCAAGTGTGTGCTTTTTAAGTGACAAGAGATTTTATTGAAAAGTGGGTACTTTATTTGGTGAATAGAGAAGTGTGTGTGGAGAAAAATAAAGAGTGAAAATCCGTGATTTTTGGAGAGTGGTGAAAATGTCACTTCAGTATTTTGGGTATAACTTTCTCATATTATATCCATTTTAGCTGAAATTTTGAGAGGAGTTCGTAGACAAAGTTCTACATAATACCATATTTTTTTTTACCAATTGGTTGAACGAGCTAAGATAACAATCAGTTTTTGTTTGTGAGAAGAAAATATTCAAATTATGAGTAATGCAGAGAGGGATGTTATACTGGGTGAAATAGAAAGTTTTAGATTTTGATCTTACAGACCATATAGGGTTCTGGTTTCAGTGAAGACATTCATATATGTCATTTTATTATCAATATAAAAATCAAGTGGGTGCTTGGTAGAGGGGTTGGTGTTCCTTTTTGTTGGTGCAAATAAATCAGGGGTTGGTGCTCCTTTCTATTGGTGCAGATAAATCAGGGGTTGGTGCTCCTTTCAATGGGTGCTAGTAAATTGATTGTAAAGTTAGTACTTTACAAAGGCTAGATTTTGATGGGAGTACAAATAGTTATTTTTGGTGATGTAGCCAAATTGGGGAACCTCGGTACATCTTGTGTTGTGTGATGTTATCTTGTTATACTTGCTTTATTTGGTTTTATGTTTTTATTTTTTTGGATTTGAGTGTTGAAGATTTAAGTTTTAAAGAGCTACACTGATTCACCCCCCTCTTAGTGTCATTGTGAGACTAAAAAACTATAGTATAATATTGTGGAAATATTAATGAAGAATTATAGTACAAATTTGTAGTGTACTAAAATGTAATCTTATGGAATAATTATTTATGAATTATAGTACAATTTTATGGAGAAATTATAATGGAATTTTAAAATAATTTCGTGGAGAAATTGTAGAGGAAATCATAAGAGTTCCTCTTTTAATGTCATTTTATAAATAAAGTTGATAAATACATGGTTGCTTTAGAATTTCATTAAGGATGAATGCATGATTACATTAGAGAATTCATTTTGTGGAAAAATGAATGTTATAGAAAGAATGGATGTGGAATTCATTCTTGAAGGGATTATGGGGTCTCTTCTTGTATTATATGAATTTCATCCTATGATAGGAGACTTTCATTCCAGATTGGAATGATTGATAAAATAACCTCTATTCTTGAAGAGGGAATGTGAGATTCATTCTTGAGGGAATGATGATGTTCCCTTCATGAATCCAATGATCATTTCATAATTTTGGGACATAAGAATCATGAGATTCTTATGTGATTCATTATATTAATGATATTTATTGATGATTTGGAAAAGGGATATTTAGGAAATGAATTTATGAAATGTGAGGAGATATTTTGAGGTTGGATTTTTCTCTTCAAGGTTTTTCTAGGATATATTATATGTAATGAATATTTATATTGTGATCTTGCAATTGATGCTTTATAGATCTAGTATGGATATTGTATTTACATTTCCAAGAGATGGTTATTGAAATGGTATTCATTTGAATAATTATGTAATGATTTACGCTTACATGCAATGTTCAAAGAAATAATCTTTGTGGCAACCTTGTTATATTATTTAATGGTGTATGAGATATGTTGATTATCATGTAATGACAATGATAAGAGTAATTAAGGAATAAGTTTCATGAATAATATTTTGATTAGTTAATTAATTATGTGGAATTAATTAAAGGAGAGATAAATAATTTTAGGTATGAATTGTAAACTATGATAAGTTGATAAATATCTTGGATTTCCTATTTCAAAAAGGTACATAAGGTTTGATAGGATCTGGTCACTCCTATCACAAGAGTTGACACTGACCATGTCGTAAATCTCTTGGTAGCTTATTACCTTAATGAATGGGAACAAGTTAGCTTGATTGCATCATATAATGATCCATGAATATGAATTCTACCTTAAGGAATATTATGTTATGATATATATAAAAAAATATACTCTCTCTTGGGTTGACTTGATATGGATAACGAGTGGGTCATTACAACCCTTAGCAACCCTACCTTGGAATAGTACTATCAAATACCAAGGCATTTCTTAAAAATATTTAGAGACCTTACAATTTTTGTTAAGAAATTATCTATCTACATTGAGGAAATGATCACTATTAGTAACTGAGACCTACTCAATTAGTCCAAAGTTGAGAAATTTTCCAACTTCTTATCAAGATGATGACCCATAGTGGGGAAAACAATATGTCCCTCCATCTAGGGGACCCAAGCTACAACCTTCTTATAATAAAGTAATGGTTACCTCATAACTAGCTCCTACTTATAATAAAAGTAACAGTTACATCATAATGAGCTCATATGCACTAGGCACCCAAGGTGTAATGTCCAACAACACTAGACAATTACATAATGATGATTATGTTAGGATATGATCCTAACATACCATTCATATTAAAAATATGTGTTCTAAAAGCTTAAGGAGAGGAAACTACTATTGAAGTTAATGGTGCAACTTCTAGGTGGTGTCTTTTGGTTGTAATCCTTGTCATTGTACTTAAACATCTATGAGTGTGTGGTTCCATAGTGTGTGTGTATGTCGATGTAGAATAATTATGGGTTATAATATGACTAAGCCTTCTACATCCAACTGAGGTAGATTGAACCTGTACATGGATTTCTATCATGACCCGCATTGGTAGGAATTTTTGCACTAATAAACTATGTATTGATGAATGATAACTTGATGCCTAGTTTTGATGCTTTTGGAATGGTTATGCACTATTCGTATTGATTTAAGGAATATGGTACTATTTATGTGTTGTCAAATCAAAGGACCAGGTACACTCATGGGTGGAAGAGGTAGAATCAACCACCAAGAATGGTATACTCGAGAAGGAAAATAATAATTATGGTAGCTCAAGGTAACATGAATAACTACCCCATATAGATGCATGCATTATTGCTTTTAGGGTGATCATCAACAATCCAACTATCCTTAGCCAAAATTTGGTAACCTAGAAGTTACTATAAGTCATTGGCTAGGATCAATGATTGGATTATGATGACTTCACCTGACACCCACCCTTGTTTGATGCACTTAATTGTTCACTTTTGTTTACACATGTGTTATTGTGTAGGTGAATTTGGTAAATAATCCCCTTTAAAAAGAATTAATAGATATAGAGGCTTTATTAATTATTGGTCTATTTAAATATAATAATAATGTTTAATATTAGTATAGGTATGTTCTTTGAGTTAATCAAATAGGGAATGATTAATGGATTTTATGGTTTGAATTAAATTTGAATTCAATATTATAAATATGAATGATTTAAAGATTCTATTTAATTCTCTCTTTACCTTTTTGAATAAATAAAGAAATGAATAATTTTATATTTTAAATAAAGAAATAAATAGCTTTATATTTTATAAAAAGAAACGAATGGCTTTATCTTTTGTACATAAAAAAGTAAATAGTTTTTATTTGAAACAAGATATTTTTAAAAAGGAAGAAGTATTTTTAAATTCAAATATCTCCCCCTTGCCACCTTGAGTAAGCATGAATTCACTTTTGGTAGATAGCATTTATTCCAAAATTGGACTTTGGGGCTTTGGGTAGATGAGTTTCCATGTTAAGAGGTTTGAGAAAAGGAAGAAGGGGGATTCTTCCTCTTTTGGGATTGTTAGGAATGAAGCACGAATAGAGCAAGGGGTCAACCTTTGAAGGATAAATCCATTTGTGAAGGATTTAGGTTGGGAGGTGTAGATACCTAAAATGCATCATGTCGATGATGACTACTCATATAGGACATGCTACAAGACCATATGGAAGATCTTGGATAGACTCCAAGATAAAGAAATGGTTCTAACCACTCAATTTGGGCTCCTTGGCCTAGTCAGTTTGAACCGCGGGTGAGCTACGATCGACAGTATGAACCGCAGGTGAGACCTGTAATCTACAGTCTAAACCACAACTAAGACCTATGGTTTACAGTTTGGACTGTAGCTGTAACCTGTGGTCTTAACTAAAGTTCAGTTGGCCTTCATCCAAGCCAAATCATTTTGAACGACCATTTGTTCTAGAAGAAGGCAGTTAATGGACGGAATATTCTAGAGGCTTCCATTCCAACTGTTCTAACCACCTCTACTTGATCTTGGATTCTCCATGAAGCCACCCCTAGCCCTAGGGCATCCTATAAATACCCTCTCCAAATGGGGAGATAATATAGAGAGTTGATTGATAAAGCGAATAGTGAAGCCCTGTCGAATTGTATACTGAATTCATGCATTGGAGAAGGCCACTTTGCTTTTCATCCAAAGATCAATTTGCCATGGAAATTCTAGGAGCCTAGAAGAACCAAGAAACGTAAATCCAGGAAAACAAAGGCCCATCACAGTGAATCAACCGCCAAACCTGTCAAGACACCGAAGGCGACCCTTGAATATAAATTGGACAAGGAGGTCAAGCCCACTACCCTTGATTTTGAGGGTAAACTCACTTAATTGCTAACCATGGATTTCAGCCATGGTTTATAGTGTATACCATGCATCAGTGCTACGGTTTGAAACAGAGGTATCACCACCTTACTGTTCTCATTTTTGCTCGTTTAACTAGATTATATTAGTCATTCATATGGTTAAATTGTATTTTTAGAGACTTTTGACCAATAGAATAATGTTTTTGCTAATTTATTTTCATATTAGTAGTTTAGATGCTAATAGTTTCTTTTTACTTTATAATGCTTCATTTTGAGATATTGATTCCATAGATTGATACTTGTTCTCTTGATTTACATATTTCCATCAATCTTGACATTATTTGCATATGTTTAGCATAGTTTACGTATTTCTTTGATTTAATGTCATTATGCTATTTTCATGCTATTTGTCTTTAAAGGGCCTCATCATGAGAGGTTGCCTATGCTTTTGATATTCTTGTGTTGTTTCTTGATCGTAGGAAACATGTTTCTAAGGAGCTACAACCATTTATTTCCTTCCTTAACATGAAGAAGAGGGTTCACAACACCCTAGAGTATTTTGTGTCACCATAAGTGCTTGATAGTGCATTTCACCCCCGAGGGGGAATGAAATAATTGTAATTGTGTATCAAAATAGAGTATCCCTAAGAGGGACTTACTTGTAAATAAATAATCATTCATTTTAATGGAATAATGGAGGCATTTCTTGTAATTTCTATGTTTTTCGTCCATTTTTGTGTTTGAATATCATTTTACTTTGTTTATGCAATTACAACATTTTGGGTGCATGCCTTTTTGGTCGTACAGGAGGTTTACCCTCATCTAGTTTCATTATTTGTGTGTTATACTATTAAAACCTTTGAATGTTTAAAATATTGGTATGCTACTCGACCTATGTTGGCCTATGAATTACAAAAGAAAAGCTTTATATTTTTAACCTTCATGCTTAGCTTGTGTTGGCATTTGTTTGCAAGAAGAAATATTTTTCCTTAAAAACCTTCATGAATGCAAGTTAAGTTATGTTTTAATCGAATCACTTGGTTTATCATTTTTGTAATTGTCTTCTTTCCAATGCTCTTTGTGCACTTTGTTTCATCCATTGAATGATTGAGTTCACCTCATGTAACCTAGGATTTTGCCTCCTGTCTATTAGCACTAATTTTTGCTTGTAAGGGTATTTCATCCTCTTTGGAAATATGTGTTGGGTCCTCCTATTGTAAATAGTATTTGGACATCATTTTTGGTGGAGCATTTGGGTTGAAACCATACCTTTGACCTCTAATTTTCACTATCATTGAAGAGTCTTTAAAAAATCCCTTGTACCACTATTTACCCATGCTTCCTAGAGGTCTCTCAGTGATTGGTCTAGCCATGGATACCTGAGTTGCTGATTTGTACCCTCGATATCTTACCCTACTCTATTTCTCTTAATAGACAACAACACATATTCATGGGTTGATAGTGGCAAAAACTATCACCATCGCCTAGCTAATTTTCCCCTAAGGTCTAACCTTAGGGGGAAATATAATTGAAGTTGCCCTACCACCGCCATAATGCTACTTAGGGATGATTCACGGGTGATTGGGCATGAGAAAGGGAAGGCCACCCTAGCCTTTTGTAGGTATTATCCCACATGGGATATGCCTTGGTGCTATAGGTACCTTAAGGGGAGCTAGCCTCCCCTATTTAATCAACCACATGGACATGGTCAAGGGGGTCATTCCACATGGTGGGCCATGTTGCACCAATGGAGGGCACATTTGTTGATCACTCTATGACACATGGTTTGTTTTTATCAATTTACCATGTGAGTTGACTTGTTGTCTTGCCTTGTGCTGCCATGGGGAGTGCTATGTTTGGTTGGATGTGATTCATTTATGTTTTACCTAGTGTTAGGGTTGCAAAACGTGTAAGATGTACAAAATATCTAATACCTAAAAATGCAATATGATATCAAATTAAAAATGCAAATTATGTAACCATAATGAAAAAAATATAGAGAAAATATGGTGCCCTTCTCATTAATCTTTGAAAATATCTTTACAAAAGGTTACAAAATATCCCTCTTAGGGATTCACCCATTGATACAATATTACAATATGAAACCCCACAAGGGTAGGTGTCTTCACAAGATCTTTGTAATATTCAAAACTGATAATGGAGGATTTCTTAACGACCTCCACTTAATGATGCAAAGATCAAGGAATATTTATGCTGATTTTATCCTATGGAAACCTAAGATATGCACACAAAAGCACTTACAAGACATTTGAAAAAAATGTAGAACCTCTCAATATGAGGTCCATTTCACGATAAAACAATGGAAAGAAAATGCATAAAATAGTAAAGAAATGCATGAAATATTGAAATAAAATATGCTAAACTAGGTTAGAAACCAAATTAAAATCTACTAAAGCTAATCTAACTAATAAAAGACAACAAATCAAGTGTCACCGCAAGGTCATAATGGGATATAGTAGCTAGCTCTATTAGCTATCATAGGGTCCAATGGCTACACCTACGGGTCACTGTGGGGTACAATGACCACTAAACAGAGAGCTTGTTCTTTGTGCTCAATGCAGGATGATGCTCAATTTATCTGTCAAATTGATATTCATGGATCATGTGCTTTGAAGCATAATAGAATTACAGGTTTTGGCTTGAATTCATGGAAAATTATGATGCATAATGATGAAATTTGGACTCATAACTATCTCTATCATGTGGTATGTCGATTAGATATGGCTAGTTGTTGCAATTGTTCTGGTGGGTCTTCTATTTTTCAAATTTCCAAAGGCAGGAAATATTTTTTTCAAATTTTTGAAGGGCGAGAGGATGGTTCCAAGGATAGTTTTGTCCTGACTGGCTCTACTGCTTCTAGGGATGGGCCTAGTTAGCTTGTTAAGTCTATTTCTACTAAAATTCCTTCCTTTTCTACTTTTGTTGGTGATGATAGTGTCATTGGGAAGTTTCCATCTTGTGACCCTACATCTAAGGCTATCCTGGGAGCTTCTGAGACTGTTCCTTTGTAATTTCCATCGAAGGAAGGATTTCTTGACTCTTCGTCCAACAAGGATAGTTCATTCTGGGGTGATGATATTCCCTTGGGCTTCAAGCCTTATTTTTCTATTATTCTAGGAAAATTCTCTTCTTCACTTGGTCCCTCGCCCCCTCATTTTGAAGTTTCTAGAAATAGAGTCAAGATTCCTGCAAGCATAGCAAAAACCTTTCTAGCTCAGGAATCCTTTTCTCTTGTGGGAAAAGTGGTTGGAGGTAATCCCAACCTAGACACTATCAGGCATTGGGCTTTTTCCAGATGGAAAGTTCGTGGTTCCTTGGAAATTTTTAATCCCTCTAATGCCTTCTTTGGCATTCGCTTTAATGCTCTAGAATATTCTAACCTCATTCTATCTAGAGGGTCATGGTTTTTGGGTTCCAAGAGTATTTTTATAATGAAATGGACTCTTGATTTTGACCCTGACACTCAAAGCATCAATTATGCACCCATTTGGGTTAGGCTTACAAACCTTCCTTGGAATATTTGGAGGGAATCTATCATCAAATCCATTGCTTCCACCATTGGATATCTTTTTACTGATAGAGTTACTCTTGCCAGAATGAAAATGCACGCTGCTCATTTCTATGTCAATTCTAACCTTGATTTAGTTCTACCTACCTTTGTTAAGCTGGAGCATGGGTCATTTTTCCACAAACAAGCTATTGAGTATGAAAATAAGCCTCCTTTTTGTATTAAATTCCAGACTCAGGGTCATATTCATGCTTAGTGCCCTTCATTCAAAAAATAAATGGGAAATTTTAGGCCGAATCATGCGACTCAGATAACTGGTAAAGGAAAAGAATTTCAGACACCTTTCAAAAAGGACAAAAGAAAATTTCCTCCTTCCAAAGGGATTACCTTCAAACCCATAAAGAATAAAAAATCCCAAGAGGAAAATGGCAAGTCTCCAATTGGCAAGTCTCCAATCGATAAGGGTAATCCTCTTCGACTGCTCTTAACGAGGTTAGTCTTTTTATGAATCAATTCCACATTTTAGACAATTTAGACTCTAAAATTGTTGATAATGAAGTTTATGAAGTTAACATTCTTAATCCTGAGCCAAATCCATCTTCAGATCATCTAGATGCCCAACTAGAACCACACTTTGAATCATCGAATGATATTCCTTTATCTTCAGTTGCTTTCAGCCAGTATCAGCCCCTTGTGGATGAAGTTTCCATTCCTTATTCATTTTTTGAACCATCTATTCTTGTGATTCAAAAAATCTCCACCAAAAAATTCAGCCCAAAAATCACTAGAAGCTAGAAAAAATCCTCCATTGACTATGGTGTTGAAAAGAAGCATGGTAGGCCTTCAAACTCTAATCAATAGAAGTAAGGTGTGAATGAAGACATTGCTAATGGGATCTAGAAAACTTTGTTTTCCTCTGGCATCAACCTCTCTAAGGAAGATTCAAAGTGCACCAAACCTCCCCAACCACATGGAAAGGGAGGCAAATGAATTCCAAAATCTTAAAAATGAAGATCCTCTCATGGAATGTGAGATGCCTTAATGGTAGAGCCAAACAGAGGTTATCTAAATCATTAAGGAAAGAAATACGTCCTACTATTCTTTTTCTCCAAGAAACCAAATTTAGTGAGCCTCACGATAAAATGGTTTGCAATCACATCTAGAAAAATTGTGAATTTACTGTCTATAATGCCAAAGGAGCTTTAGGAGGGATCCTTTTCTTATGGAACCCAAATGCTCTAGAAGGAAAACTTATCCATTACAATGATGAAATGATGAGTATTGTCTTATTTGACAAAGATAATAATTCACCTTGGATTCTCACAAATATCTATGCTCCAAATTATGTTTCTGGGAGATATCGATTGTGGGATACCTTATCATTTGCTAGAAGTGCTTTTCTAAACCTACCGTGGATCCTTTCTGGGGATTTCAATGCTCATATTTTTCATTCTGACAAGAAATGAGGAGTCGGATATTTTTCCAAAAACATGGAGTATTTCCAAGAATTTATTTTTGATCACAACCTGATGGATGTTAATTTGAAAGGCAACCAATTCACTTGGTCGAATTGAAGGTTGGCTCTCAACTCATTCAAGTTAAACTTGACAGGGTTTTATTTTCTTAGGAAGATTTAGCCATTTGGGGTGATGCAAATCTTCAATATCTCATCAAAATTGGTTCTGACCACAGTCTTATCCTTTTAGATACAAATAATCCATAAAACTCCTTTTAGGTTTGAAGCCATGTGGATGCTGCATTTTGATTTCAAAGAAAGGATTAATCAGTGGTGGCAAATGGATATTCAAGGATCCTCTTTTTTTCATCTTGGCTCAGAAACTTAAAATAATCAAAGAAAATCTAAAAATATGGAATAGAGATATTTTTGGAAATCTCTTAAAAAAAAATAGTAAGTCAAAAATAGGTTAGCCATAATTGAGAAATAAAGTCAAGAAGGGGGAGAATGCTCAGTGGAGGTGAGAAGTGAAGAGAGGAATTTATTAGCCCAATATCATAATATCTTGCAATACGAGGAAACATTTTTGGATATAGAAGTCTCGGGATATTTGGCTTAAACAAGGAGATTCCAACACAAAGTTCTTCCATGTTTCTATAATGAGGCACCAGAGTAATAATAGGATCAAAGAAATTAGATGCCAGGATGGAAGGATAATCAATGATATTGAGGAAATCAGATCTGAAGGGATATCTCACTTCATGCAATTGCTCCAAGAAGAAAATAGACCAAATTTTCAAGCTGCCAAGGACTTCTTCCTTCCATTCATTCCTCATCTCATATCTGATGAAATCAATAATAAAATCAATGCAGTTATTTCTAATGAGGAAATTATAGAAGCTTTGTTCTCAATGAAGCCTGACAAAGCTCCTAGCCCAAATGGATTCCCTCCTAGATTTTTTCAATCCTTTTGGGACCTAATGAGTCAGGATGTCTATGATACTATAAGAGAAATGCAATATTCTAAAATCATCCCTAGGGGTTTCAATTCCACCTTCATTGTGCTCATACCAAAAATTTTGAATGTAAGTAACTTCAATAAATTTAGGTTGATTAGCCTTTGCAATGTCATATACAAAATTTTAATCAAATCCATTACTATCCGGCTAAGAGAGGTAATGAATTTAACTATAAATTAGTGTCAAGGAAGCTCTGTTAAAGGAATATCTATCTTGGATGGTATTATTTTAGTTCATCAAGCACTTCATTTTGCATCCCTCAACAAAAGAGCAACTTTCCTTCTTAAATTAGACATGAACAAAGCCTATGAAAAAATTAATTGGGATTTCCTCCTAACAATTTTGAACAAGTTTGGCTTTCATCCCGATTGGATATGTCTAATCAAAGGTTGCATTTCTTCAATGTAGTTTTCTATCCTCGTCAACGGTTCTCCTACAGGATATTTTCAAAGTAGCAGAGGCTTAAGACAATGGGACCCATTATATCCTCTCCTATTCATTATCACAACAGAAGCTTTAGGCAATTGATTTTAGAAGTAAAAAATGCAGGTCTGATTTCAGGACTTCGGGTCACTTCTCAATGCAATCCCATCACTCACCAACAATTTGTTTATGACACCCTATTGTCTACCTTTGCCTCTGTTAATGAAGCCAAAATTATTAAGCGCATTCTCCTCTTGTATGAAGAAGTTGTTGGTCAAAGGATAAATTTTCAAAAAAGAAAATTATATTTTCTCCATACTCCTATAAGAAGATAGACCACCATTGCCAATATCCTTGGATGTTCCATATCTCATTTGCCTTCTTCCTATTTGGGATTACCTATATTCGTTGGAAACACTAAAGAAAGCCTATGGGATAACATCATTGAAAGACTTCAAAAAAATTATTCTAGTTGGAGAGAAAATATTCTATCTCAAGTAGTTAAAATTACTCACTATGGCTTATCTTCTATCACTTAACACTACTGATACTCTTATTCCTTTTATGCTGGTTTGGAATAAATATCTTATTCCTAAAATTGCTTCCTTCTCTTGGATCTATATTCAAGATCGTATCTTAACCATGGAGAACTTAATCAATAGGGGCATAAAACTTCCTAATAGATGCTATCTTTGCCTCTCTAACTAGGAATATACTACCCACTTATTTCTATTTTATTTTTTCCAGAATTATGCTAAGCAATATTTTTCTTAAATTCCAACTTGTTTGGGCCTATCCTCCTACCATTACTAATTTGTTCCTCCAGTGTCCCAATACTTTCAATAATTCTATGCTCAAAGTACTATGGAATTTTTCTTTACAATATTACCTATGGCAAATATGGCTTGAATGCAATATAAGAGTGTTTGACAAAAAGGCATTGGAGGCCATCCTCATTGCCAAAAAAAATATCCTTTGTGCTAAAGAGAACATCCTCATAGCCCATCTCGATCCTTTTCCCTGTCCATCCTTTGAGGATGATTTACTCAAATCCTACCATATCTACCTTGAAGATCCAAAACCATCCAACCCTTCAACTTCAAGAACCAACATCAAATGGCATCATCTTCCTGTTGGATGGGTCAAGCTTAAATTTTATGGAGCTGCTAAAGGAAACCCTGGCAGTGTTGGTGCGGGTGGTATTCTTTGTGATCACCTTGGCAATTCTATTTTTGCTTACTCTGAATATTTGGGTATTCTTTTGAATCATTTGGTTGAAGCCAAGGCCTTATGGAGGGACCTCCAATTAATTAAAGACATTCCAGGGAACATTATTGTGGAAGGATATTCTCTAAATATAATCAATTTTTTTAAAAATTCCAAGCCAACTAGTTGGAGAATAAGAAGCCTAATTGAAGAAAGTAAACAAATCCTTTCTAAACAAAATAAATTCTTTGTACAACATGCTTTCAAAGAAGCCAACTCTATTTTTGATATATTGCCTAACATAGGGGTGAATACCCATGGTTTTCTGACGTGGACAGACTCTCTTCCACTAGAAGTTGCTACGATTTCCAGGTTAGATAAAAATATTTGTGATCATGATGAGAATTAACATTCCTACTTGTGTTCTTGCTCACTACTCTTTGTTCCATGTGATGTCACACTTTCCACTACATTTTTATTTAACCTACACTTATTTCTCGTCAGCCATTCCTTCTTGCAATCCCAATGTAAATCCCAGCACCATCTTTAATCATATCATGTCCGATTTTATTGGATGGTGTTATTTGGTTTTCAAAAATAATCCTCCACAAAATTTCTTTTCGCTTTGTTCTAAGGATCATTTGGTGGGGGTTTCCAATATTTCATGTCTCTTGTGCCAGTTTTCCCCTTTGGATCCATTTTTTGGGCATCCCTAAGGGTCAACACCATCCTAAAATTTTGCACTTCCCAATCACTTGTAGTTTCCAAAGTCAAAAAATATTTATGTGCTTGGACCTAGCCAATAAGCTTCCAATGAGTGGGATTTTTCCTTTTCGAGACACTATTACTAGGTTTCTTGCTAGTTACGGATCTGCAACTCCACCTTTTATTTATTTTATTTCATGCATGATCATTTTACTCATCCTCTCATTTTCTTGTGGTTGTTCCCGTCTATTGTCTCCTATCTCTGCTTCTCCCTTTCTATTCTTCTTTGGGTTTCAATCATGAAAGAGGAGAAACCTGAGTATATAGAGCCTGAGACGTTCGAAATTGAGACCATTGTTGAAGATATATTGAAGGATAAAGGCGTCCTCATAAATTTTTTCAAAATGTTCTCTGGTGTCAATTGGGATGTGACTACCATGTTTATTGAGACATGTGATAATGTTGTTATCACCTTTCAGGATGTGGAGTTCCAGATAACGATGGAGATTTTGGACGAGACAAATCGTTGAGGGCAAGGTGATATGGAGGAATAAACACAATTGGGAGGCTGAATTGACCCACTTTGAACAGACATATATAATTCACAAGATCCACAATTTTTTTTTGTTTTGCCATTACCTTTCCACTCATTGGAAAGAAATACTTAAGCCTATTATGCAATACTTGACTATTGATAATCCTGATTCTCAGTTGTGTAGTTTTCATTTAGCTTTTGTTAATCATTTTTGAGAGGCCAAAATTATGAACATCCCTGCTGCTCTTTACTGGTCTATGGACTATACCATAACTACAACCCATGGCAAAAAGGATTATAGTTGGCCCTCTCACTAGGGTTTATTCAATATTCTCTATAGGTTTTTAATTCTTAAGTTCCCCGAAGGCAACATCCCCGACCTTGATTCTATTGAAGAAAACTCTTCCTCCATGCCTAGCCCTAAAGCCTCTAGGTCAAGAGGACGAACAAGAGTGAAAAATCTCAGTTCGGGTCCAACATCAAGAAAAAAATCAAAATTGAAAAACACCTGTTCATTGTTCCCAAAGGCTTAAGTTTAAGGAGGTTGCTAAAACTCCCAATCCTACCTCTGAGAGAGCCAAGAAAGAACTTTCTAATTCTCCTAAAATTGTTGAAAAATACCTTCATAAGCTTGTTTTCCAAGCCACGTCTACTTCTATCAGTCACCTAGAAACCACTCATGTTGCCATTGGTAAAGCTATTGCGTAGCTTAAGGAGCAGCATCAAGCTCTTAGCTTGTTGTTCTTCTATGAATATTTCAAGGATATTTCAGCTACTTCTACTGTGGGGAGACTTTATGATATTAAAGACAATGCCAAAGATGAGGAGGTTGTGGAGATCACTAAGGAAGCTTGCAAGGAAGCCCCAAAGCATACGCCAAAGGATGATGCTAAGGACGTAGACCTAGAGATTGCGATTGCATATCCAATGTAAACTGATGTTCCTAACTAATGTATCTGTTATTTTTGCTATTGAAAGTATGGTCTTAGCTTTTATTTTTGTATTGTTTTGTATTTTGATGAATCAGGTCCTTTTTGGTTCTACTGGCTGGGTTCCTTTGTTCCTTTGGTGATTCCTTTTTGCATACTTTGTTGTTTCCTCTTTTATATTCTTGATTTTGCTGATGTACAAGGTATTGGGGCACCTTTCAAATGCCATTTTTTAATGAATTTCATTAACTTACCAAAAAAAATAATAAAATTTGACCTTCAAGCTCTCGCAAACTCCATTGATGCACAACACTCATCCTAGCTTGATTTTGACAGCACTCCATTGCATATGAGAGAAGGTTTTCTTTGTTTCACAAATTGGTAGCACTTCATTATGGATAATAGTCAGGGTTTGGATGAAGGAAATGCTCCATTTTATATATTTCCCTCAAATGCAATCTTGGATTTTTGAAGAAGCCAAGATCAAGATTTAGTTAGGATTAGGTAACCCTATCATCTCTTCTGGAAGCTTTGATGTCATTAATTGTTGTGCACAACTACTCTATAACGAATTTGAATCAACTTAGGAAACCCAAGTTTATTATAGGCAAGGACATCTTGGGGTGGAGTGGCTAGACTTGGGGGCCATTACAGTGTCCAGTGGCCACTCATGGGTATGATAATTTAGGTTGAACATGATAGTTTGTCCTTGTTTGAGTGGTTAGAACCACTTTTAGGCCTTGGAAAGGACCAAGATGAGTCATATGGATTGAAAAGATGTCTAGATGAGTAGCCTCCTATTGGTCAAGAATATACCTTAGGTATGGAATTATTTATCCATGCACCCTAGACCTAGACAACATTGAAATACTGAGAGGAAGAAATACCTCTTGTGCCAATCTCTAGAGATGGGCTGGTTCCCTCTTCTATTCTAACTTGGAGATTGAGATTAAGAAATAGAAAATAAATTTAAATTACTGAAAGGGATTGGAAATATGTCCTTAGGCCAAGTAGAATAGGGGTGATGGACAAACAACACAATAACTTAATTTCATGTTGAATCAATAGCACTCAACATAGAAAACTAATATAAATTAGAATTATTCCAACGTTCACCCTCTATCGAGAGTCAAATCTAGACATAGAATTATAACCCACAAAAAGCAAATAATTTAATAGAAATATAATATAGGAGATATACACATAAAGAGAAGTCTAAAATTAGAGCCAAATATTCTTTGTATTGATAAAAAAATCCAAGTTACAACAAGTCTCTAGCAAAACATCCATCTTTTTACAATAGAATTGTCGACCTTTATAGAGAATTCTACCGCTTGAAACATAAATGCACACTCAAAAAACATCATGGTGGTAGCAAAGATAAGATTTGAGAAATAAGCATTCATCAAACAATAATGAGGCATGGCCTGAAATAGATGACTCACTAAAATGTAGTTGATCCTCTTCAATGTGCTGTCAGGTTTAGCTTACTGGCACCTCCTCCTCACTTTTTGGAATAAATTCAAAGAAATATCAAATTCTAAAATCTGGGGACATCAAATATAGAAGCTTCTCAGATTGATTATGCTTGGATTGATAAGGGTGTACCTTATTTCACTAATGATAAGTAGTTATGGGGAGTTCTGACTAAAGCAGGGAGATCTAGACTAAAACAAGCACATTGAGGATGCAGACCAACCTAAGTTTCATTGTTCCCTAGCCCAAAATAGGCTTGCACTCCAAGAAATATAGTGAAATGACTTAGCTAACCTAGGTGCAACATTGGTATTGAAAAGTCAAAGGTGCTTGCACCGGTAGATTGAAGTGAAAATACCTTATGCTCAAAAGTGGAGAGAAATGCCTTATAGCCTTGGGAGTGGTGCCAGAATGGAAATTCAAAGGTTGTTTCTCTCTCACTTGGCCTAAAATTTCTTTACGCTCTCACAAAAGATGAAAAATCCTGGGTGTGCTTAATATTCCTTCTCCAAAGCTAGATTGCATTGCTCTTTGTCCCAAAATGGGCCTACGCTCTACCTTCGCTCTGAAACTAGTTTGTGCTTAGGGATGTGGTGTGAAACCACCCTCAATTAAAAAGCAAAAGTGTATAGAGGAGGTCAATGTTTCAGGAAAGCCAACATCTCTGGTAGCATGTAGTAGAATTGAGCTAACCTCAATGTTAAGATCCTAGGCCTTATCTGTTGGGCTCAGAGTCATTATCATTGTCCTTTTCTAAGTGCTCACTACTGGTAGTAGACTCTTCCTGCAACCTCTCCCTTTCTGATTCTTCCTCTTCTCTTTGGGGATCATAAAGATCTTCTTCTCCTTGGCCTTCTTCCTCTTATTGGTCCTCATGCTACTGGGGAGGCTCTGTTTGCGGGAGATGCTCATGGATTGATTCATAGGTGGCTTCGACCAGGGTCCAGGATTCTTCTTGGAATGGAACACGATATTGGAGCTCTTTAACTAGGTATTTTAAAGTTTCAATTTGATCCTGTTAGTCAAAAAGTGACTAACTATAGAAAAATAGATGATGCACATTTTTGCATATTTTCCAAGAAGACTGAAGTGGCCCATATTCTAAAGATCAAAGAAAAAGAAAAACACCGCAAGGAGGAAAAAGTGTCGTGATATCGCGACATGTTGCATTTTCACGGTCCAAAGCAAAGAGAAAGAGCAAGGAGGAAAAAGTGTCATGATATCATGACATGTTGCATTTTCATGGCCAAAATAGAAAAGAAAGAACACGAAAGAAAAAGTGTCGTGATATCGCAACATGTTGCATTTTAGCGGCCAAAAGAGAAGAGAAAGAAAAAGGAAAAAGTGTCGCGATATCACGACATGTTGCATTTTTGCGGCCAAAAGAGAAGAGAAAGAACATGAAAGAAAAAGTGTCACAATATCGTGACATGTTGCATTTTCATGGCCAAAAGAGAAGAGAAAGAGCAAAGCAAGGAAATAATGTCATGATTTCGTGACATGTCACATTTTCATGACCGCCCAAAAGAAATGAAGGAAAAGACATAAAGATGTCATGATTTCGTGACATGTCTCATTTTCACGGCTGGAAGCAACAGAAGAGCAAAGCAAGAGACGGACGTCGCGATTTCACGACATGTCTCATTTTCGTGGCTGGAAGCAGTAAAAGAGCAAAGTAAGAGATGAATGTCGCGATTTTGTGACATGTCTCATTTTCATGACTGGAGGTGGCAAAAGAGCAAAGCAAGGAAAGAATGTCATGATTTCGTGATGCACTAGCTGTAAAGGAATAAAATGTATTTTTGGCAATCAAAGGCATGCACTAACACCAAGAAGTGATTTCTGACATGATTATCAGAAATCCAGGATATAATGAAGCTTGCAGGATGATTGAAAATGTGACAGGCTCGTCTAGAATCTAATCTGCATAGAATATATCTAATTCATAGAAGACTTGTTGTGTATTATTAGAAACTACAGATGATTGCTTGTAAAATAGTAAGATGTACTTAGAAAAATATACTCTTTTAGGGTATATATTGGGGTGAGTGACTCCAAAAAAAGGATCGGCTCTTGGATGTTTACAAGACTAAATGCATGGGTTGTCCACAACTGCATGATAGATTCAGGTGCTGATACCACTGTGATACCCAAAATAGTATGTGATATTATGGGAATGGAGTACACTAGGAGCAGCACAGGTGTCCTATAGTTAGATGGTACTCCAATAAAAATTGTAGGGGTGATAAAGGATATTCCCATACGACTGCATAAAATGCTTCTGATGACAATCATACAAGAGGTAGTAGTCGTAGACTTGGAGCCCTATTTTGGTATGTGTCTATCTAGAGAGTTCACAACAAATATAGGAGGATACTTATCCTTAGATTATTCTCATTTGGAGATACCTTTCAAAGGTAGAAGGGTCAAGATTTTTAATGAGAAACCATCTACGTTTCATGTAGAAAATATTGGTGAAACTGAATGTGTAAATATGATGATTGAAGAAACAATAGAAGAAGATCTAATGGAAGAAACATTAGAAGAGCTCCAAGCTGAGGACGAGTTTTCTCTACAAAATTTTAATGCCATGATAGAAACAAAAATAGGAAACTATTCTATTGAGAAACCAAAAAGAAAATTGATACCCTCCCTAGAAAAGGATGGTTCTGTGAATCAATTATGGAAGCTTTTATTTGATGGGGCTAGGTGCAAGAATGGAGCTGGTGCCGAAATAGTTTTGATTTCTCCCACTGGAGAGATAAGGTTTTCTCTTACAGGTTGACTTGGAGTTGCTCCAATAACATAGCAGAATATGAGGCCCTGTGCTTAGGGTTAAGAAAGACTGAGAAATTGGGAATCAAATAGTTACTCACCTATGGAGATTCAAAAATTATTGTGAATCAAGTAACCAAAAAATGTATAAGTAAACAACATTATTTGAAGGCTTACAGGAACAAAGTGTGAGATCTCTTAGAGGCATTTAAGGCCCTAAATATAAATTTTATCCCTAGAGAATAGAATACCCACGCATATTTGTTAGCTTCAGTGGGAGCTAATTTTTGTCCTGTAAGTAATGTTATTCAGAAGTCTAAAACTGTTAGACTTATATACAGGCCTTCAGTGCCTGATAAAAATATTTTTTGGAAAGTTTTTGAAAATGATGAATAGATACTAGATTTCTTAATCCATGAAATGAATTTCTCAGCCATCCAGGATCTATAGGATGAAGAGGAAGAGAACATTATTTAGTTAAAAACAATCATATTCCTAAGGGTCTCATCACCCTTGAAATCCTGTTTGATAACAATGATAGAGCAGTTGGCCAAAAAATCAAGGTCGATAAACGAAGATACAAAGATGTAGAGTTGGATCCAAGCAAAATGATTAAGGTTGGAATCAGTTGTATAGAAGAGGAAGTGAACCAGATCAGAGAATTGTGTAAAAAAATCCCTGACATCATAGCTTGGGTGTATAGTGATCTCAAAGTGTACAATAAAGATGTTATTCAACATACCATAGAATTAGAAGAAGGAGCTAAGCATTTTAGGCAAAAGCAAAGATCGATGAATCCGAAGATAGAATCTTTGATGAAACAAGAACTACTAAAACTCCTTCAAGCTAAAATAGTATACCCTATTAAACACTCCACCTGGGTGGTAAACTTGGTACCAGTCAAGAAGAAAAATGGAGATATCAGATTGTGTATAGATTTTAGAAATTTGAACAGAGCATCACTCAACTATCATTATCCGCTACCTCATATTGACCAAATTCTACACACAGTTGCAGGAGCAGAAAGGTTTTCCTTACTGGATGGTTTTTCAGGTTATAATCAAGTATGGGTAAAATATGAAGACCAATTCAAGACCGATTTTACTATGAAGTGGGGAAAATTTGCCTACCAAAGGATGCCATTTGGTTTATCCAACGCTGGAGCAATTTTTCAAAGAGCAATGGATGTAGCATTTGGTGAACTTGCTAATAAAATCATAGTCATCTATTTAGATGATATGACTGTCTTCTCTCATGATAAGCAGGATCACGCCTCACATCTAGAATTTTTTTTTGAGAAGTGCAGGGAATTTGGGATATCATTGAACCCAAAAAAGTCTATATTTGTGGTAGAAGAAGGTATCCTACTCGGTCATGTCATCTCCAAATATGGGCTAGCTATTGATCCTAGCAGGGTAAAAGCACTCTTGGAACTTTATTTACCAGTCAATAAGAAAGGTTTGCAATCTTTCTTTGGGAAAATAAATTTTGTGCACAAATTTATTGCAGATTTTGCACAAATTGTCAAACCAATGATAGAACTGCTGAAGAAGGATGCTCCTTTCAAATGGACAGATGTTAGGAAAAATACCTTCAATTTTTTTTTGGAAGTGGTAGCCCAAGCACCTATATTAATCAATCCTGATTATTCATGAAGTTTCATCTTGTATGCTATTGGTGAATCAGAGAGTTATGTTGCAGTCCTCACACAAAAGGGGAAAGATAACAAAGAAAGACCCATAGCTTTTTTGAGCTCCACCATGCATGATCATGAGGAGAGATACAACTTTATTGAAAAACAAGTTTATGCTGTCATGAAGTCCTTGCAGAAGTTTAAACATTTTTGTCACAAAGCAAGATCCTTGTTTATGTGATACATCTTGACATTAGGAACTTCATCATACAAGGAGAGCTTGGTGAAAAACATGCTGCTTGGGTAACCAAAATACAGGAATATGATGTAGAAATGCATCCCATAAAATTTGTAAGAGGTAGAGCCTTGTATCACTAGTTAGCCAAGCATATTACAGATGAACAAGTGCAACTCCAAGATGTGATGATTAATACACAAGCAGATTCTATGCCTAAAGACACTGATTGGATTGATGACTTGGTGGAATACTTTCAGACTAGTATGTATCCTAAAAATCTAAATGTTTCATAAAGAAGGAGGTTTAGAACACAAGAATTTAAGTACACCCTTCAAAATGAAGGATTATGCAAAAAAAATATAGATGGTGTACTTTTGAGATGCATAAGAGAAGATGAGAAAAAAAAAAGGTTCTGAGAGAATTTCATGGAGGTCTCTTTGGAGGACATTATTCAGGGAGATCAACTGCTTTGAAGATACTCTGAGTAGGCTGTTACTGGCCTTCTATATTTTCAGACACATACAATATCACCATGAGTTGTGAACAGTGTAAAAGGTATGTTGGAAGAAATAGAAATGCCTTCATGCCCTTGAAACCTATCCAGGTTGAAGAGACCTTTCAGAAGTGGGGGTTAGATTTCATTGGGATAATAGAACCTAATTCATCAGCTAGTCATGAGTATATACTTACAGCCATTGATTATTTCACCAAGTGGGCCAAAGCCATTCCCACAAAAAATGTTGATCAGGAAGTTGTGATTGAGTTTGTAGAAATTTTGATTACCAGATTCGGTATACCAGATTCACTAGTCTCAGATAATGGATCTGCCTTCGTCGGAGCAAAGATGATTGAGTTCGCCAGTAGGTATGGTATATACCTAAAAACTTCTTCCAATTATTACCCATAGGGTAACGGCTTAGCTAAGTCTACAAATAAGAATCTTCTTAGAATCCTAAAAAGGACGCTAGAAGATAACAAAAGAAACTGGCATTCCCTGATAAACCGAGCGCTATGGGCTGACAGAATTTCAATCAAGAAATCCATCAATACGTCACCCTACACTTTAGTTTATGGCAAAGAAGCTATTTTTCCCATACATATGGAGATACCAGCATTGAAGCTACTGAATCATATGAACGAAGAAGAAGGTCAATTGATGGATGCCCGACTAATGCAGCTCTTACAGTTAGAAGAACAAAGAGAGCAATCATACAATCACAATCAGAAGCATATGGTAGATACTGAAGGATGGTTCAACAAAAAGACAACTGCCAAAAAATTTAGAGTGGGAGACTTGGTTTTGAAATCAAATGTAAAGAAAGCTAAGCCAGGTAACCATGATAAATTCGATGCTCTTTGGGAGGGACCATTTGAAATTATTTCAGAGAAACAATTCAATGCTTTCGAGTTGAAAGATCAAGATGGATTGGTTCTTCCCATCACGGTGAATGCATTTCACCTAAAGTTATATTTCTGTTGAGAAAGTAGAAAAGGAATTATATGTACAATATAATATAAGTATATTCAGACAATATTTGTAAATATTACCATTTTTTGGCCTTAACAAAAAATTTCAGTCACAGCCAATCAGAAGTCGACATTTTTTTGAATAGAGATACTAAGGTATAGAGGGAGTTTTGACGAGGTAATGTTCACTTTTAATCTAAGTGTATTTTCTTGTGTTCTTTGTCTTTTTCTGAAATATTCTTTTTACAACTGCGTTGTTGACTCCGTTTCCCAATGGATGAAGGCCTGGTTCAAAATTTTTGCAAGCAAAAAATCCCCTAGAAGGCACCAAGAATGTTAGTCAAAAAGTGACTAACTACAGAAAAATAGCTGATGCACCTTTTTGCATATTTTCCAAGAAGACCGAAGTGGCCCATATGCTAAAGATCAAAGAAAAATCAATACACCGCAAGGAGGAAAAAATGTCGCTCTATCGCGACATGTTGCATTTTCACGGTCCAAAGCAAAGAGAAAGAGCAAGGAGGAAAAATTGTTGCGATATCGCGACATGTTGCATTTTCGCAACCAAAAGAGAAGATAAAGAACATGAAAGAAAAAGTGTCATGATATCGCGACATGTTGCATTTTTGCGGCCAAAAGAGAAGAGAAAGAAAAAGAAAGCAAAAGTGTCGCAATATCGTGACATGTTGCATTTTCATGGCCAAAAGAGAAGAGAAAGATAAAGAAGGAAAAAGTGTCGCGATATCGCGACATGTTGCATTTTTGTGGCCAAAACAGAAGAGAAAGAACATGAAAAAAAAAGTGTTGCGATATCACGACATGTTGCATTTTCACGGTAAAAAGAGAAGAGAAAGAGCAAAGTAAGGAAAGAATGTCATGATTTTATGACATGTCACATTTTCACGACCGCCCAAAAAAAATGAAGGAAAAGACAAAGATTTCACGATTTTGCGACATGTCTCATTTTCACAGCTAGAAGCGACATAAGAGCAAAGCAAGAGACGAACGTCGCGATTTCGCAACATGTCTCATTTTTACGGCTGGAAGTGGCAAAAGAGCAAAGTAAGAGACGAATGTCACGATTTTGTGACATGTCTCATTTTTGCGACTGGAGGTGGCAAAAGAGCAAAGCAAGGAAAGAACATCGCATTTTTGTGATGTGCCAACTTTAAAGGAATAAAATGTATTTCTAGCAATCAAAGGCATGCACTGACACCAAGAAGTGATTTTTGACATGATTATCAAAAATCTAGGATAGAACAGGCTTTCCAGATGATTGAAAATGTGATAGGCTCATCTAGAATCTAATCTGTAGAGAAGATATCTAATTCATAGAAGACTTGTGTATTATTAGAAACTGCAGATGATTACTTGTAAAATAGTAAGATGTACTTAGAAAAATATACTCTTTTAGGGTATATATAGGGGTGAGCGACTCCAGAAAAAGGGTCGACTCTTGGATGTTTACAAGACTGAATGCATGTACTTTGAATACAAGCAATAAAATCACATCTCCCATTGGCTTCTAGTTCATATCGTGCAAGTGTATGTATTAATGTTCTTTATTTCTGCTTACAATATTGAATTGTAAATTGAGTTTGTTCTTATATCTAAACTCTCGTAATACATAAATCATATTATTGGAATGAGAATCTAATATATATGCATGTTAAATGAAATATTAGAAATCATATATGAAATTATATAATTTCTGCATAGAAATGTGTTTAAAATATTTGGATAGAAGTAAATTTGTCTTTGTTGTTGTCTAATCTGCACCATATATTAGATCTATCTTCGGCTATATTTCCCTCTCTTTCAGTATTACTTCCTTCCCCTTTTCCCATAAAAAACTTCAAGGAACCAGCCTTCTCTGGAGATCAGGCGAAAAGTCTCAAACCTTCTCATCTCTTCAATGTTGACAAAATCCAAGGCGCAACTAAACAACCCAAGGCAAATTTTGTTCCAACATGCCCACATCAACGAAGTTACCCCTTTGGCTAAAGTCCACCAAATAGGACTTGATCCACATAAACTTTGTCATCAACTAGATTACCTGAGCTTATGTACTAGGCTCACTCCAACTATCGATATCTGAAGTATCACCCTCAAAGGCATCCCACATTGGGCTAAGATCTTCCTTTATCAAAATAGTCTCATCCTCACCAGTGAGGCTAGGGAAACCAAGCTATGCTAGTGCATCGAAATACATCATAGAGATGCACCTTTTCTATTCAAATGTATCTAAAAAATTTCTCATTTCTTAGGCTCTTTCCTATTTCTTGAATAAATCCCATAATATCATCTTCATAGTTGCCCATGACCAAGCAAGCATGGACATAGGAGCAAGCTGGAAGTTGATTTTTTCTAAGGATTGTGCCTTCATCGCCAACTCTAGCCATTGCTCAATGTGTCTCTTGACATCTGTTGGTTCGACTTTTATACACACCCTGTGAAGAATGAGCATGAAAAATCGATAACACTTATAAGGGATAAATCCCACTCACTTTAGGATCTTGCTGGATATCCAAGGTGTGAGTTACAGAGTTGGGTCAAATGTCTATTCACTCTTTTCCGCTTCTGGAATAGTTTCAAGTGGACTGTCTGTTACCTTACAACGGGTCCTGGACTTGGTTCAGTAATGTTTTTGGAATTGGTTATCTTTGTGGACACTCAGATTTACAATCAGTTCTTTGATCTAGCTCTTTATGTGTTAGCAGATTTAAATAAAAGACAAATTTAAAAGAAAATAAAAATGGATCATTCAATCGGTGGAACAGAGAGAGTAGGGTAGGGCAGAAAGAGAAATTTATCTAACTTAGCCGCAAAACCAAAACTACCAATTTTAGTTATACCGGTTAGCTTCACAATAGAACAAATCAAAGAGGAAAGTGTCCAGCTTTCTAAGATCACCTTCCACTAAGAGCATAAGACAGAGACAACAACAGATCTGAAAGAAAATCACAAACAAAAGGGAAGTCGGTTAAAATTGGTATCTCTCACCAGCGAGCCTAGCTCGCACAGTGAGGACAGAGCAATTAGAACAGGCCTGAACCTTAAATCTATAATTTTCCCTAACATACAATAAAGAAAATGAAGCCTAGCAGCATATCCAATCCTGGTAACACAGATCTACAACATAATTTAAATAAACCTTAATGAAACGAAAACAAAAGAAGATGAACTTATCACAATCTGAAAGAGATTAGGCTCCTGGCCATGCTATCACAGAAAATAAAAATCACACCAACTCTAAGTCCAGAACAAAGCATTCAAACAAGATTTGCAGGAAATTGCTCCAATAGAATTTACATTCAGAAGAAGTATTTATAGACTCAGGACAGACCCGATCTTTTCAAAAATATCTTCTTCTCAAACCCTAAATCTTATCCTCTAAACCTTACTACCTAGGTTTTACAATATAAGCCCCTTTAAAAATAGAGTTTTGAATAAACCCTAACCACTCTGCAAATCTTAGTGCGGTTACTTGCCATAAATGGAGAAGGCATGATCTGATATTATTCTCATCCATCTATAATTGCAAGTAAATATCTTCATTTTCTGGCCGATCGTCGATATATTCCATAAATGGGCACTACGTAAGTAAATATCTTCATCTTTCTGGTGCACTTGCCGGGAGCGCCTCATTAATTCCTCAGAGAAATTTGGAATGAGTCACTGGTTTCTCTGACATTTTATCTTCGCAGAGCCGCTTCTGAGTTAAAATTCTCTGCACGCCATTACTTTCACCATAAATTCTCCTGTTAAATGCGTCCATCGACAAATTTCGGTAACTGTGTGTAGATATTTTCATTTTTCGGTCAATTGCCGACATATTCCATTAAATGGGCAGCTGCTTAGTCACCGTAAAGTCTCTTTGCGGCCAGATCTATAAAATCTGGATGAACCAAAAATTCTCGGCATCTCACATTTCCATCTGACGGCCTTCGCTTGATCCATGCTTATTTTGTCTTTTTCGCCATTACTTCTGCTAGTATGCAACTGCCAGCTCGCTTTCTGCAAAAGACAAACAAGGATTAGTATTTTAATATTATTAAATTAAAACCCTAATGTTCATTATATGTCGGCTTTATTTATTTTGACACGTGTCACGAAATCGCTCTTCTTTCTTTCTTTGATGTCTGGTTCTCTTTTTTGCTTTTTTTTCTGATTTCTGACGTCAATTTGTGATGTCGTCGATTTTGTGACAGCTTTTGCCTTGGGGCGCTTCTTTGCGTGCGTCACGATTTCGCGATTTTTTTAGTTTTTTTCTTGGCCTTCTTTAATGTCGCGATTTGTGATGTTTTCGAAAAATGTCGCGATATCGTGACGTTTCCAAAAATGGAAAATGTCGCGAAATCGCGACGTTTCCAAGTTACTTCCACTTAGCAAATTTTCTAGAAATTGTAGGTTGACTCTAATGAATTTATCTATCTGCATTCTGCATTTTACATATTTAGTGAAAGATCTTCTTTACTCATAAATGATTCTAACATTAAAGAAATGAATTCTAAATTGAAATTAAAGCCACATGCAAGCCTACTTAGATACTTTGATATATGCAAAACTTGAAGAAGGAGGCAAGCAAAATTTGGAATTAAAACCTGGAAAACATCAAGAGGGTCCCTACTACAAAATGAAAGCTAAATATTTTCAAAGGATGGAATTTCATTTTTTTAGTGGGGGTGTGTTGCTTCTCAACAAATGGCGATATCTGCGGGGAAAATAGTAGCACTATTTTAGAATCCAGGACTCTAGTTTCAAAACAATATAGACCATGTACCATGCTTTGCCACAAATATTCTTCAAAATAATTTAACTACTACCCGATAGTTGTTAAAATTTCCCAAGGACATACTAGGTTGAATCACTTAAGGAAGATTTCTGATGTGCAATTATAAGCGTATAAAACTTTCTTCAAGAATGACTGGGCCTTCGAATGTTGTACTCTGGATTGATCAGCTTTTCTAGATTATGAAAGGGGAAACCGAGTAGGGCTCTGTTTACTAGTTTAGCCTTTTACAACCCCGACAGAGTTACTCTTTAGATTTTCACGACCTTGATCCACAACTGTGAGGTGGTATCTACAACTTGGTAAAAGAAAACATCTTCTGAAGCCTTGGCTATCTCTTTCATTACATAACTTCTTCCTTTCTTTTTCTTTTTTTTTGTGTGGGAAATAACAGAGTGCCAGTTTTATGTTGTCTTGCTCAACTTTCACCTTCTCTCTCTCTCCTTTGAAATATACCGAAATCTGAAAAGCCTTGCTAAAAAAAACAATTTTTTTTTAATATTTCATCGATCTGGAACTGCTTCAGCCTGGGTACTGATAGCCTCTATGGATACTCAAATAATTTCATGAATCAGAGTCCCCTCTTACGACCAACTTTTCTTGGATTCCCTGGGAGTTTCTCCAGCCAAACAGTATAGCAGTTTCTTTATAATTAAAATAATTGTGGCAAGCAAGACACAAAATCCAATTATCTTTCTACTGTTGTTCTGAATAACAAAATAGTTCCACTGTTCAGTTTAAGCAGACTATCTCTTAATTAGAATAAAACAAAATGAACACAGGATTTTGAACTCAGAATAAAAACAATTTTTAAAGGCTGATTCTTTCTTTACTGCCCAGGCAAAACTTAAAAAAAAATAGAATTTTAAAAGCTAAAAGAAATTTGTACAGACCCCAAAGGATAAAACACAGAACTTTAAAATCAAACAAAATAAAATAAAAACAAACTACTTTGTACAGACCCCAAAGGATAAACAAAATAAAATAAAATAAAACTACTTTGTACAGACCCAGAACTTTAAAATCAAACAAAATAAAATAAAAACAAACTACTTCAAAGCTTATTTACAATATATACACATGTTACAACGTCTTTGTGATTTATTCAAATGATGTATCGGATGGGACAGCTGAGAAATAATGCTTTAGGTATTGACCATTAACAGGAAGGTTCAAAAAATTACCCTCAAGGTCCTGTAGACGGAATGCATTATTACCTAGGATCTCGGCAATCTGGTATGGCCCTATCCATAGCGGCTGCAACTTTGTATGTTTACCTTTCTTTTCATGGGCTTTGTCCCATAGAAGCACCAGGTCTGCGAGTCTGAAGGCCTTCACTCTGGCTCTTTTGTCAAACCAGCGCTTGACTGTTTCTTGGTGCCGACTGAAATGTTCCAGGGCTTGAAGTCGTTCGTCCTGCAAATTAGTTAAATCCAAAATACGAGCCTCTGCATCTGCTTGATCCTCAAAATAGTCTAAAACAAATTGATAAGTAGGCAATTTCAAAGAAATAGGAACAATGGGCTGAATACCATACAACAAAGCAAATGGGGAAGTCTTAAGAGCTACTTTATGTCTTATCCTGTCAGCCCAAAGTGCATATTTCAATAATGTGTGCCATTGTCTGGGTTTGTCTATAGCAGACTTCTTAATGGCATTCATCAAATTCTTATTTGTGGACTCAGCTAGTCCATTACCCTGGGGGTAATAGTTGGATGCAAATCTGATGACTATCCCCATCTGGTATGCCCACTCTGCAAACTCTAATGATTGAAAGGTCGGCCCGTTATCGCACACCAAATTCAAAGGAACTCCAAACCTGGTTATGATATTTGACTCTAGAAATTCGATCACCTCATGGGTTGTACTCCTCATGGTGGCTGCTGCTTCAACCCATCTTGTGCAATAATCGATGGCTGTTAGAACATACTTATGCCCTGCTGATGAATTTGGGTTTATCACACCCACAAAGTCAAGTCCCCATTGCATAAAAGGTTTGTTTATTACAACAGGCTGCAATGGTAGAGCTCGATTAGCCTCTTTGGATGCAAAAGTCTGACACTGATGGCAAGTTCTCACATGCTGATGTGCATCTTTAAACAATGTAGGCCAGTAATAGCCTACTCTCAATATCTTGTGTGCAGTAGCGAAACCTGAAGAATGCCCGACCCCTAACTTCTCATGAAAACTGGACATCACCTCATTGACTTCATTCTGAGAAATGCATCTTAAGAATATGCCAGCATAATTTTCTCTATACAAGTTACCTCCTTTGAGCAAAAAATGAGCAGATTTCAACTTTAGTGCTCTTCTCTGGGTTCTATTCAGGTGAGATGGGCAAATTCCAAATTGCAACAAATGAATGATATCTCCATACCAATCATCGAATCCAGAATCCAGCTGATTAATTTCTCCTTGTACAGGTACTTCAGCAATATGTCGAGACAACCCAAGTCCTCTGATTAATTTTGCAGGCCAAATTTCTAAGTCGTATTCCTGCAGTCTTGTAACCCAATTACCTCTCAGTTCACCCAATTCGTCCTGGCTTAATAAGTACTTGACAACTGGATCAGGAACTATAGCATGGACTTTGCTTCTTAGTATGTAGTGCCTGAATTGCTTAACTGCTCTTACTAAGGCATAGGCTTGCTTATCCAAGCGAGAGTATTTGAGCTCAGCCCCCTTTAAGTTGGTACTCTTGAAGGCAATCGGATGCTCCCCTGTTTCTCTTCGTTGGGTCAAAACCGCAGCAAGTGTGTGTTCTGAAGAAAAAGAGTACAAATAAAAATCTGTACTGAAGTCTGGGCTCACCAGCACTGGAGCTTGTTGGATGGCAGATTTGATCTCCTGGAACGCTGTTTTGGCTTCTGTTGTCCAAACGATCTTAGCAGTTTCCTTCAGCATGTCATTCAGTGGCTTGACTATTTCTGCGAAGCCGGAGATGAACTTCCTGACAAAATTAATTTTCCCAAAAAAGGATCTTAACTCTTTCTTAGAGTTGGGAAAGGGTATCCCGGATATGGCTTCAACTCTGTCAGGATCCATGGAAATGCCATCTTTGGTGATCAAGTGTCCAAGGAGCTTTCCTTCAGTTACACCAAAAACACACTTCTTCGGGTTCAAAGAAATGTCGAACTCCCTGCATTTGTTGAAAACAGACTCCAAGTGTTTTACGTGGTCAAACCGAGATTTAGAGAAAACTGTTAAGTCATCCATGTAAACAACAATGCACTTACCCATAAGGCCTTTGAAAGCATGATCCATCGCACGTTGAAAAGTAGCTCCGACATTAATCAATCCGAACGACATTCTTTTGTAGGCGAAAGTTCCCCACTTGGTTGTGAAGGCAGTTTTCATCCTGTCTTCCTTCTCAACTAGTATCTGATTATACCCTGAGAATCCGTCTAAGAAAGACATCATTTCCGAACCATTCACAATTTGTAGCACCTCATCCATGGAAGGCAGAGGATAATTATCTTTCTCAGATGCCTTGTTCAAATTTCTAAAATCCACACACAAGCGGATCTCTCCATTTTTCTTTCTGACCGACACCAAATTGGCCACCCAAGTAGAATGCCTAACGGGAAAAATAATGGCGGCACTCAATAATTTTTCTACCTCCTTCTTGATGAGGGGCTCTAGCAAAGCGTTGACATGCCTCTGTTTTTTCCGAAAAGGTTTGCAAAACTCTTTTAAAGGTATAACATGAGTGTAAACTTTCGGATCAAAAACCTTTAAGTCTTTGTAAGACCAGGCCATAACATCCTTGGACCTGTGAAGAAATTCAATCATATTTCTTTTTATTTCAGGGTCACAAGTTTTAGCCAACTTGAGGTGCCTGGGATCTTCTTCAGTCCCCACGTTCAGGTTCTCAGTCTCACTGTTTGTTACACCCATAGAATCCCCAGAACTCACCTTTTGCTTAATTTGGTCAACATCAAAGAGCCGCTCCAGTTCCACCATCCCTTTTGGAATTCTGTTATCTTTCAACCTTATTATTCCCCTTTCATCGTCTAACTGCTCCAGCAGAGTATCCCTTTGTCCATCATCGATTATAGCATTTTCAAACGCTTTGGTACTCTGTAAAAAATTTATAATCTACTGGTCATCAGAGAAAACCTAAAAATTATCCACATTATTTGGGACCGAAGGACAAGGGACTAACTCGATCAAAAACTTGTTCCATTTGAAATCTTCTAGTGGCTTCAGACTTGCGGCTGATGAAGCTAAGACATCTGCACGTGAATTCTGCTCTCTAGGTATGTGCGTTAAATTAAAAGCATCAAAATCTTCCACGAGATCCCATGCTCGGTGTTTGTATCCTTTTAAGTAAGATGCTTTGCACTGGAATTTACCTTTAACTTGATTAGCCACCAACTCTGAATCTGTAAAAACTTGGATATTTCTTACACCTCTGTCCAAAGCAAATTTCAATCCTAGCACCAGTGCTTCGTATTCTGCTAAATTATTTGTGCAAGGGAACTGTAGGCGATAAGACATAAAATATGTCTGACTCTCAGGCCCTTTAAGGACTGCCCCTGTACCAGAACCCTGTTTAGATTTAGCCCCATCCACATGAAGCGTCCAAACTTCATTACTATGAACAAGATGAGCTTTACTAAACTTCTCATTTTGTCCCGTTGTTAAATTATAAACCCCAATATCTACATCAGCAATATTTACAGTCTCATTTTCTGCATTATATTCAGTGATCGTATGTTTGTATCTGGGTTCTCTTTCAACCCTTAATTGGTTTGCAACTCCTTTCCATGGCAACCACATATGTGAAAAATCAGTTGCCAAGTATCCATTCAAATATTTCGACCAATCCCTGCTCAGAAGCATCCCGTACCCCACAGGAATATCCACCACCTGAATTTCAATTTTGTGTTGTGCCCTTGGCTCAGATGCTAACTGGATATGAATATTCTGAAGTTCACCTACTACTTTAACCTCTGATTTGTCCAATTGGACAACTCTTCTTTCAGACTTCATTGGGGTCAAACCCAACTGTTGACAAATGGCCAAAGGCATAACATTAGCTGAAGCACCCGAATCTACCAGACAGTTGTGTAAGTTTTTCCCAAAAATACGAATAGTCAGTAGAAAAGGTGGAACTTCAGTCTTCTCTTTATACATGGCTACATTTGCATTTGCCATCTTCTTTCCCCTGTCCAAAGATTTGGTAGTAGGCCCAGAGTATGTTTTAATCAAGTTATCCCTCTGTTCTAAAATTTGGGCCAACTCATGAAGAGTGATGTTGGCTTTGATCTTCTTCATGTCCTCCACTATATTATATCCCTTATTGAGTGGAGGGACAAATGCATCTGGTCCTCTCGGATTTCCTCCCTTGGGTGGAGATGGGTTATTGCTTGAAGATGGATCTGGAGGAACATTGTGGGAGTTGTCCGGAGGGGTAGATGTAGTGTTGGGCTCCGAATTTCTATTTCTGAGGTTGTAGTTGTCCCTCCTGTATTGTTGAAAAGCCTGCACCTCATCCATAGGCATTTCAACTACATTCTCAGACTCACCTGGAAAAGTGAAAGAATCTAAGACCATAGCTGCACTATGGCTGGATGAACTTGGGCCATCCGCATTTCTTTGATGTTCAGGAGAAATCAACTCCCCAGATAAAGCTTCAAAGGCGTTACAGAATTCCAAACAATCCAATTCCCCGTGCTGAGAAGTAGCATGTATCCTGCACCAGTTAGGCAAAGCCAAATCACAAATATTTACATCATGACCTTTACCTTTATAATCCTTATTGGGTTCGTATGGGGGCCGAGTGAATCTGTTCTGTTGATAAGAATACCTGTTTGAGTTCTCCCCAGTAGAAACCTGCCTTTTAAAACTTAAAAAGTCATTGGCCAACTTTTGGACTATTTTTGACACTTCCTCAACTCTTGTGTTATCAGCTTCTTTACCTGGATTCTGTACATTTTTAGCAGGTGTTACAGCCAATGGATTGCTTATCGGTGGGATTTGATGTGTTGGCAACATCATCTGATGCGGTATGGGATTGAAGACAGGGGTACCTTGTGTGACCAAAGGAATTTGATGAGCATTTAAAGGTTGAGGCCCCAATTGCCTTTCCAGAACTAAAGCTTCTTTGTAAGCCTCTGTTAGATTGGTAATAGAGGCATCTCTTTTCAAGAAAACAGAAGTCATTGGATCTAGAGAATTCCTAAAAATCTCTAATGCCAGGTCTGCATTTGGCACATAATAACCAATCAGTCTACCATAAGCCTTCTGAAATCTGACATTGTAAGATCTGACAGATTCATTTATTTCTCTTTTAATACCAGAAAACTGCTGATATAATACACTGGGATCTATTACTTCACCAAACTGCGATACAAAAACCTTTTCCAAGTCATTCCAACTGGTAATAGAATCGTTAGTGAGATTTAGAAACCAGTCGTAAGCTCCCTCCTGGAGAGTGAACGGGAACAATCTGCAAGCCACATCTTCATGTTGTACATTTAACAATTTTAGAGCATTCTTGAATGCTACTAGATGTTCTTCCGCTGTCCTAGTTCCATCATGCTTGTATCTGGGAAGATATCTCTCAGGATTTTTGGGCAGGTCATGGGCTGCACCCGGGATATTTAAGGCAGTGGAACCCAACCAGTTGGCCATTACTACTTGATTGACGATGATACTTTCAGTTGTAGTTGGAGTAACTACAAGTGGTGAAAAAACTATTCCAGACAAGGACTTGGCCCTTCTGAGGTTGCTTCTTCTTGGAGTTTCTAACTCAGGCACAAGGAGCTCTCCAGCTCTGGAATGGGACCTTGTTACTCTATAAGTGGAATCCAGCTTTTCACAAGCAACTTATAATCTTACAATCCTTAACAAACTACTGAACTTTGGGCCCTCCTTCTAGCGCCAATTTTAAATGTTGGTTCGACTTTTATACACACCCTGTGAAGAATGAGCATGAAAACCCGATAACACTTATAAGGGATAAATCCCACTCACTTTAGGATCTTGCTGGATATCCAAGGTGTGAGTTACAGAGTTGGGTCAAATGTCTATTCACTCTTTTCTGCTTCTGGAATAGTTTCAAGTGGACTGTCTGTTACCTTACAATGGGTCCTGGACTTGGTTCAGTAATGTTTTTGGAATTGGTTATCTTTGTGGACACTCAGATTTACAATCAGTTCTTTGATCTAGCTCTTTATGTGTTAGCAGATTTAAATAAAAGACAAATTTAAAAGAAAATAAAAATGGATCATTCAATCGGTGGAACAGAGAGAGTAGGGTAGGGCAGAAAGAGAAATTTATCTAACTTAGTTGCAAAACCAAAACTACCAATTTTAGTTATACCGGTTAGCTTCACAATAGAACAAATCAAAGAGGAAAGTGTCCAACTTTCTAAGATCACCTTCCACTAAGAGCATAAGATAGAGACAACAATAGATCTGAAAGAAAATCACAAACAGAAGGGAAGTCAGTTAAAATTGGTATCTCTCACCAGCAGCCTAGCTCGCACAGTGAGGACAGAGCAATTAGAACAGGCCTGAACCTTAAATCTGTAATTTTCCCTAACATACAATAAAGAAAATGAAGCCTAGCAGCATATCCAATCCTGGTAACATAGATCTACAACATAATTTAAATAAACCTTAATGAAATGAAAACAAAAGAAGATGAACTTATCACAATCTGAAAGAGATTAGGCTCCTGGCCACGCTATCACAAAAAATGAAAATCACACCAACTCTAAGTCCAGAACAAAGCTTTCAAACAAGATTTGCAGGAAATTGCTCCAATAGCTTTTATTTCTAAGTTTTCACCTCTGAAATTTACATTCAGAAGAAGTATTTATAGACTCAGGACAAACCCTGATCTTTTCAAAAATATCTTCTTCTCAAACCCTAAATCTTATCCTCTAAACCTTACTACCTCGGTTTTACAATATAAGCCCCTTTAAAAATAGAGTTTTGATAAACCCTAACCACTCTGCAAATCTTAGTGCAGTTACTTGCCATAAATGGAGAAGGCATGATCTGATATTATTCTCATCCATCTGTAACTGCAAGTAAATATCTTCGTTTTTTGGTCGGTCGTCGATATATTCCATAAATGGGCAGCGTAAGTAAATATCTTCATCTTTCTAGTGCACTTGCCGGGAGCGCCTCATTAATTCCTCAGAGAAATTCGGAATGAGTCACTGGTTTCTCTGACATTTTATCTTCGCAGAGCCGCTTCTGAGTTGAAATTCTCTGCACGCCATTACTTTCACCATAAATTCTCCTGTTAAATGCATCCATCGGCAAATTTCGGTAACTGTGTGTAGATATTTTCATTTTTCGATCAATTGTCGACATATTCCATTAAATGGGCAGCTGCTTAGTCATCGTAAAGTCTCTTTGCGGCCAGATCTATAAAATCTGGATGGACCAAAAATTCTTGGCATCTCACATTTCCATCTGACGGCCTTCGCTTGATCCGTGCTTATTTTGTCTTTTTCGCCATTACTTCCGCTAGTATGCAACTGCCAGATGGCTTTCTGCAAAAGACAAACAAGGATTAGTATTTTAATATTATTAAATTAAAACCTTAATGTTCATTATATGTCGGCTTTATTTATTTTGACACGTGTCATGAAATCGTGACGTCCCCTTGCACTCTGCTTCTTCCCTGCTCTTATGCCGTGAAACCATGACATGTCATGATATCGTGACGTTCTCTCTACTTTGTTTCCATCCAGGCCTTTTTTTCCGTGAAACCGTGACATGTCTCAATTTTGTGACATGTCACGAAATCGCGACGTCCCCCTGCACTCTGCTTCTCTTTCTCTTTCTCCGTTGCGAAATCGTGACATGTCACGAAATCGCGACGGTCTCTATGCCTTGGCCTTTTCTTTAAAATGCATCATGATTTCGTGATGTTATGCCTTAGGCCTCTTCTCTAAAATGTGTCGCGATTTCGTGACGCTTTTATGCCTTAGGCCTCTTCTTTGAAATGCGTCGCGATTTCGCGACGTCGCGATTTCGCGATGCTTTTATGCCTTAGGCCCCTTCTTTGAAACACGTCACGATTTCGCAACGTCATGATTTTGTGATGCTTTTATGCCTTAGGCCTCTTCTCTGAAACGTGTCACGATTTCGCGACGTCGTGATTTCGTGACGCTTTTATACCTTAGGCCCCTTCTTTGAAACGCGTCGCGATTTTGCGACATCGCGATTTTGCGATGCTTTTATGCCTTGTCTTCCTTCTTGCCCCTTTTGCCATGAAACCGCGACATGCTCCTTGCTAAGGCTCTTCTAGTCCAAATATGTCGCGATATCGCGATGTTTCCCAAAATGGAAAATGTCGCGATATCGCGACGTTTCCAAAAATGGAAAATGTCGCGAAATCGCGACGTTTTCCCAAGTTACTTCCACTTAGCAAATTTTCCAGAAATAGTAGGTTGGCTCTAATGAATTTATCTATCTGCATTCTGCATTTTACATATTTAGTGAAAGATTTTCTTTACTCAGAAATGATTCTAACATTTGAAAAATGAATTCTAAAATAAATCAAAGCCAGATGCAAGCCTACTTGGATATTTTGATGTAAGCAAAACTTTGAAAAGGAGGCAAGCAGAAAATGGAATTAAAACTAGGAAAACATCAAGAGGGTCCTTACTGCAAAATGAAAGCTAAAAATTTTCAAAGGATGGAATTTCATTTTTTCAGTGGGGGTGTGTTGCTTCTCAACAAAATCCTCCAATATGGGTCCATTGTTAGAAACCTTCTTTTTGGCCTCCCAAACAAATGTGAGGATTGTTATCACCTTGCATGCCCTTGATTTGAATTTTTCTAGGAAGTGATGGTGAATCTCTTTGATGCAATATTTTGTGAAAACCTCTATTTATACTGTTCTTTTCATAAACTGGACCTGTAGCTCCTGGACCTAAGCAATCAAATCCTGCAACTGGATTTCTATTTTTACGTGCACTTTGAGTTTATGGTCATTTTATTTTTTATAATCCTCCACCTCCTTCTCCAGGTTGGTCACACACTATTACAACTATTCAAACTTGGACTAAGCCTCTTTTAGTTGCGCTCTTGTATGCCCCAAGGTCTCATCTAGCTCTATGTTTTTAGAATTAGCCTCATATAAGTGGGTATTATAATGCTCACTATGAAAATAGATGATGCCCATTTCAACCTAGATGTTCTCCATATTGTCTTCCACATTTATCATTTTCATGTCTTTGACTGCATGTCAGTAGGAATAGTCCACTGGCATCATTTTCTCCGAGGGCTTTTGGACCTTGGGAACCTTCTCTATTTTGTGGAGTTGCATCTTCTCTGGATTTAATATGGTCCTCTTTTCAATCTGGTTTGGAGCCTACACATTTTTTATTTTCCAACGCTTGAGCCAGCATGAGGAACTCTATTGCACCTGATGTATGCTCTCTTATATTAGACCCTCTTAAATGACTTCAAACTCCATTTACATTGGTTCTTACATGCCAAAGAGTGATGCAAAAGGAAATAGAGCTTGTTGTGGCTTAGCTTCAGTAGATGACTCAAGGACAGTCGAGGAAGCGATTGTGGTGACCTTGGGAGATGCCAAGTTTTGCACAGTGGTGATTGAGGTACTAGGGTCAGAGGATGAGGGATCAAAGGATGCAATCACTACAATCGAGGAGGTAAAAAAGGGTGATAACAAGCCTATACTAGCAACGATAGTGGATGTAGTGGCTATATGGATAGAAACTAGAGGGGTAAGGGTAATGATAGAGAAAATATGAATGGATTGGAAATAGATGCAAAAGCATTAAATGTGTGAGAGATAGGAGGTAAGGATGAAGGGAGAAGTGACTGGGACATAGGGTGAGGAGAAAATAATATGGGGATGAGGAACAAAAAAGAGATATAGATAAAGAGAGAGAGAGAGAGAGAGAGAGAGAGAGAGAGAGAGAGAGAGAGAGAGAGAGAGAGAGATGGGGATGAGGAATAGCTACGAAAGCTCTTTACCCTAATATTCTACCTAAAAATATCTCATGGATCATACTTCTAGTACTCAGGAAGCTCAACTAAGAAAAAATAATACAATGTTACTGATAGAAAAACATTCTACCCATTGACTGTGACCTTGATGTCATCAATGTGAAAAGGCCAAGGGTAGGTGTGTGGATTTCTTCTTCCATGTACATACGTGTCATCAACAAAGTCGTACTATTGGGTGATTTCAAAGACAAACAAGTATTCCGTTGTGTAGTGTGGCAACATGAAGGGTTTTCTAGTAAAATAATAGATTCTAACAACAAGGCCCTAAGTGAGCTAGAAAATATTATCGAGATTCCCCTACACTACATCTCTCATCTATATCAAAACTAGCTTGCAGATAACATAAATAAGTTCCAAGGCTAGACCGAGGAACAGCCTTTTGAAATTATAATAGGACTCACATATTTATAGAATTTGATTCCACTAATAAACATGAAGCACCTTGCCTTCTCCATTCATGTGGGTTGTATCGATGAAAGCAAAGCGACTGTGCATGTGGTAGAAGAAATACCATGCAAGAAAAGATCACGGTCAAAAATTTCCCACTCTGCACATCAATCAGCTGGAAGTGTATTTGCCACACCACAAATTCCACCCAATCAAAACATATGGGCTTGGTACCCGACTTCATAGTGGTGGGCGAGTAGAACTCGCCATGAAAAATGCACTCGATAAGTGAAACCTTCCACTTATACACTACCACATATATGGAGAGTCCCATAACCCATGCCAGTATGGAGTATATATCAGGGTTTTTTAATGCCTTTAAGGATTTAGGTAGGTCTAGCAATACTCTGAGCAACTTTGGCTTTTCCTTTAGTTGCATCTCCATGAATTGGTACATTTGTATTGTGTTGGTGTACCTTTTAGTCTGCTCGAAACAAATAATTCTTTTGAATATGAAGTCCTCAAGGGGATTTTCCCCATAGGTGAAACCCTCTTGGATATCTTGGTAGATATGGAGAATAACTTCTTCTTTTTAGCATTTCAAACCGTTATAGTCACAGGGTCATAGAACTTGGTAATGGCATGCACCAACTTCAGGTAGTGGCGCATAGACATGTATAGGTACCAGTATAGGTGGGAATGATAGGCAATCTTTCACCCACTTTTAGTAGATACTTTTTTGAGCATGATTTCAATAGTGTGGCACAATTTATCCACACTCATTCTGATGAGCACACAGTCATAGATTCTTCTTAATCTATCTTTGGGTAGGGGTGGTGGTACTTTCTCTTTCTTCTCACCCTCCACCTTCTTTAGGAACCTCTCCTTATTTGGGGCCTTATATTTTTTGGGCTTAGTTCTCTTTCTATGGGGCCCTCTCATTCTTCAAGGCCTTCTCCTTCTTTGAATCAATGCTCTTTTTTCCCATTCTGACCTAGCTTTTTTCCAAGCACTTACTATGGAAGAAATGGTGCCTCACCACTACTCGATGTAGTGTGTTATATTAGTAATTCTTTCACTTTGTCTTGACACCCACTCATAGATGTCATAAATAAGCTCCAGTAATTTATTTGAGTTAAATTGAGGTGCAGTGATGACCCTTTTTATAGTCCTTCAATTTAACCACCATATAAATGGTGTTGAGATTGAGTAAATGCCTAGAGTGATTATGGGTAAGACGAAATATCTTCTACATGCTAACCAGTGGTGGAGCACATCTTCCAATATTTGTAAAAAATGAGGGGCATAATATTCCTTGGAAGATGTGATGCACTACCTCTTTTTTAATCTCTAGGTGTGATTTATGGCTCCAATGGCCTTCCTCAGGGTGTGTGCTTACTAGGAATTATCTTGGACTACGGGCCCGTGCTATTGGAGAAAGTGAAACTCCCCTTGCTTTAAACATATTTTTGTCATTTTATAGGGGCCAAAAATAGCTTGCACTTGAAAGGTTTAAACAAAAGAGTCTTTCACTCACCTAAGTCCTGAAATGGAGTTGCATCCTTAAACTAGAGTGAAATGACTACCTCGTGAGTGATGCCGGGGTGAGAAAAGTCAAAGCAAATTTCTCTCTTAGTAGGCCTAAAATTACCTTGTGCTCACAAACCGAGACAAAAATGAAATGAGTCCCACATACACTTCTCCTTCTTGGGTGCACCTTTGAAAAATTAAATGACTATTTTGCCTTATCAAACCCCCAAAAGGAACTTACACTATAAAACTGGGGTGAAATGGCCTTGGGTCCCATAAAAATTCCTCTGTTTGGCTATGTTTGGCACAAATTTTTAGAAGGCACTTCACCCAAATGAGCTTTGATTTTAAGTTGCGCTCCTGAGTTGGGGTGAAAGCTCCTTGGGCCAAAATTGACCTCTTTACTCCAAAAGTGGGTTTCACCTAGATAAGACCGAAAATGGGCATTCACTATTTTTCTAGGGCAAAAAGGCCTTGCGCTCAATGTAACCCCAAAATCACCTTTGAATTTGACCTTTGGGGTCTTGGCCTTTTAGTTCTAACTTAGCTTCACCTATGTTTTTCACTTTCACTCCTTAGAGTGCCAAAATGTAGTTTTACTCCTATGAGAGAGCTAAACTCCTTTATGGTAGATGGCAAGGAACTTTTCATCTACTGCATTATTCTTGCCAAGCATGCTTAAAATGATGGACCTGACACTCTTGCAAACCTTCTATTTTCCTTAACTAAATTTGGGTGCTTGAAACTACTATCCTCTTTTTTTATTGGCACACTGAAAAATGCATCGAATAAACTAAAACAAAACAACTTATAGGCTCTTCAACACCATTTACCTACCATCTAGACCTCTGGCTAAAAAATACGCTATTGGTAGTACAAAATGGGACGAAGAGACTTATACTCCAGAAAAATAAATATGTACAAGAAAACAAAGGAATAAAAAAAATATGTACACAACATATGAAACCTTAACTACCCTTTACTGGTAGTACACCTTTAGATGAAGGCCATTAATTGATAATGGAAGAGTAAACCCATTTGAATATTGGAGAGTGAAAGAGTTAACCTTATTGATCCCAAAAATTCAAAATGAACCCTCCTAGAATGCATCAAATTTATCATGATTTCCAAGATTGGACTTTTTCTAGTTCCATTTTAGGACCAAGTCGCCAATCTGGAAGGTCCGATCATAGGTCCTCTTGTCGAACCATTTTTTTGTGGTTTCAGCATGCTTCATGAAAGCCTCATAGATCTTCTATCTTTCCTCCTCCAACTGCAATATTTGGACTATCCTAATATTTATAGGGTCAAACTCTTCATCCTCACCATCCAAAAATTGGAGAAACTGCAATGCAGGAAACTCAATATGCATGGGTAGCACTTCTTCCTTACCATACACTAGGGAATATGTGGACATATTGATTGATTTCTTAATAGAAATACGGTTAGACCATAAAGCAGTCTAGAAGTAGGTGCTAACTTCACTTGTTGCCTTCCAATGTCCTCTTTAGGATCCAGAGTAAGTTTTTTTTTGTAGACTCCGCCAAACCATTACCCTACAGGTAATAATTAGATGAATTTTTTAAGTAGATACCATACATAATTGCAAATATGTATATCTTAGCACCAGTGAAATGGGTGCCATTGTTAGTTACTATTGCATCCAAGATTCCAAAGTGAGTTACTAGTCCTTTTAGAAAGGCGATGACTGCATCTTGGTTAGCCTATTTAGTGAGCACTACTTCTACCCATTGGGTAAAGTAGTTTGTGGCTATAAATATGTACTTATGCCCTATGGATGAATTTAGATCTATCACCCCAATTAATTCTAAGCCCCACTTCTAAAATGGAGCCTCAACCTGAATTGGGTGTAATGACAAAGAAGCATTCCTAGTGCAGTTGACGTACCTTTGGCATATGTCACACTTTTGGCTAACCCTGAAGGTATCAAAAAAGTAGTAGGCCAAAAATAATCTACTTTTATTATCTTTAAGGCCATAGGCATTTCGATAAAATGGCTCCCAAAAATTTCAAAATGAAACTCATCCAGGATTTTCTATTTTTTTGTCCCCTTGATGCATCTTAGGAGGACTCCATCAATATTTTTTTAAAACAACCCATCTGGTAACAACACATATCTATAGGCATACAGCCTAAACCTTCTCCTCTATTAAGCATTGAGGTTAGAAGGGCATCTTCTAGTAATGAAGTATTCCACTAGGTCTTCTATCCAATATCTTTTGGGTATAGATTGATTTGCAAGATTACTCTCCTACGCTGGATAATCACACTAGCAAGCCATAACCTCAGATGCAACACTTATAGCAAGTTATTGGCATAAGGCTTAGCCACAAACTAGTTTAGTGAGTCATACCTATATTAAAATCTTGGATATTAGAAACCCATTCTTCCCTCTTATTGTTAAGCTCACCTTGAATGAAGTTTCTATTGTTAGGGTGCACCACGTACACTATCGTCTTGTTCTAGGAGATGAAATTGTGAAACTTCTTTAGCGACCACATCATCGCATGCACTTGCATCTCAATGAATTTGTAATTTTCTTCATACAGATGGATGACTTAGCTCAATAATGCTATTGGATTCTCATCCCTGTCCTCATTCTTCTAAGTCAAGACAACTATGTAGCTCTCCAGTTCTTTGATGATGTAAAGGATAAAATCCTTGGAGTAGTCAGGTTTAACCAAAATGGGGTCCTGAGTGATTCTTTCTTTTATCTTCTTGAATTTCCACTTCCTCTCCTTAGTCCACTAAAAATTAGTATCCTTATTTAGGAGTTCAGTCATTGGCTTTACTACCTGGGTGAAGTCAGAAATGATTTTTTGAACAAAATTAATCTGCCCAAAGAAGGATTGGAGGCCCTTTTTGTTCATTGGTAGAGGTAGCTTGAGGAGGGATTCCACCCTAGTAGGGGTACTAGTTAGTCCTTTCTCTGATATCATGTGGCCTAGGAGCTTTCCTTCTTTTATCATGAAAATGGACTTTTTTGGGTTTATGGAGATTCTTAACTCCCAACACTTCTCAAATACCTGTCGCAAATGTAGACCATGTTCCTCCATTTTATGTAAGAAAATGATCATGTCATATAGATAAATCACAATAATGTGATTGATTAACTCACCAAAGGCTAAGTCCATTGATCTTTGGAAAGTTGCACCGACATTTGAGAGGCTAAACGACATGCACTGGTAGGAAAAAGTGCCCCACTTAGTGGTGAAAGTTGTTTTGGACTGATCTTCATCCTTTACCTAGATTTTATTATATATAAAGAAGCCATAAAACAAAGAAAACCTCTGTGCTCTTGCTACTATGTGAATAATTTGATCAATTTGGAGCAGCAGGTAATGGTCCTTCAGAGACACTTTGTTGAGGTTTCAAAAATCAACGTATAGGAGGATGTCCCCATTATTTTTTTGGACTAAAAATAGGTTTACCACCTAGGAAGAGTGCTTGATAGGATAAATTATCTTTACCTCCAACATCTTCAAGAGCTTAGCCTTCATCAACACTTCTATTTTTGGGTTAGTCAGTCTTTGTTTCTGCCTAAAATATTTGAACCCTTATTGCAACTAAATCATGTGTTAGAATATACTCTTATTGTACCCATTCAATTCATTATAGCTCCAAGTGATAATATTCAGGTATTCTTTGCATAGGATTCTGATTTGTTCAATTTCCAATGGAGTGCAATCAGTTCCCAACTTTATGGATTTCCTAGATTCTAGCTCTAGCTCCTCATACTCTCTCACATCCACCTTGATCTTGTGGGTGAGGGACCTGTCATCCTAGTCAAACAAAATTTCAAGGGTGATTAAACCCTTCGAGATGTGGTTGTTCTTTATTTGAATTAACCCCTCATATTCTTCTTTTTTGAGGGTCCTGTCTTCAATATTTCCAGCTTCATTGATCAAAAAATTGATGATCTACTCATCACTGTCAAAAACCTACCAATGAATATTCTTGTCTGGTATTGAAGGCCTATAGATTACCCTCACCATATTTGACTTTTGCATCATGTTCACGGTAGGGGAGCATATAGCTAGAATATATTCTAAGATATTAGCATCATTATTCCACTCTCATGAAATGAACTGAATATTCAGAGTCGAGAAGGACTCGAGTAGATCCCATACCTTATTATGGTATGCTTTCAAATAGTGTTGCTTGGAAACACACTTATTTTACTTGGTTATAGATCAACTATGAGTCCCTAAAGATTTGTAACTGTTTTATTCCAATTTTCTCTACCTTTTATAACCCCAAACATAGGGTTTCATACTCAACATCATTATTTGTATAGATCCATACAAGTTTGTACAAGTAAGTTTTCTAATTTCTTGAAGGAGAGACAAGTACAAATTTTTCCCCGATGCCATTCTTGCACCGAGCATCATCAAAGAATATTTTCCATAATTGATCAGCCATGGGGTCTTGCTCACTTGGTACCTTAGCCTTTTTAGGCTTGGTAATTGAATAGCACCCAATCTCGAATTTTATCATGGCATTAAATTCATGCATAGAAAATTCATCTTCTGTGCAGAGTTCATCTAGAGCTTCTTCCATTAGCTCTAACTTATCTTCTTCCTCTACTTCTTCAATCATATTGATCGAGTCTAATTATTTTTTTGCATCCTTGATCCTTTATATGTGAAAGGTAGAGGGATTTTCATTAAAAATTTTAATCCTCCTTCCTCTGAAGGGGATTTCTATGTGTGAATAGTCCAGAGATAGACAGCCTCCAAGTTTAGCAGTGAATTTTCTCAATAGGCACATGCTAAAATAGGGATCTAAATCTACCACCACAACTTCTTGTATTACGATGATATATGGTATCTTGTGCAACATTATCATTATATCCTTGATGGTCCCTACTATTTTGATTGGAGTTCCATCTAGTTGAAGCACTCTCGGGTTGCTCCTCATGTACTTCATACCCATAATTTCATAAAAAAACTTAGGCATCATAGTGGTAGCAATGCTATAATTGATCATGCGCTTATGCATGACCCACCCATCCATACTGAGGGATAAATAGAATGACGATGACCTATTTTTATTGATGCTTGAGTTAGTCAGTGTCTACATTAAGATAGTCTAAGTTGGATTTATGTTGCCTTTGGAAGACTTCAGTGATTCATGTAGTAGGCCAACTTGATTGGGTAGTTGGAGGACATTGAAGAGGCTTATCTTAGCTGGATTGTTCTTTAACTCTTCAATGATGTTGTACACTCTTGTACCATACTTGCCTTTCTCCTTAGTAGTCTTGTACTAGATCTGGTACTACTGCATCGCTTCTACTTTCTAGCACTTGTTCAATGATGGATATCTAAGATTTTCTCTCGCCTGGTCTCTCATGTCAGTTTAGGGTTGAGAGGGAAAAGCCTATGGTTGAGGAATTCTCTATTTTGATCTTGGAGGTAGAAAGTATTTTAATAGGATATAATATTTGGGTTCCAACACTTGGAGGGGTTCCTTATTTAGTGGTAGTGTCTTTTTTCTTGATGGATTAGAACTGGCAGGCACCTTCAACGGTTCCATCTACAATAGATCGATCTCAATGGGCTTCTTACCCGACCTCATAAGGAAAAAGACCTGCTCAATAGGGGGAATCATAAAATTATGATCAGTTTCCCTTATCATATTTACCTATCCACCAGGAGCACTATCTGCAAGGGTCTGTAAATAGTTTAGATGAACCATACAATTTTCTTCACCATGAAGGTCATTGCAAGTGGAGCACCAATAAGCTCTAGCAGATGAACCAACTTCTTCATTTTCCAACATTATTGCATTCCTCTTAGGAGCCCTATTGGTGGAGGTAGCTTGCTCCCTAGTTATTGGGGGATAAAATATCCTTGGCTAGAATTTTTGATAATTTTACCTCCTTATTAATATGGTCATATCATTTGCCATTGTCTTCATTAATACTAAAAAATCCTACAATTCCCTAGCATGGTCCACATTTACAAATTCCTAAGGCATGGGTAATTTTAATAGCACCAATGGTGCAGGTAATGCTAGATATGGGATAGGCATTGGGAGCTAAGGAAAAAAGGGTGCTTGGAACTACAGAGTAGGTCCTACTTGATTATAAGGGTTGGGATTCCATGATTTATTGGGGTACATCGAGGGTGAAGGTAGTGATTGATAAGATGTGCTAGGATATATATTTTGAGGAAAGTCCAGATAAATCAACATAGTCACCTTCAGATGCAACTTTCTAATAGCTACTAGGTTAGCCTTCACCTTCTGCACCTACTCATAAAAGTTAGAGAAAGTGTTGACGTTCACATGTCAGATGATCATGCTAATGTTGGAATAGAAATCTCTCAAGTAATTGAATACCGCTTGCTCCAGAGTGGGTCGAAAGCCAGCAGTGACTCTCTTCCAGGTTTGAGTGAACCTGACGTTAAAATATGCTACCTCCTTGTGAGGATACCTTTGGAACTAGTGTAACAAAGAGAAAGGGTCTGCCTATTTTTTGAAACCCCTTATCAATTATTCTACTAGTTGGTCCCATGTAGTTATGGTGCCAGATGATAGCGATCGATACCAGTAGAGGAGCTTAGCTCAGAGTGAGATAACTAGCAGTCTCACCATAATATCTTATTTGATGATGTGGTGAATGGTTTATAGCACAGTGACATCTTGGACATGCTTATAAGTTGTACTTCTTGTACTATCACATGTGGGTAGAGCCTTCAATACTTTGGGTGGCACTTGGTTCTGAGCCTAAAAAGCTAGAGGTCCTGAATGATTTCATGTAGGAAACTACCTGGGTGGAGGTTGCACCATATGAACTGAAGGATTTTTTGGATTTGGTTGAACTGAAACATTAGGAGCATTTGGTTGAGGGGGTAAGCTAGTCATAGTGTTGGAAGGACTTGGAGTCTATGAAACTATAACAAATACTTGCAAGGGTGCTTACACCGATGGGATAGTTGAGGGGACTACTCTAGGATGTCATCCCAAAGCGTCGATGTTGAGCTCAAAGAACTCAATTGATTCTTCTAAATTTTTAGCCTTTCGTCTTGTGTACATGAAGGTGTGGGATTTTAAACCAGCTTCAATATTTGAAGGATTTTGAGTTCAGCTGAGTCACCAAATGTTTAGATTCGACAGTAACAAGATGAAAATCAACTCTTAATACTGCTTTTGACATGGAACATTTGCATCCCACCAGGTGTGCCAGAAACTGTTGGTCAAGAATATTCCTTAGGTATGGGATGCTTTATCCATGTGCCCTAGACCTGGACAACAATGAAATACTGAGAGGAAGAAATACCTCCCGTGCCAATATTTAGATATGGTCTAGTTCCATCTGCTATTCTAACTTAGGGATTGAGATTAAGGAATAGGAAAGAAATTTATATGATTGAAGGGGATGGGAAATATGGCCTCAGGCCAAGTAGAATAGGGGTGATGGGCAAGTAGCATGATAATTTAATTGCACATTGAATCGATAGCACTCAACATAGAAAAATAATAGAAAATAAAACCAAATATCTAACATGTGCAATCTCTAGAATTATTCCAGCGTTCACCCTCTATTGGGAATCAAATCCAAACATAGAATTATAACCCATAGACAAAGTAGATAATTTAATAGAAATATAAGATAGGAGACATACACATAAAGATAAGTCTAGAATTAGAGCCAAATATTCTCTGTGTTGATAGAAAAATTTAAGTTACAACAATTCTCTAGTAAAATGTCCATCTTTTTACAATAGAATTTTTGGCCTTTATAGAGAATTCTGCCACTTGAAACATAAATGCACACCCAAAAAACATAGCGGTGGTAGCAAAGATAATATTTGAGAAATAAGCACTCATAAAAAAGTAATGAGACATAGCCTAAAATAGATGACTCACTAAAATGTCGTTGCACCTCTTTAATGTGCTAACAGGTTTAACTTACTGGTGCTGCCTCCTTGCTTGTTGGAACCATTTCAAAGAAATATTAAATTTTGAAATCTAGGGGCATCAAATCTAGAAGCTTCTTAGACCAAATTTGCTTGGATGGATAAGGGTACACCTTATTTCACTAATGAGAAGTATTTATGGGGAGTTCTAACTGAAGCAAGGAGATCTAGATTGAAACCACATCAAGAATGCATGCCGACCTATGTTTCATTGTTCCTTGGCCCAAAATGGGCTTGAAATCCAAGAATTGTAGTGAAATGACTTAGATATCATAGGCACAATGCTGGCATTAAAAAGTTAAAGGTGCTTGCACTGGTATATTGGAGCGAAAATGCCTTACACTAAAAAGTGGAGCGAAATGCCTTGCAGCCTTGGGAGTGGCACTAGAGTGGAAAAGTCAAAGGTTGATGCTCCCTCACTTGGCCCAAAATTTCTTTACGCTCTCAAAAAAGGTAAAAAACATTGGGAACACTTACTCTTCCTTCTCCAAAGCTAGATTGTATTTATCTCTGGCTCGAAATGGGCCTGCACTCTACCTCCACTCTGAAACTAGTTTGCACTTATGGATGTGGCGTGAAACAACCCTTGCTTGAAAAGCAAAAGTGTACAAAGGAGGTCAATATTGCAGGAATGCTAACACCTCCTCAACATGACTTTTTTTAGGTATCTATAGATGCCCCTTTTTGAGATGCATTGTGTGAAAGCATAACATTGAGAAAAAATAAATAAACTAACATCACATTCCATGTTGATTGATGTTTATTGATCTGGTCAACAACTTTAGATACCCCAATTATGGAAAGAATATACATATTTGAATCATTACCTCCAACAAAATGGTAGGATTAATTTGAGTAAAAATTTTATGAATCTAAAGGCAATAAGGTAGCGATATTGAGCTACATATTCTGCTAGATCATACTAAAAATATTTACTTATCATTTTTGCTTTTTGCCCTAGAAAATAGGGAAGCTTATGATAGTTGTTAGCAATGGTTCTTGGATGAACAAATTTTACATAACTAAGTGTTTATTTGTTGATTTTGATTATGAATTATTTTATTATGACTACCCCCTCAAGCGATGAGTCGATGAGGAAATGGAAAGTGATGAAAGTGACAAGTTGCTTGACCAAGATAACTTACTTGAGAAGTGTAAGATGATAACAAATATAAAAGGGAAGTCTTGTTATAGCTGTGATTTGTGTGGATGCAAAGACACAACACTTGAAAATGAAATTACAGAATCAAATAAAGGAATGAGACAAAACAGATTGCCCAAAATAAATATGTATTCAATGGGGGGCAATAGAATCCTTTGTTACAATTAGTATCCAATGCGGATATTTGATACAATAATTTACAAGGGAACTAGGGTTCTCCAAAACCCTAGTTAGAAATAATAGAAGTGTCTTCAGATCTTAGTGTATCTTTGATACCAACAAGTTGAGTGGGCTTTGAATATCCAATGTGGGGCCACTCCAGCTTCAATAGTCATCAATGAATGTGTGGAATTCGTTGATCTGCATACACAAAACAAAACCAAAGAGTTAATAATACCTAGGAGGGCTCCATAGTGTGAGACCCTAAGACATTAATAAAATCCTAGTTTAATAATGAATTCAGAAAGCATGTAAACCAACAAATTACCCAATAAAAATGTATCAAAATCAGATATACCTTTCTTATTGATCCGTGATTACAGATGGTGTGTCATATTTGATGATGCAATAGCTTCAAAATATAGTTTGTTAATAGCGGTAGGCTCTAACACGAGCTTTGCAAGCTCTGGTTCACACCTAGGACTATCGCAGGCTCTAGAAGGTGCTTGAAAAGCTCTACAGTGAGCTTGGGGCTTTACCTATCTACAAGTGCATACCAGAGCTTGCCAAGCTTTGGCATGCACTTGCAGATAGGAAAAGTTTTGGTGGGAACTTGGCAAGCTCTGCAATGAGCTTTGCAAGCTTAGAAAAATGCTCGCAAGGTAGGGTAAATCTGTAGAAGAAGATCGGGGGGGTGGAAAAGGAGACGACAGATGGTAGATGTTTGTGGCAACGAGGGAGGATGGATGGATGGCAGCTGGAACAACAAAAGTATTATTGGTGGGCTAGGGCTTCAGATCTTCAGGATTCTATGCTAGGGCTTCACCAACAATCACTTCAGAATGCAAAGTCTAATCTCCAAGTTCAGGTCCAAAATCGTTCCAGGGTTTGGGCATTTGCACATGCCCTTATTTATAATTCAACCTAGGGTTCTTTTAGGGTTTCAACTTGACACTTTTAATCGTGTGGCTGAAATTAAATTAAATCCTACGGTTGAGATTGCTTTTTGAATGTGACATGGATTAATGCAAATGGATGGTGGAGATTAAATCTGATCAGACGACTGAGGTTAATTGAGTTTATTTATATATATTTTATAATAAATATATTAAATATAATAAAATATTATATAAAATATAAAATATTATAAAATAATATTAAAATAACCCCAATTAGGCTAGGAAATGGCGGGAAGGTGGATTTGGGCCAAATAATTGGTGGGAAAGGTGGAATTGGGCCAAATAATTGGTAGGAAGGTGGAATGGAAGACAAGTGGGTGGTGGAATGGTTAGGATGGAGGTTTAGTGGCTATGAATTGGTATCTATAGATGCCCCTTTTTGTACCATGTTGTGTGAAACACAATATGGTGCAAAAATATGAGACACCTGCTTTGGCTATGGGCACAGAAGTAGCTTCTATCTGTTGTTGGATTTGCGCACTGATGTTGAAGACAAAAGAATAAAGATTTTTTTGAAGTTTTTGCGTAGCTTACCCCCCCAATTGGTGAATGAGTTATGAATATATCTCACAAGCCAATTGAAAATGAATGATGTAGTGAATTTGTGTAATTTGATGAATGAATGATGTGAAATGCAAATGATTGTGGAAGATATGAATGATGTAAAATGTGATACCATTTTTGCCCCAACGGTGGGAAGGGGGTTGGTTTATGATAGAATGTAGATGATATGAATGATGTAAAATGTGATACCATTTTTGCCCCAATGGTTGAGAGGGGTATTTTTCCAGTGTAGATGTTATGATCACGTGAGATGTATCCCATCATGGGAAAATCATAATGTAATGTGGTTGCCCCAAATTTTGGAATAATTTGATGCTTGTTGAATAAGCTGCCACAATGGCATCATTGAGTATGTAATGTATGAAATATGCATGATGACTAAGTCAATCGTAGGGGTGGGGCAGTGACTATAGAAATTTCTTTGTCCATTCCATCCTAGAACCAATCACCCTACCGACATGTCCTACACTGTGACTGTTGTCAAATGAATGAATGTTTGAGATTGTGATTTATCTGTGTTTTCTTGCCCCACAGACAAGGACATCAATGATTGATTGCGAGCAAATTATTCTTGGCAAGGTTGCATTCAAAATGTGAGGTGCCAAATGTGATTGTGATTTTAGATGATGAGATAATTGATTATGATCATGAGCAAGTGTCCTTATTGTACATTATTCATCTTACCGAATTGCATGGATTATCATCACTGCAATCACCAAGTTTATAGAATAACATACTAGATACGAGGTTTGCTTAGATGGCCTAGACAAAATAAAAATGATGAATGATATATGCATAATGATGATGGAAGAATGTGATGATGTAGATGATGAAGAATTTTGGGATGTTGATTTTGCAAAAATATGACCTCGATTGGCATGTTTTTGCAATGCAATATGCATTTGTGAAGAATTTTACTTTTTCTCAAAAAATATGCATGCAATACTATTTGTAATTTCACAAAATAAACTTTTATGATGTACATGATGTATGGATGAACTATGGTTCATATTTGATGATGGGATCTACCATTTTAGGAGTTTTTGTCCTCATTCTCCTTTGCTGCCAGGCATGTGCCTATGCCTGGCATATTCTATAGGCGCCCACGTGCACCTGCATGCGCCCGCAATGTTCAGGTGTAGCTTTGCACCTGAATGTGCTAGTTAAAGCTATAAAAATATTTTTGAGGAATTTTTAGGCTCATTTGTGTGCTATAAACTTTGAGAAGCTGCATCTAAGGAGGGAAGTGACTTAGTGAGCTAAGTGAGGCTTGTGAGTGTGCGGAGGTGATGGCGGTGGAGGGCCTTGGTGCTGTTGGTGGAGTGGAGGTGACATTTTTCCCAGTAATACCCTTTGTTTCCTTTGTGCAAAAAATTGTTTTTAGTTTGTTTTTGAATTTTTTTTTTTGTTTTTGAATTTTTAAAACTAACAATGTTTTTTTTTTATTGCAGCTGAGGGATATTGAGCCTCGACATCACTTCTATCCTCTCATTTTAGGGATGAGGAAGAAGTTTTTAGAGGAGGATTAGGGGATGCTGAGTAGGGTAGGCCTAGATGGTGTGGCCCGATTGGATGTGGTGAGGGCTAACGAGGGCTACCTCTCGACTTTGATCGAGAGGTGGGACCCGGATAGAGGGACTTTCTAGCTACCGACTGGAGAGGTTACTGTCACTCTTGAGGATGTTTATCACATTCTCAAGGTGCTAGTAGAGGGAGAGAATGTGATGGTTGGGAGGGATAAGAAGGCAAAGATGGAGAAGATGTTTGGGGATCAGTTACGGGAGGCCTGGATAGGGGATGGAGGGATACTGTACCTAAGCATATACAAGGTGAAGGAGTTAGATGCACTCCTTGCCTTGATCATGTTCATGTTGGCCAACATAGTGCTACCTAATATCACTGGGTGTAGGTTACCTTGGAACCTATTGGGTTTAGTGAGTGATCTACTGATGGATCATCGATAGTACACATGGGCACCTGATTTATTTGCATAGCAATATCAGGAGCTATATGAGGTGGCATGGAGGGGGAGAAAGGGGATTGGGTGCAACTTTATCCTTCAGTGTTGGACTTAGGAGCATTTTGTGGTAGCTTAGCCTGAGGGTTTGCCATGTGAGTCATGGAAGATGGATAAGTCGTATGTGAGGCGATGGGCTGTGGTTGAGGAGGTTCAGCCTAGTCAAGAGGTACACATTGGGTAGTGGTACCGAGACATGTGGTCAGGCTTGGCTCGGGCAAATGTGTAGTGGAGGCCATGGCGAGGAGCTAGGTGGGATGGATATGGGATACAGCTACGATGGGTGTGGTAGGGTCGATGGATAGTTGGGTAGAGGGATGAGGAGGTGGAGTACTTTTAGTACTCACGGGTGTTGAGGCAATTTGGTTTACCTCAAGGAGTTCCTAATGAGCCGATGTTGTATTGATGGGTGAAGGATGAGGTGATACTACATTGTCTCAAACCATGGTGGGTGCCATTGGAGGACGATGAATAGCAGGAGATGGTTGATGTGGATGATGCTGGTGTGAATCTGAAGTATGTGGAGTGGTTTGGTGCCCAAATAGTATGGGTACCAAAGGTGGCAGGTGAGGATGTGGTAGCGACAGGGTCGAGGTCAACTTTGAAGAGAATGAGGCCTCAACGGTCGACGGGATGAAGATGGTCAAGGGTAGCAGCCCAATAGGTTCGAAGGTGGGTTTGGTGGTAGGGGAGAGGGAGGATGATGAGGATATGGGTGAGATCTTTGAGGTGGATACGCTACAGGCTGAGCTTGTGCAAAAATAGGAGGATCAAGACTATGCTAGAGTCTTAGAGGGAGGCTCGGGTGACTATAGCCCAGGAGCAAGAGATAGTTACGAGGTTATAGGCAAAGATTTTGGTGAAGGAGTGACAACATCAAAATGAATTGTGATAAATTTGAGCTAGTGAGGCATACACACATTCCTTGGAGGATGTGTGTATGTAGCATCACATCACCTTGCCAGATCCTCCTTCTTCATCTATGGCTGAGCCATCAAGGCAGATGGAGTCGAGGCAGAGTACTAGGCCTAGGGCTCCTACCGGGTCTCAGGGATCTTCTCATGGATAGTTTATGTAGTGCTTATATACAATATTTTGTACATGTGAGCCTTGGTGCTCCATTTTGTAGCCTTCTTGGAACTCTATTGTATATTGGACGCTTATATATATACATGGTCTTTTCATATATGCGTGTTGTATTTTTGTGTGAATGTTTTTATGTGTTATGCAATGCTTTATTTAATGTTTATGATGATGTATGTAAGCTAATGCCTATGATGTATATGCCTAATGTTTATTTGATTTGATGTATGCAAGCTAATGATGAGTTATTATTGTAAGTAAATGCATGACGACTATAAACTATATGCAATATTATGAGAATTTGATATGATTAATGCAAGTTAATGCTAAATGAATGTAGAATTACATGATAGGAATGCATTTTCTTCATATGATCTATTATAGTTTAGAAATACTATTGGCCATTTTTGTTGTCCATTGTGTGACAATCAGAAGTGCCCAGTTTTGTTATGTTTTGCAACTCGACTTACCATGAAGACATGAATGTGGACATGTCAAAAAATATGGACGTTGATGTGGAAGAAAATATGGAATTTGACATGGAAGAAGATATGGATGTTGATATGGAATGAGTACGGAAGAATTTTCAAAGACTCAAACATACTAGTGTTATCAACCAAACTCACTTGGGTTGTCTAACTTTCTTTAGGACCAATGTGTGTGCAAGTGAGGTTCAATTACCAAATATTTGAGTGTGACAATGACCCTATAAATCAAGAACCAATGTGTGTGAATGTGAAGTTCATTGACCCATTATGAGTAAATTTGGCATGACTTGTTATGAAGATTACCTAAAGCTAGCTTGCCTTTATGTGTGGTCAGAGGTCTTGTTTTCCAAGGAGACATGTCGCCCTGCATGAGCTTACTCCACTGCCAATCAGGCATCTATAGCCCTGGTGAAGATTCACTCCATAGTCCAATGGGATTTGATCTTTTAGGCCTTGGGGATGACTACCCATCCTTTTCAGGGGTGTGTAGTATGAATCCTTACGACTTTAGGGATCAAGGGTATTTGGGAGTTTTTATTTGTTAATTTTGTATAGAGATTTGGGGAATCAAATTCTCAACCGAAGTGTGATGAGAATTGTGACCCTATCCTTACTACTTTATGTTTTTATGCTTATGTTTGAAGAGTAATTGTGGTAGTGGTGATAACCACTATTTTTTCTTTGGACTATGTTGCATTATGAGAAAAGCGAGGATTATCCCTTTTCGCTTCAAGGTACTCCCCAAGTATGGCACTAACCCTCCTTGACTCATAATGTTTTTAAGATGTGATGGAATGTGATTGGTTCAAGATTGCATTTGGAATCAATTGACATCGCTCAAGACTTTTTTCGTGTGTAAATTGTGCTTTTGGTCCTAAATAAAATTGGACATCCACATGGAGGTTTCTTTTGACACTAGTAATGGCTAAGTTACTAAAAATTTTAGGTTTTTGTGATTTTGACATGTGATGTTGTTGGCTTATTAAAGTTGCATGATTGTTTCAAACTAGGTACCCCCAATTTCTATAGCTTCGACTTTTTTTTTGTGGCCATATCATCATTACTATGCCAGATCATTGAGCATGGGATGGGATGAATGCAACTATGTATGCCTAGTGTAATGAATGTTAATATGCAAATGGAAATTGTACAATGTAACAAAATATGTATGATTGAATGTAAATGGCTAAATAAGAGCATGCGATTTGTTTATTTTGTTTTTTTTAGCCATGTATATATACATATAGTGTGTCACGTTTAACAATGGAATTCTTTTAAATTAATAACATTAAGTGGTTCATGATCCTTTTTACCCTCTAAATCAGCAAGCCTATAAGTACCATTACCCACATTTTGAGTGATCACATATGGACATAACCAATTTGCCATGAATTTGTCACGAAGATGTGGCAACGCATTGGTGTTTTGTTGGTTCTCTTTGAGGACGAGATCCCCTACTTGAAATTCTTGAAGATGGACTTTAGAATTGTAAGCACGCATGAGATGGTCTTGATAAACTCGTAAATGTTCTAATGCGTTGACACGCCTTTCATCTAAGAGTGTGAGTTGGTAAAGTCGTGCTTGTCTAGCTGTACCATAATCTATGAATTCTTGCAAGGAAATTTGTAAGGAGGGAATCTCAAGCTCAAGAGGCATAACAAATTTCGCTCCATAGACCAGAGAAAATGGTGTTGCTCCCATTGGTGTTCGGATGCTTGTTTGATAAGCCCAAAGTGCCAAAGGGATTTGTGTATGCCAATCTTTATTATTTTCTTTGACAAGTTTCTTAAGAATGGCAATTAAGGTATTGTTGGTAGCTTCAGCTTGTCCATTTGCTTGTGGGTAATAAGGGGTTGAGAAAATATGTTGGATATTATATTTCTCACAAAGTGTTTTAACATCCTTGTTCTTAAAAGACTTACCATTATCCAAAATTATTTTAGATGGGATACCAAAACTGTAGACACCAAAACAGCACCAATCCGATTATGTGACTACAAACACTGATCGCTTTGACACACATAGCCCCCAGGGCAGCCCTCAGAGGTTAAACAGTGGTCCTAACCACTTTTACAACAATTTTGGAAGGTCAAAATGCAATTTGGCACCTTCGGACAACCTACTCCAAATTCGTCCCACCCTGGGATGAATTCAAATTGGAATCCGTCTCACCAAGGGATGAATTCTGAATTCGTCCCTGGGTGGGACGAATTCCAAGTTTAACGGGCAAAAAGAAGAATGGCGCCAAGTGGCAGCCAGGGACAGTCAGTTGATGACTCCTACCTCGCACGCGTGTGTGGGTGGACAGATAGGCCGTTAGAGGACTCGTCACAAGGGCGATTATGAAAGCCCAAGTCATGGAGGACTCCCCTCCCTCATGGGAAGACATGATCGCCACATGGCACCTATGACCAACACATGGCACTTATGCTTCCCTCTCAAAAGAGACCCCATGGGTCTATAAAAGGTGGGACTTTTCTCACCCAAAAAGGAGGTATATTGAAGGAGATTTCAAGCAACGAAGTGCTGCCGAGTTGAACACCCACTTGCATCCCCTTTGATTCACCTTCTCACATCCACCAATATCTTTTGCAAGGGAGGTTGTTGGGTGGCTTTTGGAAGCTTGAATCTGACCCAAATCCAACATATGGACACCTGAATCAACCAATTTTTCGACCCCCCAATCCTAAGAGGTTTTGGACCCATCCCTAGTGGATTGGCTCCAAAATCAAGTGCCAACGGTGGGAGGCCCACTTGGGGCACCCCCGCACTTTCCAAGTTTTTGTTTCAAAAGCATTCTAGATTATTGTTTCAGGTTGCATTTCATGTTATTCTATTTGGTGAATTCATAGCTTCAATTTCATAACATTCTGATCAAATTTTATCATGCTTTGTGTCGCTTTGTTGTTTCACTAACTTGCAGGTGGCGATATCTAATTCCCGAGGATAGAGGCCAAATTGGGAGAATCCGACCATCTGGGTCATCCCAAAATGGCCCCAATTACATAACCCCCCTATTTGCAGGCATTTTGCAGGTCCCAGGATTCGACATTGGAGCAGCATCAGATCGGATTTTCCAACACAGAAGAATTCGTCCCACCTAGGGACGAATTGAAGTCAGAATTCGTCCTGCCCAGGGAATAATTCCGGTTGAAGGTATATTGGCCGACTGTCTCAGTGGCAGTGGCATTCAGGTGATGTTTTCTGTCCTCTGTCAGGTTTTTAGGTCATTTAGAGTCATTTTACTCACTGTTTCAGACAAATGTTTACATGCATCTTTTGGCGATTTTAGAGAACAAACACTTTTCATTTGCAGCAGGTGCTACTGACATCTTCGTTGTTTCTTTGTTCGTAGGAGGAGCAGCAGAGGTCAAGGACTCATCGACATCAGCGGTGACATTATCTTGGCCCGTCCATTTCAAGTGTGGGCACGCGGGAAGAGGAACCTTAAGTCTCGATTGTAGTCAAATTCTTTTAACGCTCCTAGCCCCTGAAAAGGGAGGAGGCGTATTTGTAACAGAGATCAAGAAAGTTTAATGAAAGGGCTGTGTTTTCTCCATTTGCTTGTGTCTCTTCCAATGCGTTTCTTTCATTTCATGCAATTTACATTTCTAGGACTTAAGCGTATTTGATTTTGAATGCATCGCAATTAGTGTTTCCTTCGCCCGAATCTCGTGCTTTCAATGGCGATCACGGTGGGACCTTGTCCCTGGTTTTTAAAATCATAGAAACTGATTAAATTTTTGTGTTTTGTGCTTGATAGGTACATTTTTTTGTTGCAGACTGCTATTCGTCTCTGACTGTGACGAATTCTTTACTGTAATTCGTCTGACCCTGAGACGAATTCAAATTCGTCTCTGGCAGGGACGAATCTCGTTCTGCAATTCGTCTCACAGAGGGACGAATTCTTGCCTGTAGATTTTCAGAGCAAAATTTTAGAAGCAACCGGTCCAGGCAGAGAAGAGGTAGGGATTTTCATAATCTCTGTTAAATTTTTTGTTTTTGTTTCTGTTTCTTTAATTGTTTTCATTTTATCTTGCATTGCTTAGGGAAAGTCATTTATGCTTGTTTCATTTTCGTTAAATAAAATGAATCCCACACACTTCACGCAATAATTTTAAACCAAGGAGCTGGTCGTAAGACCCCAGCCCTTGAGCAAGACCAACGGTGGGTTCATCACCACCTTGGCTTAGCTTTGCATCCATTTCCCCGATTGTCAACTGTTGTTAGGCATAAATCCTGACGAAAGCTGACCGAGTGTCGCTGGGGTGATTCCCATGCGCGCGAGGATAAGTCTTCTATGGTAGGTGCCATTAACAAGACAATCCCCCTTTCGTACCGCCTACGTACCACGTACCTTCTGCTCTCACGTACCTATAGTCTCCCTCTCGTAAGGGCGGGTATATAGAGAGGTTGGTATATCGGCCTGGTTGGTATATTGAAGGGGCGACCATTTTGGGAGTTATATGAGCCGTCATAATGCATTTAAACGTTCTTCAAAACCTACAAAAACAAAACAAAACATCAAAATGCACTAAACCAGTTTAGGACACACCATTTAAATCCTTAAAAGAGATAATCATGGTTTGCGCATGTGTGTGTTTATTTCTGCTTAGTGTAGACAAAAAGAAAAAAAATCATAAACAAAAGATAAAAATCTACGCATTTTGTCATTTTCTCCAAAAGCTCCAAGGATTCCCGTAATCGCTTGGTCACTCCAAAATGCCCCAAAGGTGTCCATGAACCCTTTGGTCAACCCAAAATCACCCCAAATGTGCCCATAAGTGATGCAGGAGTATCCAACAAAATATGGAAAATCTTACATTTTTCCCTAAATTTTAGTGCATCTTGTCGAGGCCATAACTTCTCAACCGTAGCTCCCTAGAGTTGTATTTCCCCAGAAATCTAGTTTTCGAGGCCAAATTCCATCATCTAGTGCCCCGAAATTAGGTTTTAAAATTGCGTGCCCAATTTTTTACACTTTTTGAGCTGTTCGGATGTCAATATCTCCTAATGTATTTAGAGCTAGGACTTGAAACTTCATTTTTGTCTTATCTACTATAAGAGGGATGCACACACCAATTTTGGGCCCCATCTGACTCATTTTCAATTTTAGGGCTTTTTAGAGAGACATCGTCATGGTGCTCACCCGTAGCCAAGCCCAATCACGGGCGGAGGCTGTGGGGAATGTCCCAGGAGGCACGAGTCACCTCCGTTACAATCCCAAGGATTTGGTCATACCACCTTGGTGACCTAACACACAAGGCAGTCCCCTCCACACCTTAAAGGAAAGGGACTACAGGGACACCTCTTCGAGGGGCACTCCTGTTCAACATAGCATTCAACACAAACCCTCCCATGAGGGGTACATCCATAGGAGAGCTCCCTTAGATGCTCGCTATGAGTGGTCACCGTGCGACAAAGCGCTAGGTCAACATAGGGTTCGACGGGAGGGACCACATGATTACATTAACCCTCCTTCACCCCCTCTAGTTGTCAGGACTACAAAGAAAAATCCAGAGCACAAGGCTCTTCAGGTAGGGCGAGCTAGCTCCATCCATCCCTTTCTCACTTATGAAAGAGAGCATGAGGAAAACCCTTACCTTCCTCAAAAACAATACACATCGCGGGAGCAACACGCCTCCGCACCTGCTATCTATCAGGACCACTCATTGAGGCCAAAGCCCCGAGGGAATGCCGCTACCCCCAACAAAGGGAGGTCACCTATAGAGATCTTGGATCACTACGATCAAAAATATCTAGGAGAGGCATCTAGGCCTTCTAGACATGAGGCGACAGGACCAACCATCTTAGAATCTGTCAAGCACGTCGCACGCCAAATGCAATTCACGCAACTTGAGCTAGAGCGACTAGAGCGACTACATTTAGAGGAACTATACTATATTAACAAAGAGCACCTTCAGCGCCAGAAGGATGAGTTGTTCCAACACACTATGCAGGAGAGCCAACATGAAAGGGAGTACGAGGAAAATCATCGCATTCCTCGAGGACAACAAACAGTGCGGCCTCAAGTACATGCCGCCTACATCGACAGAGGGAAGCGACCCATAGAAATTTTAGATCATCAAGATCGAGGCAAACACATAGGAAAAACATTCAAACCTCCTGAGCAAAATAGGGTAGACCAAATTGACCCGGTAGTCGCCAGACATGCCACCCGCCAAGCTCGAATCACGCAGCTTGAGCAAGGTCGTCAGGAGTTAGAGGACTTATACATGCAGCGCAAAGCGGATAAGTTGCGCTATAAACTACCTGAGAAGACTCCAACCCCTCACACACATAAGACAAAACATTATGAGAGGCACAACCCCCGGGTGCGAGACGAGTCTCCGCGACCTTATCAAGCATCGCCCCGATGCCTCCCAGACATGAGCGGGAGGCCGATCCTATAACCAATGACGGGTGCCTTCCTCAGACATCCACCCAAGTTTATGAGCCACCCTTAGAAATTCATCAAGAAGCCTCTAAGGAATCAGAGCAAGAAGAAGAGCGGGATGAAATGCCCTACCAAGGCATGGGGGGTGCCATCCGAGCCACCCCTCCATAGGCCCCAAGTTCCTCAACAAGAACCAACCAAAGAGGAGGAGCTCAAATCCCCGATACATGCAAAGTGCTAGAGCACTTAGAGTCGGTAGAGACCAAGATTTTGGAGCTCCCAAGGCCCAACTTACATGAAGCTCCTTTCAAAGAGGATCAACCTTTAACCATAGGGCTACCTGATGATGCAGTCCTCCATGTCTCAGAATCTCTAGATTCTAATGAGCTGTACTCACTAGTTGAAAGTGAAGATGAAACAGAGATAGCCCACAGCAATCACATAAGACAACATCGGCATCCCATAAAATTTGAGGAAGCATGTCAACAGATAAACATAATACTAGGGCATGAGTGGCGCGTTAACTCACTGCAGTGGGACCAAGCATTACATCCGCCACGTTGGGCACACAAAGAGCAACTTCCACCAAGAGACACCATAGCAACATCAGTTCCGAGGGCAGACCCTGTCCTCATCTCCGTGCATAGGGCCGATCCATTCATGCCCATACCTCTAGAGCCGGATCCGAAGTGCAAAGACCATCAAGCTAGGGGTACCTCTATCCCCTGAAGAGCCATAGGCCAAACCAAAAAAAGCTCCAAGGATTATCGCAATCACTTGGTCACCCAAAAGGCTCCAAGGATTATCGCAATCACTTGGTCACCCAAAAAAGCTCCAAGGATTATCGCAATCACTTGGTCACCCCAAAAGCTCCAAGGATTATCGCAATCACTTGGTCACCCAAAAGCTCCAAGGATTATCGCAATCTCTTGGTCACCCAAAAATCTCCAAGGATTATCGCAATCTCTTGGTCACCCAAAAAGCTCCAAGGATTATCGCAATCTCTTGGTCACCCAAAAGCTCCAAGGATTATCGCAATCACTTGGTCACCCCAAAAGCTCCAAGGATTATCGTAATCTCTTGGTCACCCCAAAAGCTCCAAGGATTATCGCAATCTCTTGGTCACCCCAAAAGCTCCAAGGATTATCGCAATCACTTGGTCATCCCAAAAGCTCCAAGGATTATCGCAATCACTTGGTCATCCCAAAAGCTCCAAGGATTATCGCAATCACTTGGTCACCCCAAAACGCTCCAAGGATCTCTTTAAATCACTTGGTCAACCCCAAAATGCTCCAAGGATTATCGCAATCACTTGGTCAAAATCAAGAAAATTCAAAACAACAAAAATAATCAAAAACAACAAAAATTTGCATCTCATTTCTAGGCATACTCAAATTCATCAATCGAGAGCTCTTCTCGCACCTCATCTTCATATTCACAAAAATCAATCCATCAAAAATACAAAAATATGTAGCTGCATTAAACATTGCATCCATACATTGCATATTTGTGGTCATATAGGTCAAAGGCACCATAGGCTGTAATTGCTCTACTAGTCCATCTTGTTCCACACTGTTCCATTTTACAAAAACAACAAAAACACCATGCATTGCTTTTTACCACACTAGAGTCAGAGGTCTTCTAATGTATCAAAAGTTTTCGTGATTCAGTCATCATTTTGCTCTTTAGCCACGTAATGTACCAAGTCAAACATATTTTTACGAAGGTAGAGTCATACTTGAAATACACCTTGTTACGTAACATCCCAACACAAATTAAAACACATAAAACAATTCCCAAGTTGTGTGAACGAAAGATGAAACCTGCACAAGCAATCCAGGTCACCATAAGCGAAACGGTTATCTTGCTCATCCCCCTGTGCGAATGACCCCAAGAATGCTGAGAGTTGGCAAAAGGACAAGCATCCTCCCTACCCAATTCCCTAAGAATCCCTAAGTTCTCAATAGTTGCAAAACATCAAAAATTTGCAAAACGTCAAAAATCCAAAATTTGACATCCTACAGTGCACACATCAAAGGCACAAACAATAGTGATTTTCGTCACTCCATATCCCCAATCCCTTGCTCAAAAGAAAAACAAATCAAAATAAACAGTGATCTTATCACTACAAACGAGCAAGTATCCCAATACAATTGAAGAAAAGAAGGGAGTTGAACTTGAATCCCTGGAACTCTCAGCATTCTAAAAGGTCATGAGGCAAGCCTCAGTACTGGTTAGGTTGATAGCCTATCGGCCACTGGCGGTAAACTTCTCGCATGACGATATATCTATCACATTAACTTGTGTATAGATCAATGTTTGCATGTGGATGAGCTAGCTTATGGCATCCTGGATAACACCGTAGATTAATCTAACTAAATACAACAAAGGAGTTAGTGGAGCTAATTAGGTGATCCTCAGTACAAGTTCGGTTGAAAGCCCATCTGGCATCGGCGGTATCCTGATAAATACCACATAAATGAACTCAATTGCACACACAGGGATGTGAAATAGCTTGGTCAAAAACAAGTCCGATTCATACCTTGTTCAAAAGTCTTGTAAGATAAAGTACAGTCATGGCTAGTGAGTTAAAAACTGTCTGAGTCTCAGAAAACCATAGCTACATTTCTAAACCAACTGCGCTACTTTTCATCCTTACAATACCATCAAAAAATACAAAAAAAAGAAAAAGAAAAACCACATGTATACATACAAAGTCATGCATCACAGCAATCGCCTAAAAACAAAATAACAGAGCTCTAAACAGTCTATGGTGCCATAGCCAAACATCACAAATCCCATTCATCCATTTCATATCTGCATATCACATATAAATAAAAAAACATTTGCATTCATCATAGCATATGCATCCATCAAAATAAATCAACATGCATACATCCATATTCATCAACCATCATGCACAAGATCAAAGAAAATCAAAACAACAAAAACAACAAATAAATGCAACACAAAAACAAAAAGCAATAAACATTGCCAGACACAAGTGCTCTTGCACTTAACCTCTTAGCATAGAAAAACTGATGTCAGGGTCTACATTGTCACTATCCTACTCCCTAAGAAGGCTACCATAGCCGGACCGCTCCACGGGAAGACGGATTGTCGACAATTTCACCCCCAAACGACATCACAAAAGGGTCAAAACCCACTCAAAAACAACAAAAAAATGCAACACAAACAAAAAGCAATAAACATTGCCAGACACAAGTGCTCTTGCACTTAACCTCTTGGCATAGAAAAACTGATGTCGGGGTTTACATTGTCACTATCCTACTCCCTAAGAAGGCTACCATAGCCGGACCGCTCCATGGGAAGATGGATTTTCGACAATTTCACCCCCAAACGGCGTCACAAAAGGGGTCAAAACCCATTCAAAAACAACAAAAAATGCAACACAAACAAAAAGCAATAAACATTGCCAGACACAAGTGCTCTTGCACTTAACCTCTTGGCATAGAAAAATTGATGTCGGGGTTTACATTGTCACTCTCCTACTCCCTAAGAAGGCTACCATAGCCGGACCGCTCCACGGGAAGACGGATTTTCGACAATTTCACCCCCAAATGGCATCACAAATGGGTCAAAGCCCACTCAAAAACAACAAAACAACAAAAACAACAAAAAATGCAACACAAAAAACAATAAACATTGCTAGACACAAGTGCTCTTGCACTTAACCTCTTGCATAGCAAAATTATGTCGGGTTTACATTGTCCTATCCTACTCCCGAAGAAGGCTCCATAGCGGACCGCTCACGGAGGATGGATTTTGACAATTTAATCCCCAAATGGTGTCACAAAAAAAATCAAAACAACAAAAAAAAAAATGCAACACAAAAACACAACAATAAACATTGCCAGACACAAGTGCTCTTGCACTTAACCTCTTGGCATAGAAAAATTGATGTCGGGGTCTACATTGTCACTATCCTACTCCCTAAGAAGGCTACCATAGCCGGACCGCTCCACGGGAAGACGGATTTTCGACAATTTCACCCCCAAATGACATCACAAATGGGTCAAAGCCCACTCAAAAAAACAACAAACAAATGCAAAACAAACAAAACGCAATAAACATTGCCAGACACAAGTGCTCTTGCACTTAACCTCTTGGCATAGCAAAATCGATGTCGGGGTTTACATTATCACTATCCTACTCCCTAAGAAGGCTACCATAGCCGGACCGCTCCATGGGAGGACGGATTTTTGACAATTTAATCCCCAAATGGTGTCACAAAAGGGTCAACAACAAAAACAACAAAAAATGCAACATAAAAACAAAGCAATAAGCATTTCCGGACACAAGTGCTCTTGCACTTAACCTCTTGGCATAGAAAATCGATGTCGGGGTTCAAATTGTCACTCTCCTACTTCCCCAAGAAGGCTATCATAGCCGGACCGCTCCACGGGAAGATGGGTTGTCGACGATTTCACCCCATTATGGCATCACAAAAGGGTTAACACCCACCAAAAATAGGTCCAAATGTTGGAAAAATTGCACATGCTTAACGATAAACCATCTAAAGGCACCCTTGCACAAGTCATCTTGGGTCAAGCGACTCGTCACTTTTCTCATGAAGGTCATTCCCTCATCGATTCGTCGCTTGAGGGGGTAGTCACACTTAGTCACCAATCAACAATCACACACCCAATTAAGGAAAACGACATGCATTCAAAGAATCATTGACAAAGACAATCACGCTCCCGCTTGGGGCGAGTAAACAAGCAACAATCAAATCAATCAAAAACTTGGCATTTCGTGAATCATGAACACAAGGTTCCCCTGAGGATAAAAGGTTCGCCCTTTGCCTATTCATGATCGATCAATGTCTAAGTTCAAGTCACACCTCACCAAAATAGGTTAACACTTGAAATCAAACTCCTTAGCTCGTCAGAAGCAAGGATTCAAGAATGCATGCCCTTTCCATACTTGGGGCATCAAAATTTGGTTAGGTTACCAAGAAACCCTAATCATTAGTGCTTTGGTTATCTATTTTTGCTCGGTGCTGTGCTATGCACAGCGCATCCCAAAAAGGGGCATCTGTAGACACCAAAACAGCACCAATCCGATTATGTGACTACAAACACTGATCGCTTTGACACACATAGCCCCCAGGGCAGCCCTCAGAGGTTAAACAATGGTCCTAACCACTTTTACAAGCAATTTTGGAAGGTCAGAAGGCAATTTGGCACCTTCGGACAACCTACTCCAAATTCGTCCCACCCTGGGACGAATTCAAATTGGAATCCGTCTCACCAAGGGACGAATTCTGAATTCGTCCCTGGGTAGGACGAATTCCAAGTTTAACGGGAAAAAAGAAGAATGGCGCCAAGTGGCAGCCAGGGACAGTCAGTTGATGACTCCTGCCTCGCACGCGTGTGTGGGTGAACAGATGGGCCGTTAGAGGACTGTCACAAGGGCAATTATGAAAGCCCAAGTCATGGAGGACTCCCCTCCCTCATGGGAAGACATGACTGCCACATGGCACCTATGACCAACACATGGCACTTATGCTTCCCTCTCAAAAGAGACCCCATGGGTCTATAAAAGGTGGGACTTTTCTCACCCAAAACAGGGAGGTTGAAGGAGATTTCAAGCAACGAAGTGCTGCCGAGTTGAACACCCACTTGCATCCCCTTTGATTCACCTTCTCACATCCACCAATCTCTTTTGCAAGGGAGGTTGTTGGGTGGCTTTTGGAAGCTTGAATCTGACCCAAATCCAACATATGGACACCTGAATCAACCAATTTTCCGACCCCCCAATCCTAAGAGGTTTTGGGCCCATCCCTAGTGGATTGGCTCCGAAATCGAGTGCCAACGGTGGGAGGCCCACTTGGGGCACCCCCGCACTTTCCAAGTTTTTGTTTCAAAAGCATTCTAGATTATTGTTTCAGGTTGCATTTCATGTTATTCTGTTTGGTGAATTCATAGCTTCAATTTCATAACATTTTGATCAGATTTTATCATGCTTTGTGTCGCTTTGTTGTTTCACTAACTTGCAGGTGGCGATATCTAATTCCCGAGGATAGAGGCCAAATTGGGAGAATCCGACCATCTGGGTCGTCCCAAAATGGCCCCAATTACATAACACCCCTATTTGCAGGCATTTTTTAGGTCCCGGGATTCGACATTGGAGCAGCATCAGGTCGGCTTTTCCAACACAGAAGAATTCGTCCCACCCAGGGACGAATTGCAGTCAGAATTCGTCCTGCCTAGGGACGAATTCCAGTTGAAGGCAGATTGGCCGACTGTCTCGATGGCAGTGGCCTTCTGGTGATGTTTTCTATCCTCTATCAGGTTTTCGGGTCATTTAGAGTCATTTTACTCACTGTTTTAGACAAATGTTTGCATGCATCTTTTGGCGATTTTAGAGAACAAACACTTTTTATTTGCAGAGAGTGCTACTGACATCTTCGTTGTTTCTTTGTTCGCAGGAGGAGCAGCAGAGGTCAAGGACTCATCGACATCAGCGACGGCATTATCTTGGCCCGTCCATTTCAAGTGTGGGCACGCGGGAAGAGGAACCTTAAGTCTCGATTGTAGTCAAATTACGACAAATGATGTGATGGAGTATGAAATCCACAATTCTAGATCCTGTCGTATTGGTTGGAGGGATAGTCTCAACCCACTTTGTGAAGTATTATGTGGTAGTTATGATGAAAGTATGTTGTCTTGAAGAGGAGGGCAAAATTTTACCAATTAGATCGAGGCCCCATTGTGAAAAGGGCCAGAGACTCTGTATAGGCTATAAAGCTTATGATGGTAAATGTGTTAAATTGGCATGTGATTGACATTGTTTGCAATTTTTGACATATGTGCAATAGTCACATTCCATGGTGGACCAATAATAACCCATGCGTAAAAGATGTTTTTCAATGGCCATTCCGCTAAAATGACTACCACAAGTACCATCATGGGATTCCTCTATAGCCTTTTGGGCCTCTTCTAGTTCAAGGCATCGAAGCAAGGTTCCATCATAACCCCGTTTATACAACATGTCACCCAAGAGAATTTAATAGGCTACCCTTTTCTTGAAGGCATGTTTGGCAGACCGAGACATGTCAGACAAGAGTGTTCTAAATTTTAAAAAGGTAATTATGGGGTTTTACCAAGGCTCACATGATTCCGTGTGGATAAAGCAAACATATTTTCCATCCTGTGGGTTAGCACACTTCAAGGCTACTTTAGATATTATTGAGATTATTAGGGGTTGCACCTCTCCTAAGTCATTCTTTGGAATTAAGGATCCAAGAGAGGCCATTGCATCTACAAATATGTTAGTCAAACAAGGCAAGTTGTTGATTTCATACCATTCAAATGTTGATAGCAATTTCATTGCTATTTCATGATAAATCTTAATGGTAGGTTCTTTGTATTGGTATTCTCCTATTACTTGTTTTACAACAAGTTGAGAATATCCAAATATTCGAATACATTTAATACCCATAGCTATAGCTTATTGAAGACCTGATATTAAGGCTTCATCCTCTGCTATTTTTTTGTGCACGAGAAGTCTAACTTGAATGATAAAGGGAGGGGAATCCCCTGTGATGTGTGAAAGACAACTCCCGCACCTTGTTGGCAATTTTGGGTTTGAGATCCTAGCTTCTTGTCTATGAGTTGTCATTGATGTCAAAAGGAAATGGCATTAATGTTAAGAGGATGTGTTGGCTTCAAAGGTGGAAGATTCCAAGAGAATATTTTTAAGAGAATCCGGAGAGATTCCATTGGATATGGTTTTTATTAAAACCAATGGAGGTTCTCTTTATTATTTATTTAATTATTATTTAAAACCCTTCAATGTTTTAATTAATTAATTAAGGGGGAAATTATTTTTAATTTATTAAAAATACTTAAAGGTTTTTAAACCTTTTTTTATTCTTAATTTATTAAAATTATTTAAGGGTTTTTAAACCCTTTTTGAAAAGACTTTTGATTAATTTCGAAATGGTCTTTATTTCCGCCGACATCAAGGTGTCTTCGAAGAGACTATTTATTCTCCAACTCCTAAGGTTGGAAGGCTAATGAATTCAAAAATTCCCCAAATGCAATTTGCGGTGTTTGTGCTCTGTATTCGCTGTGATCAAAGGAAGACTTAGAAGCATGTGAGGTTGAAAAGTCTTTGGGAGTTTTTTTCGAGGGTGAAGTGGAGGGAAGTTCACTTGTGAACTTCATAGCCCACATGGGCTAGTGGCGACGAAGGCTGCTGTTGGGTGCTGCATTGGTGGAGGTCGTCGTTTCGAGTCTCGCGGGGGTGCTTTGCTAGAGTAACACACATTTTTATTAAAATGTCTTTATGCCACGAAATTCGGAGTTTCTTGGACAGCGATTTATAAGGTGTGATTAAATTTTATGAGTTTTGGCTTTTGTGATTAACATTGAATAAAAGCTTAGGAGAAATAAGGGCATATTTCTTTGGATGTATTTTTAAGATTATTCTTTGCTATGCTAAAATTAAAAATGGAAGTGTAAGGTGTGAGTCTGTGATTGTTGATTTATTGGCATGTTATGGTGGTTGTGTTTAAATAAGTGGAGCTAAAAGGTGTAATAAAGGAAGTTTATATTATTGCTCATTTCTTTTTATTCTAACCCTAACTTGGTTGGAAGTTTGAGAGTTGTGTGTGGTGACAACTTGAAGGTTCAATTATCTTCTACTCCAATAAGGTATGGGCACATTCTTATTATGAGTATGATTGGTGTATGTTTTCTGAAATAAGGTTGGAGTGAAAAGGTATTCAACTAGGTATCCTTTGGCTAGGTGTAAATCCTATTTTCTGGTTTGTTGAAGACTACTTATGCATTGTTATCCTTAAGGAGAGTTTTTGGTGAATGCATAATTTTTGGTTTGAGATAGTGGAAACTTTGTGCACTAGGGTTTATATTTGTGAGTCTAGCTACTTGCATTGAGTTGGTGGAACCCTTGGTTGGCTGTTTTGAGTTTGATGGTTGAGTTTGTTCCATAGAGGTTGTTTGATCAAGTTATTGCTTTAATTGATTCATGATATTGGGCTTACTCCATTGAGGTGATTTGAGAAAGTTATTCTTTGCATTTGGTGATATTGTGTTGGTGGCTGTTTTGTTCAAATATCTTTGGAGGGAAAAGGATTTCTACTTGTTTACTTTTCTTGTGATGATTGGTTGAATGCTTCAATGTTGATGTTGAGTTGAATGGTGTTGGTTGACTAAACCTTGTTTGATGAGCATTGTTGTTAAAACCCTAATTGATGGTGAAAAGAACATGAGTATCATTGTTATGTGATTCTTTGCATAGTTGGCAATTTTTGGGGTTTCATGTTCTTGAAAGAAAACATTCCATCCTATCCATTTCAGATATTGAGTTGAGTTTTCAGATTTGAGATTTAGATTGAGCTGAGTTGATTTGAGTTGAGTTTTTAGATTGGGATTTGAGTATATAACATATTGAGTCTCTAACAATTCTCTTTATGCTTCTATGAGTTTGACAAATCACATTGGGTATCTAACAATTCACTTTGTGATTTCCTACTAAGAAAGTTTTTCTTTGTGAGCTTGCTGAGTTTTTGGACAGCTTCCAGTGGGGACTTGTGAGCAGTTTTTTGACAGGTTCCAGTGGGGACTTGTGAGCAGTTTTTGGATAGGTTCCAGTGGGAACTTGTGAGCAGTTTTGGATAGGTTTCGATGGGGAACTTGTGAGCAGTTTTTGGATAGGTTTCGGTGGGGACTTGTGAGTAGATTTGGACAGGTCCTAGCAGAGGACTTGTGAGCTGAGTTTGATAGTTCTAGCAGAGAACTTGAGGACAGAGGTGCATTGGTTCTATGAGAAGAACCTAAGGATAGATTTGGCAAGTATTTAAGAAGGCTTGTATGTAGAGGATTGATTTGTTCAAGAGTTGTATAGATCTGATAGATAAAGGAATACTTGTACTAGACCTAATGAATGTGTTTGGTATAGGTTGCTGAGCTGCTGTGGACGTGATCATAGAAGGCAGAGGTCTCTTAGGCTAAGCATTAAGGACAGGAGGTATTCGGTGGAAAGGAGTTCCACATGATGGCAAGAGGTAGAGGCAGTTGATCTTCTAAGGGATCATTTCTAGAGCAAAGGGGAAGGTATCTCATTTGAGCAGAGGCTCATAAATTCAGATTTGGGGAAGGTATCTCCTTTGGGCCGAGGCTCATAAGCATTGTAATTGGGAAGGATTCCCAAATAACTTTGAGATAAATTTTAGAGAAAAGTTTTGTGGACGTAGCCCAACCATTCTGGGTGAACCACGTTAAAATTGGTGTCACTTTGTGGATTATTTTGTGCATTACTTTGATATTGCTTTGGGTATCTTGCTTTACTATTTTGAAGTATAAAGGAAAAAGTAAAAAGAGGTCTTATACTGTTAACCCCCCCTTCTCAGTATAAGCTTGTGTTCTTCACACCTTGACATTTTTTACACTTAGATCCATTAAATAATAATGTGATGTCGACATCCTCCTTGGTAATGATACCATTTCCTACTTCAGTGACTAAAAATACCAAATCATCTAGGAGCTCAATAATCAAAGGATGATCACTAGGTAGTGGAGCTTCTGCAAGTTGATCGATAATGACCTAACATTTAATGGATTTTTGGCTAATGAATTCGAGATAAAATTTAGTAAGCAACATTATCCATTTAGTAGTACGGGTATTTTTATAAGTGTGAGACATCACGTAACATAGAGGATTTTATCTAGCTATGACATAGGTTGTTTGGCTTAGCATATAATGTCAAAGTTTCTTAGTGGCTAAAACCATTGCTAAGCATAGATTTTCTATATAAGCATATCTTGCTTCATAATTTACCAACGTTCGACTCATGTAATAGATTGCTTGCTCTCGATTTTTCTCATTTTTTTGTGCAAGCATCGTCCCTAAAGAAGCCTCTGTGGCTGAGACATATAGATGGAAAGGGACCCCCAGCTTAGCAAGAGTTAAAACTGGTAGTGAAGTTAGATAATGATTGACATCATCAAATGCTTTTTGATATTCATCTGTCCATATGAATGCTACCCCATTTTTTAGTAGGTGGTTAAATGGCCTGCATTAATAAAAAATTTGCACAATAAAGTGTTTGATCGATTGAATTTTACCTTGCAAGCTATGCAATTCCTTGATGTTAGTTGAGGGTGGCATTTCCATGATGGCCTTAACCTTATTTGGGTCCACTTCAATGCCTCACTTGGAGACAATCAATCCTAAAAGTTTTCCAGAGGTAACACCAAAGACACTTTTTGGTATTTAACCTCACCTTGAGTTCTAACAGCCGATCAAAAATCTTGTCCAAAATATCAATATGTTCTTGTCAGGTTTTAGATTTATCCAAGAGATCATCTACATAGTCTTCAATGATTTTATGCATGTAATCATGAAATATGTAAGTCATGGCTCTTTGATAAATAGCTCCTATATTTTTGAGACCAAAGGGCGTAACCCTAAAACAAAATGTTCCCCATGGTGTTGTAAATGTTGTTTTATGTTGATCATTAGGATTTATTTGAATTTGGTTGTATCCTGAGAAACTGTCCATGAAGGAAAGTATTTCGTGGCCTACTCAGGTGTTGAAAAGAGTATCAATGTTTGGTAGAGGGAATTCATCCGTAGGACACACTTTATTTAGGTCTCGAAAGTCATTGCAAATGTGTATCCCCCCATTGGGCTTATTAACGAGTACCATATTTGAAAGCCACTCCGGATAGTCAATAGGGACGATAAAGTGAACATCTAGCAATTTTTGTATTTCCTCTTTGACTATGAGTGCTATGGTAGGATGCATTCTTCTAAGATTTTATTTGAACAACTTGGCATCAGCTCACAAGGTGATATTGTGGACAAAAAGGTCAGGATCAGGACCAGGTATATCCTTGTAGGACCATGTAAACACCTCTTTCTTCTTATTGAGGAGAGCAATGAATTGCTCTTGTTCATTGGGTGTTAAAATTTTTCCAAACTTGACAATTTGGGGATTTTTAGGATCTGAACTAAGGTTCACATCAATGGTTTCTTCAATGGACATATGTGAACCTTCCTCAAGTTTATGTGGTGTTGGAATTAGATTGAAGTCATCTAATATGTCATCTAGTCTCTCTTGCTTATCATTGTGTAACTCTGCCTGGAAAACCTCGAGACTGCTAGCTGAATATGGCTAGGGTGAAGGTGGGGGTGAAGGCGGAATGTAACAGGTTGAAGCCTTTAACAATTCCTCAGATAGGATGAACTTCAAGAGGGAGGGTGGGGAGGAAATCCGGTCCAAGTCAATGAAGTTGTTGTCAATTGGAATTGGCTTAGCCAAATTGTATGGATTGCAGAGTGGGGTGAATAAGTCAATAGGATTCATATTGACTTAGGGGAACATAAGGTGGCTGGGATGGATGCACGAATGACACAATTGAATTGGAACCGATGTCAAGGTGTGGTATCCCTGTAATAGTGAACGTGAAAAATCAGAGCAACATTTTTCTCTCTTTTTTTTGTATGTTTTTGTTGTTTTTTTTTTTGTATGTACATATGTTACAATTCTTGGCTTATGTGGGTTTCAAGGTGGATTTCTTGGTGGATCATCTTGCTATTGTGGAAGAAGCAAGAGGAAAATGGGATAATGGATGGGGAAGATTCGGAGGTAAAACTCTTACTGTTGGGTAATTGGGACAATGGGGAGTGATTCCTCTTCAGAATCGTCAGAAGCATTTGACATGACTTCAAATTCTTCATAACTTTCATCATCGAAATCAAATAACGGATAGGAGAAATTTATGGGATCATCCTCATCTACTTCATCAATGCGAAGTTCTTGAAGGGCCTGTTCAAGAGAGGATGTTGATGGCAATGGATGCATGGAGGGCTCTTCATCATTGAGGCTAAGCTTTTTGAAGGCTTGATCAAGAGAAGCAGTGGAGGACAATAGGGTATAACCTAATCCAGAATGATCATGAGCACCTCTATATGGGACATCTAGGATATCATGCATTCCTTTTTCATGGGAACCTAAACCTTGACCTTGCCAATGGAACATGTTGAAGTATCTAGCTAGAAACTCTTCCACGTGAGATATATCAGTGTGCCTAGGCTCTTTTAGTTCTTCGGATGGGTTTGCTCTAGTTGAGAAATCCAACCCTCCATAAAAAGGTTAATGCTATTTTGAGCGATACTCATGTCATAGACATAACCTATGGATAGAAAATGATCTTTGGGATGTCCAAAATCCTTGGCTATTGGAATGGCTAAGGGGGTGATGGTGACGTCTTAGACCACATACTCACCTATACCATGATTGGTGATGTGGACTTTGACTTGGGTTGATGAGGTGGATGGTGAAGTCTCGTATGGCTCTGGAATGGTTGTGGATGACAAGGAATTAAATATGTCATAATCAAAAAGTTTGAATTGTGACACATCTACTGATGGAGTTGGATTAGATGGTGTCGGGGCTTGATGAGATGGTGATGTGGAATGATGAGATCGCCTAGAAGAAGTGGTTGTAGTGGAAGAATTTTTTGTGATGTACGATGTGCTAATGGAATCTTGTCCGAAATTACATGTACAAGAAGAAATGGATGATTGAGAAGATGATGTGATGGGTAGCTCCTCTATGATGGGAGCCTTAGAAGAAGATGAAGGTGGATTAGAGGAAGAAGACGGATTGGAATATGATGTTGATGGATATGATGATGGCACCAAGAACAAATGTGTGGAAGGTAACATGGATTCATAGGGATTTGAAATGAAGTTACAATACTTAAAGGGTTCAACATCCACGGGGATGCAATGGACTTGTCCATAATGAACATATTTTAAGAATTTATGGGACACATTTCATTTCCCTCATCCAAGGCCTACCAAGGAGTATATTATACACCATGGCACCTTCTAAGATGTGAAACATGGTGTGCAATATTTTGGCCCCTACTTCTATAGGTAAAATGACAGTGCTAACTGTGGTACACAAAGCATCGTTAAATTCTTTGAGGGTGAGTGATGACTTGGTAATGTGGGATGGCGGTAAGTTGATATGGATAAGGGCAGAAGTGGTAATTATGTTGATTGACAAGCCGATATCTACTAACACTCTTTTGAAGGGCTTTCTATCTATTAAGGCCATTATATGCAATGGAGGGTCCACCAATTCTAAACTCTTTGGTTTTATCTCAAAGTCATAAAAGGTGATTGATGGGTCCATGCATGTTCTAACACTCCCTACAAAATTGTTGAAGGTATTGGATTCTTGGTATTCTAACTCAATTGACTTGAGTATTTCCATTAAAGCTTCTCTATGCCTAGGGGATTTTTGAATAAGCTCATATACAAAAATTTTGGCCGATACCATTTTCAAACTAGTGGTCAACCGGCTGGTTAAGGTTACCACTGGCCTAATTGGATGAAGGATGGATGGATGGGATGGATTGGACAGATTGATGGGAGGAGATGGATTTGGTGATGTTTGGATGGTGGTTTTTTTGAAGGTTGTTGATCATGTTGTTGATTTTTCCTTTGCCCTCTAGTGACCACATTGACTGCTCTGACAAAGTTTTTATATTGTTGGACATGATTTACTTGATTAGGAGGTTGTTGTTTATTGTTACCTCCTACATTGTGTTGAACCTCCCCATGGTTAGGTAGATGTGTTTGATATATGCCCAAATTTTGATTTTGTGGAGCTAAGGGGTTATCCGCATTAATGACCCCTAAGTCTATGAGGTCTTGCACTATATTTTTAAAAACATTACATGAATTGATATCATGCCCATTTTATCGATGGTATGGACAAAATAAGTGCTCTCTATAAGCCCTAGGCCTTTTTGTGGAATCATCAGGCCTAATTTTTGGTAAGGCTAATTTGTTGGTTTCATACAACCTTCTAAACAGGGATTAATATGACTCATTTAACAGAGTGTATTGTATTTGAGGGTGATTGAATTGGTGACAGATAGTTTATTCCACAGTTGACACTGTGTTTTGAAGCATTGGTGCTTGGGTAACTGATGGGACTGCATGATATAAAATTTGTTGTTGCACCAATTTTTGAGCCACTACGGGCTGGCTCATAACCACTTGATTAACTTGGTTTGCTATGTTAGTCATTGAGGCTTGTGTGGATTTGTTTAGACTAGATTGATTATTTCGGTATTGGCCCTTTTTTTGCCATTCTTTCTTTTTAGGCTTAATGACACCCTCTTGGATTTTTATTTCCTCAATGACACTAGCCTATGCTAAAGCTTATTCAAATGTTCTATAAGTGTTATTTGTAGCATCCAAGATATGAGTTTTAAGCAACTCTTGGTAAAAATATTTATAATCTCTTCCATTGGTAGGGAGAATGGCAATTTAGTTATGACTGCTGTCCAATGGTTTCCAAAGTCATAGATAGGTTCCTCATCCCATTGTTTCAAATAATAAATATCTGATAAGGATACATTTTTATTAATATTTAGGGTGAAGTGCTCTAAGAATAGATCTATCAATTAATAAAAAGTGTATATACTATGTGTGGTCAATTGATTGTACCATTCTATGGCATCCCCCATAGTGTTTGAGGAAACGTTCAAAGCATGAGAGCGTTATCATCACTAATCCAAAAATATTCATGGATAAATGAGCTCACATGCTCTTTGGGATTCTCAGTTCCCCTAAACTTGTTGAATTTTGGTATCGTAAAATCTGCCAGATATTATGGTGGTGGTACCGATGGATCAATTGGCTTAATGTGAGCTTTTGGCTCGTTGTTCCTGATGAATTTTACATCAACTGATTGATTTGCTTTTGCATTGCTTGAAGTCTAAGGTCTTCTTCTGGAATGTGAGGAACCTGGATTAGGTGGTGGTTGGTTGATGGGCTTGATGATGGATGTTGGGGTGTGACCAAAATGGTGTTGTGGAATGGATTAAGTTGGGTGTGTGGAGAAGATGGATGATTGAAGGATGGGGATGATGGAGGAAAGGATTGGATTGGTGTTTGGTGTTAATGTTGATTGGTATGGTGGATGTGTGGAGTGGTGGTGGGTTAGGGATGGTCACTATGGAGGATTGAGGGACCCATGAAGAATTTTGATTGACGAGTGGAGGTTGAGTTGGAACTCCTTGAGTCATAGGGTTTGTGTTAACTGGTTGCTTTCCTTTTTTGCATTGTAAAAGCAATCTATTGATGATCCCTAATGTATTCGTGAGTTCTTGATTTGACCATGTGTCGAATGATGGGGTTGAGGTTGGATGAGATGATGGTTGGGCTGATGATGATGGAAGACTGGTCATGTTGGCTAAGTGAGATTATGGAGGGATGGATGATATGGTCATGTTGGAAAAATGTGATGATGGAGGTATGGATGATAGATAAGAGGTCATGGGTATGGTGCAAGTTGCATTTGATGTTAAAACTTGAATGTTGGGGACTTGCGAGGCGGCATTGACATGCTCCTCATACAAAGGGTTGGTGTAGGTGGATGTAAAGTAAGTGTTTTGAACACTTGGGTTTTGTGGTGGTTGGCTTATAGTGGAACACATACCATATTCATATCTTGAATTAGGATATCCTTGGGTAAGGTAGGTGGTAGCCAATTCAGGTTCTTCAAAATCATCTTGGCTAAGGGGCTCCATGACATAGTTAGAGGCCTTGTAGATGGTCTACACTCTATCCATATCTATGTAGGTGGTGGCGGCTTCCACATTAAGTGGATGGGACTCCTATTGAGAGTGGGATGGATGGGCTGATCTAAACAAAGTAGTTTGAATCATAGTGGATGGGGCTACCAAAGTAGTAGGCTCATGGAAATTATTTTCCATTAAATTATTTTGGTTCATTACCTTATTTTGTTGACGTGTTAACACCATAAAGCAATTAAACCAAAAATTCAAGATTAATCTAGATCACACAAATTAAAAATTTCCTTTCTAAAGAAATAAAGCAAAGAAAACAACCAATCCTAGGTTTCACCTTGTGTGGCTTACCTTAGGTTCATTAATTATTTTCTTCCTTTAATGTGAAGTTCCTTTTAAAATTTTTGGGTTTGTGTGTTTCGGTGTAGCCTAATATTGTTTAATGAAAAATAAAGGGAAAAACTATGGTTGGCCAAGGTAACAAGATTCTTGTTGGTAATGACCTCCAAAAAGTTTGCTTGGGGATATTCCTATGGTGTCTAGGGGTAGATATTTGATGGATGGAGATGAAAGCCACCTTCACCAAACCTCAAGCAATAGTTGGTGATGAAATCCAACTATTACTATTAAAAAGTGCAGCGTGCTAGTGTGTAATTGATTAATTTTATGTTCCTTGTTCTTTATAGTGTGCAAAAAATATTAAAAATTACCAACCTCACTAATCTAAATTAGAATCCAACATAAAGATGTAAATTTCATCGATAGAGCGTAGAGTACACCCTTAAAACCCCTGCCTAAAAATGATAAAAATCACACGAGCACTGGAGGGTTCGTCCACCTCTCTGCCAAAGGGGCCAGCCTAGGGCAGGATTACTTTATGCTTCTAAATGTTGTTCCTATTTAGATATGCAATTTTGAAATAATTTTTAACCCTAAAATGCAACTCTAAGATGTTTTTCTATTTTTATATGCACTCAAAAATGCAGACAAATTACCTAGACTTGCAATTTCAAAACAAGAAGTATATTTTATATCATAAATCACACATAAACCCTAGATATGACTTGCTACAAATTATTTCCTATATTTCTTAATGTGAACACAGAAACAGTGAAAAACAACAACAAGAAACAAAATACGTAAATTTCCAAATAGCAAACTAGGGTTATGCAACTCACTTGGAAGCCTTAGATCTGCTTCAAATTAATGCTAGGTGCGGCTATGCACTTGCTCAAGTGTAGGATAGCACTTGTGAAGTGCGAAAGAGCACCTGCACGATCCCTGGAACTATTGTAGAATGCTTCAGAAACCCTAGTAATGAATGCGACAATTTTTATGCTTTCTAAAAAACCTGCAACAACAGCAACAAAAAATTAGCAAGGTAGATCTATCAAATTATTAAAGCCTTGTGGGATCCCACCGTGATCATCATTTGTGGATGCAAAGACATGACACTTGAAAATGAAATTGCAGAATCAAATCAAGCAATGAGACAAAACAGATTGCACAAAATAAATATGTATTCAATGGGGGGGGTCAATAGACTCCTTTGTTACAATCTGAATCCAATGTGGATATTTGATACAATAATTTATAGGGGAACTAGGGTTCTCTGAAACCCTAGTTAGAAATAACAAAAGTGTCTTCAGATCTGAGTGTGTCTTTGATCCCAACAAGTTGAGTGGGCTTTGAATATCCAATGTGGGGCCACTCTAGCTTCAACAATCATCAATGAATGTGTGGAATTTGTTGATCTACATACACAAAACAAAACCAAAGAGTTAATAATACCTAGGAGGGCTCCACATTGTGAGACCCTCAAACATTAATAAAACCCTAGTTTAATAGTGAATTCAAAAATTAATGTAAACCAACAAATTACCCAATAACAATGCATCAAAATAAGATATACCTTGCTTATTGATCTATGATTGTAGAGGGCGTGTCAGATTTGATGATGCAACAACTTTAGAATGTAGTTTGTTGATAGCGGTAGGCTCTGACACGAGCTTCACAAGCTCTAGTTCACACCTGGGACTGTCATAGGCTCTAGAAGGTGATTGGAAAGTTCTACAACAAGCTTGAAAAGCTTTGGTGTGCACTTGCAGATAGGGCAAGCTCTAGTGGGTGCTTGGCAAGCTCTACAGTAAGCTTCTCAAGCTCGGAGTACCACTCGTAGGGTAGGGTAAATCTATAGAAGTAGATTAGGGGGGCCGTGATGGAGGTGACATATGGTAGATGGTTGTGGTAGTGAGGAAGTATGGATGGATGGTAGTTGGAATAGTAGAAGTATTATTGGTGGGCTAGGGCTTCAGATCTTCAAGATTCTATGCTAGGGCTTCACCAACAATTGCTTCAGAATGCAAAGTCTAATCTCCAAGTTCAGGTCCAAAATCATTCCAGGGTTTGGGCATTTGCACATGCCCTTATTTATAATTCAACCTAGGGTTCTTTTAGGGTTTCAACTTGACACTTTTAATCATGTGGCTGAAATTAAATTAAATCCTGCGGTTGAGATTGCTTTTTGAATGTGACATGGATTAATGCAAATGGATGGTGGAGATTAAATCTGATCGGATGGCTGAGGTTAATTGAGTTTATTTATATATATATATTATAATAAATATATTAAATATAATAAAATATTATAAAATATTATAAAATAATATTAAAATAACCCCAATTAGGCTAGGAAATGGCAGGAAGGTGGAATGGAAGACAAGTGGATGGTGGAATGGTTAGGATGGGGGTTTAGTGGTTGTGATTTGGTGTCTATAATTTGAACCATTATAAGTAACTATACATATCTATCCCACTGAAGCAATCCAACCACATGGATTTCTTAAGGAATCAAGATGATAGCAATTCAATAAAATCATGAGGTGAATCACTATGTTTGATGATTTTATGAGATATCATAGAAGAATGAAACGTACACCTCATTCCCTTGGAGCAGTCCAGCCGCAAGGCCTTCTTGGGGATTGAAGTGAAACATTTGGATTTTCCAATGAATAATTTGGTTCAAATGGCTGTATGGTAATTTACTCATCTTATTAGATTGCATGGATAGCAAGTTGCTATAATCACCAAGTATATAGTGTAGGCAGCAAATCCACCTCCTAGAAGAAGAAGTGATAAATAGATTTGCCCAAGTTTGACAATTTTTGCAAGTTTTGTAAACCGTACAGGTAGGAGTAAACCGTACAACCAAAAGGGCAAACTATACAAGGTGAATTCAAACCATACAGGGTGCAATGAAATGAAATTAAATGCATGGGAAATATAATTTTAAGTTGTAATTGCGCATGCATTTGATTTTTAAGGTGTTAGACTTAGTAAAAGTCTTAATTAATGTATTATATTATGCATGGGTAGTTGTGAATAACTAGTTACCTTAGGAACCACTTTGGAAAGGCTTGGGAAATGTTATATAAGGGTCCATTTTAAATTTTGATAGTCTGGTTAGATTCTGGTTATGATCTAGTGTTATTCTAGTTATTGGAAAATACTATAATTTTTGGCTGAGAAGTGTGATTGCATATCTTCTATTATTGAGTGACATTGTTGAAAAATAATAAATCTTGAGCACATTTTATGGTTTCACTCATGTATTGTATGATCCTAGAATGGTAGAATAGCATTTGATAGTTTATTTCTATTACATGTACTCCTTTTGGTTGTTATGGATATTTTATGCATTTCTATGGAAGAATTGGATTAAACCAAAGACTGGTGTGGTTTTGAGAAATGATCTAGAATGATGATGACATCAAGTGATACGTATTGAACACTGTTGTATGATTTCTGGATGTCGCCATTGGATATTGATCCCTCTCAACCCTGATAAAGTATTTTGCATGTTGATGGGATGAGGATTAATTGTCATATTACATCCTTACCAAACTTCTATAAGAGAGATTGGTCTAGTATAATATCTAATTTAACACTTGTATGTACCTTTTTTTCATACAAATCATACACTAGAGTTTGTACAAATCATACAAAAGATAATTACCCGATTTGGCAGTTTATGTGATTGAAGGGAATTTACCTGATTTGCCAGCATTGGAAAATCAACTTGTGTAGTTACAAAACTGTGTATGATAGCTTGCAAAGCCAAATTCGAAGGATTGGATAAGTGTGAAATCATACAATATTTTTCACTATACAGTTTGGGATCATACAGTGGTACAATTTGGGTTTTGTACAAGTTATTTAGATACAATTGTACGATTTGGTCCGTCGATTGGGAATATTAAGTTGATCATTCTAAGCCTCAATAAACTACCTCCCCACTAGTAATACTACACACCTATGATACATTTGGCATCATTACCTTATCGAACTTGGCATTTTTGTTAAAATGGGTCAAATTGACAAGTAAAGTTACTACAAAACTAGAGGTGAATGATAGACACTAGTGTGCAAAGGTGTAGGAGATGGGAAGTATGAGATAAAATTCTAGTAAGAAGCATGAGAATATCTTTTGTTGAGCAAGGTGCAGAAATAGTATTGTCATTGTTGTCAACACAGACATATAGATCAATTGATGATGCAGTGGACAGAAGTTTAGAGGTCAGTTAGAGCATGTATAGTAAATTTCCAAGAAGACAGAAGTGGCCTAGTTTCAAAAGATCAAAGAAAAAGGCAAGTAAGAAAAATTTTGCGATATAAGAATTACAGGAAATTGCACATGTGTTGCCAACAATTCCAAAGGGGGAGATTGTTGAGCAAGGTGAAGAAACAGTATTGTCATTGTTGTCAACACAGACAGATAGATCAATTGATGATGCAGTGGACAAATGTTCAGAGGTCAGTTAGAGCATGTACAGTAAATTTCCAAGAAGACAGAAGTGGCCTAGTTTCAAAAGATCAAATAAAAAGGCAAGTAAGAAAACTGTCGCGATATCGCGATAAGAAAACTATCATGATATCATGACAAGAAAACTGTCGCGATTTCACGACATGTAGGAGGAAAAGAAGCCAAATAGCAAAACTGTCATGATTTCACGACATATCGGAGGAGAGAGAAAATGCTAGAAAAACTGTCACGATTTCATGACATGTTGGAAGCAAAGAAGGCAAGAAGAAAAATTGTCACGATTTTGCGACATGTTTGGAGAGAAGGCGCAGGCAAAGAAAACTGTCATGATTTCGTGACATGTTTGGAGAGAAGGCACAGGCAAAGAAAATTGTCACGATTTTGTGACATGTTTGGAGAGAAGGTGCAGGCAAAGAAAACTATCATGATTTTGTGACATGTTTGGAAAGAAGGTGCAAGCAAAGAAAACTGTCATGATTTCATGACATGTTTGAGAGAAAGATCTTGCAAGGAAAAGTGTCGCGATTTCGCAACAATTTGCAAGAAGGATGGTATGGACGAAAAAGTGTCACGATTTCATGACAGGTTCGAGAGAAAGAGCTCACAAAGAAAAGTGTCACGATTTCATGACAATTTGCAAGAAGAAGCGCTAAGGGGAAAAAGTGTCGTGATATCGTGACATGTTGGGTTTTCATGATCCGATGACAAGAGAAAGCGCTAAGGAGAAAAAGTGCCATGATTTCATGACATATTGCAGGAGAGAGAAGGGAAGATAAAAAGTGTCGTGATTTCGTGACATATTGCATGAGGAAGAGCTTGACAGAAAAAGTGTCGCGATATCACGACATGTCACATTTTTGCGACCTGAAGAGAAGAGAAGAGCTAAGGAGAAAATATGTCATGATTTCGTGACATGTCACATTTTCACGACAACAGTAGAGAGGAAGACTCCGAAGGATGAAGTATCATGATTTTGCAATAGAAGCAAAACAAAAGAGCAATGAAGCAGAAGCATCGTGATTTCACGATAAAGTCAAGGAGGAAGAGCTCTAAGGCAAAAGTGTCACGATTTCATGACATGTTTCGATTTCACTGGTGCATGCGAAAAAGAAGTGCAAGGTAGCGAAAGTGTCACGATTTCGTGACATGTTCCATTTTTGCTGGTGCATGTAGAAAAGAAGTGCAAGGCAGCAAAAGTGTCACAATTTCGTGACATGTTTCGATTTCACTGGTGCATGCAGAAAAGAAGTGCAAGGCAATGAAAGTGTTGCAATTTCGTGACATGTTTCGATTTCGTTGGTGCATGCAAAAAAGAAGTGCAAGGCAGTGAAAGTGTCATGATTTTGCGACATGTTCCGTTTTCACTGGTGCATGCAAAGAGAAGTGCAAGGAAGCAAAAAGTGTCATGATTTTATGACATGTCACATTTTCATGGGTGCATGCCAAGTAGAGTGTACAAAGGTGAAAAGTGTCACGATATCGTGACATGTGTTTTCGCGCATACAGGACAAGAAGAAGACAAAAGGCTGTCAGAGAGGCAGTTCTACTATCAGAGCAACGGTTCTTCTGTCAGAGCTATAAGAGAACAAAAAAGGCTGTTAGAGCCATAATTAAGCAGGTAAGGCTTTCAAAGATGTAAATAAATAGGTAAGACTGTCAGAGACGTAAATAAGTAGGTAAGACGATCAGAGTCGTAAATGAAAAGAAAAATCTGTCAGAACAACGGATATACTGACAAAGCATCGAAAAGGCTATCAGAGCCATAAAGTGGGCAGATAAGGCTGTTAGAGACATAAGTAAGATTTTAAGGCTATTAAAAGTGTAGTAAGTAGTGCTGAAAGAATGTTTTCATGTGCAAGAAGTTAGGGTTAGGGTTGAGCTCTGCACGTGGCATGAGTGTTGTGTATTTCCGAATAAAAAAAAAAAGGAATGGTGAAAAAGCACAGAGAGTATTGTGCTGAGAAAGAGACAGAAGAGAGTGCTGTAAGAAAGAATAACAAATCTATAAGAATATGCAATTCTTGTTAAAAGGAATTAGACCAGTGAGGGTCTTGTAGCAGAGAAGGCATTTTTATGTCATAAAATCTATTCAGAACTGAAGTCCAAGTTGGTGCTTGGCATTAGGGGGTTGGTGCTCCTTTCTGTTGGTGCAGATAAATTGTTTGTAAAGTTGGTGCTTTGCAAAGGCTAGATTTGGATGGGAGTCCAAGCAGTCTAATTTTTGAGGAGTAGCCAAATTTGGTGAACCTCGTTAAATCGTGTGTTGTGGAATGCTCTCTTGTTTATTTGCTTTATCTATTTTTAAGTTCTCTCTGCTTAAGTTTTAAAGAGCTATAGATCTATATTTAAATTGCTACACTGATTCACCCCCCCTCTCAGTGTCATTGTGAGAATATCATCTTTAAGAGATAATGCAACTAATTCATACCATAGTACACATGAACCAGAAATAGAGCAATTTTAGGCATTTGGAGGATATTTTGAAACACTACTGATAGAGATAGAAGAGGAGGTAATAGAAACACCTAGCATAGAGGCACGAGTTGATAGAGAAGCAGTGCACAAGTAAGGAGAGTGGATGGTGACACCTGAGAAAGTAATGGAAGAGTTGTAATGGAGTGTAGGGGATGGGATTTAGGCACCAGGGCAACAGGGCATGAGGTCTCATGAGGAAGGACCAATACTATCTCCCTCACATCAGCGAAGGAAGTCGTAGAGTGAAGAGGCACATGAATTTGGTCAATGATTGGTGGGATATAATAAGATACCTTAGATAGAAACTTCTGATGATGACTATAGTAAAACACCCCCAAGGATGAATCAAATAGAGATTATATGGGAGACCTCAAGTGATGAGAATGGTTCTCCAAATATTGCTAACAAGGTAGCCAAACAGAGATGTCCACATTTTATAGGTGAGGATAAAGAAGACCCCATAAGATATATCAAAACTTGTATAACCATTTGAATATTAAATGGTGTAGACCAACCTGATGACTAGGTCACTTTATTTCATGCTACCTTGAGAGTATTGGAAATGGATTGGTATATAAAGAGGGAAAATATAGTATATTTTCAAAATTAGAATCAAGTGAAGGAGAAATTCATTGATAAATTTTGCCCTTTGAATGATTATGGAGACATTGTTACGAAACTGTGTGACTAAGCAAAAGCTGGAAAAAGATATAAAATCATATAACCATAGACTAAAGCAATTAGTAGATAAGATGCAAATGCTTTTTGTAGATGTATTGGTGAAGTGGTGGTTTGTAGATGGGTTACTACCAAAATATAAGAAAAATATGAAGGTAATACCATAAAAAATGTATGAAGAAGCTATCAAGCATGCAAAGAATTTTTAAAGTGAATCAAAATAGACATATATAAGGATTTTATCTCATCCCAAGTCCAATGATTCAAATAGTGGAGAAGAAGACACTATACAGAGGATAGTAGCATCATTTCGTTAGGATTTTGACAAGATCATGAAAGAACAAAGAAGAAAACCTGACAAGAATGATATATGGTATACAAAATGTAATACTGAGGGCCATACAAATGTGAAGTGTCCATGGAATGACTACTATCATATTTTTAATGTGATGGGACATGAAGTGATGTTGCATTCATATAATGCAAGATTACATCCATAGGTCCTATCAATCCAGGAGTAGGAAGAGAAATAGAATAGAATGTGGGTAACAAGCAACAAGTGGTAGTTATAGAAATAGCTGATGAGGTGGAAGGCTGAACCAAGGCAATCGACAAGGAGGATAAAGTCATTTGTAGTTTGAATTGAAAGGGAGGTCGATCATATAATGTTGCAATTGCCAAGAATGGAGGAATTTTGCAAAAAATGTCCTTCACCTCAGATATAGGAAATGTCACAAGTGAACACTACACATGTGTAGGTGGCGTGGTCCACATAACCATAAGGAAGCAAATTTCCCAAAGTAGGTGAGTTCAAGTAACCCATAGAATGTAAATTATTTATATATTGAGCTTCCTCAAGTTAATGAGGAAATATAAGAAGTTTTAGCCATGACAAGGAATTAGGCTAAAAATGATAAGTATCTAAAGCTAGCAAAATAGAAGTAGCACTGGCAAGTAGCAAAGAAAATACTATAGGATGAAGCACAAAAATATAAACAAGTGAAGTTAGATAAAGAAAAGGAATATTTAATCCATTAGAAGATAAGGCAATTATGCAGAGTCTAGCAACACAAGTTTTAGACACCACAGTGGATATCAAAGTATCTAACCTATTGGAAGTTATTCCATCATCACAAAAAGCAATGGTGGAAGAGACATAACCACGTAAGGTAATATAAGTGCAAAGTCAATCAATTCAGGAAAAGGAATGAAAATACCAATTCATGGATCCAACTATATTGATGATTGATGTGGAGAAGAAACTTGCATTAGTTCATATGGATATCCTAGGGCATAAATTAACACAAGTTATTGTGGATGGATGATCCAACATCAATGTGCTACCTAAAAGTACCTAGCTAGAACTAGGCACTCCATATCTATGGGCATCAAGATTTCGATTATATGGTGCTGATCAGTATGGTATTGAGACAAAGGGAGTCTTGAAAACACAATAAGTGGTGATAGCTAACCAAGAGTTTGTCTTGGATTTCATTGTGATTACTATGTAGAAGCCTGCATATGATGCTCCCTTGGGGAGAGGATGTCTATGAGTAGCCAAAGTTAATCACAACTAGGAAAATAATCATATCACTTTCAAGAAGGGACAACACAAATATATGATTAATCTATCTAATTATAAGGTCAGTGAGGATGTTAGCTACGATCGACGAATAAAAAAATTCCTTAGGTGATGAAGGGTATGAACTAGATGAAGAAGGAATGCTATACCTAGATGAATGTAGTGAAGATAAAGCTAGATCTGATAGCAGGCTCCTTCATTGGAAAATATAGGAGTACACATTTTTTTAGCCTAATTACCTCTGTATTGACTCAAAGGAGATCAAGAAAAAATAAGATGAACCCAAATTCAACCAAGAACCTAAGAATGAGGTAGAAGAGAAATGGATATTTCCAAAGAGTTTTGTAGAGTATATAGTAGGAGATGCAAAAATTGATGCAAGATCGACACACCCAAAGAATGTAGAGAAAGAAACAAGTGATCCAGAGAATATCAAATATGAAGGACCTCGGATAGTGGACATCAATCTAGGGATGAAGGATGAACCTAGGATGATTCATTTTGGCAATGATTGAAACCCTATACTGAAAGCAATAACTTTTAAGATATTCTTAGAATATAAGGATGTATTTGCATGGACATACAAGGACTTTAAGGGAGTACCACCTGAGTTATGTGTCCACAAGATTACACTAATTCTTGGAGCACAACTCATAAGGAGAAGATCATATAGAATGAACCTAAAATATGCTACATTAGTGAATGCAGAGATAGAGAAAATGTTGGAGGCAGGAATCATCTTCAGGGTTACGACCAGTGAGTGGGTATCACCTATAGTTATCACCTTGAAGAAGTAAGTGGATAAAATAAGAATATGTGTGGACTTTAGGAGTCTAAACATAGTAACTATTAAGGATCCCTTCCCTATTACCTTCACATATTCTATCTTGGAAGAAGTCGTAGGACATGAGATCTATTTATTTTTGGATGGATTTTTAGGTTACAATAAAATAAATATAGCCAAGGAGGATAATTTGAAGACCATATTATTATGGAGAATGACATATATGCATACAATCGAATGCCATTCAGGCTCTATAATGCCCCAGTTATATTTTAGTGCATCATAATGTATATATTTGATTAGTTGGCAACAAGGAACTTCAAAGCAATTTTGGATGTGTTGAGTGGTGTTTTCACCCAGTTGTGAAAACATACTCTCCGGTAGGATCCGAGTCCCAAATCCTCTGCTTGCAAAGAAATTACACAGATAATTTCTCCAAGGTTCCTTTTACGTTATCCTTTTTATACCAATGATGTTGTTCAATTTAAATTCTGGGAATACCTTAGTGTTGCAAGTGAATGTTAACAAGGGGCACTCTGGTTTATTCTATTCTGAAATTACAATGGACTCTAGGTGAATTAATCTTTATGACAAATCTATTTTGATTTCGAGCTTTGGTAGATCTTTCACATTTTCTTATTTAAATGAAGGTAATTAAATGCGTAAAATAAAGAACTGAAAAGAAAAGAAAATAAAACAAAAAGAATGAACTAAGCTACGCTCAGAGTGCTACGATCTCGATTTGGCAAAACCGAAGATAATGAGGTTTCTGCACACAACCTAACCTATTGAACCTGCAAACTCGCACAATCCAGATAAGCCAGGTGCTGGTTTCTAGGGTCTTAGCTATAAATTTTCAGATTTAGGCATTCGCATGAAGCAACCGAGAGAACTCGCATTAAACTTCACCTATAAACCTAAAAATCTGAAAAGGGAAAGATAAACATTCAATCTCTGCATGCAAAAATAACTCCTCCTTTCTTGCCAATGAGATGCAACTCTCTCGTAATTCTGTATTAAAATAAATGTATCAATTACAATGACAGAATGTCCCAGTTTTGATAAGACTAGAACAAGTGAAGGAAATTGCTCCAATAGCAGGCCCAGAATGGCTTGTCGCCTTTGGCTCTGCAACTCTGCTAGCAGCAATTTCCAACCCCCGTATCAATCTGCTCTTCTGATTTTATACCATCTGATACGGCTCTCTGTTTCGCCCTGCGTCGCTTCGTTTCACCTCCCAGAATGCATCGCTTCGTATTCCCGCCTTTTCGTTGCTTTTGAATTTATGTTCGAGGCCGAAACGTTCGATATTTTTTGTTGACATGTAACGCTTCTGTAACCCTGACACCTGTATGCCACGTGTTTCACGCTTCCTATGCATGTTCTGTAATGGCCCCATGTAAATCGCGACATTTTTATGCATGCAGCTTTGCTCCTTTGCTTTCACCGTGAAAACGCGACATGTCGCGATATCGCGACATTTTCCTGCCAGCAGCCTTGCCAATGCAACTTGTCACGAAATCACGACGTTTTTCTATTTCGAGCTGTGAGGCTACTTCTTGTCACGAAATCATGACGTTTTTCATCTCCGTACGCCTCGGCTGCAACCTATCATGAAATCATGACGTTTTTCACTTGGTACGCTTTTGGCTCCTCGTCGTGAAAATCGTGACGCTTTTTCACTTGGTATGCTACTTCGCGCAACTCGTGAAATCGTGACGCTTTTTCACTTGGAGCTATCTTGCGGCTTTCTGTCGTGAAATCGCGACGCTTTTCATTGGACTCTTTTGAAATCGCGATGCTTTTCGTTTTGTACCACTTTGCCAGCTTTTCGTCGTGAAATCGCGACGCTTTTCTATTTCAGTGCCCCTTTGCTGCTTTCTGTCATGAAATCGCGACGCTTTTCTGCTTCGTGCCCTTTGCTGCTTTTTGTCATGAAATCGTGACGCTTTTAGTGCCTTGCCTTTTTGACTGGTTTGACCATGATTTTGTGACATGTCATGATTTCGCGACAATTTTCCATTCTGTCTTTCTCTCTCCTCTCTGGACCGTGATTTCACATGTCACGAAATCGTGACAATTTTTGATCATTGCTTCTTGCGGGGCGAAGTTGACATGTCGCGATATCGCGACATTTTTTCATTTCAGGCGTGACGGAGCAACATGTCGTGATATCGCGACACTTTTTCATTTTCGGCCGCGATGGAGCAACATGTCGCGATATCGCGACACTTTTTCATTTTTGTGCAATTTTGCCTTTTTCTTGATTTTTAGCATCTGGGTCACTGAGATCTTCTTTGAAAGCATGCAAAAAAGGTGGGTCCCCAATTTTGGGGTGTGTTGTGGATCAGCCACAACAAATGGCGACTCTCGCTGTCAAATGCTCCCGAGCATTTTGGTGAGAACCCTACCCGGAAGTATACAAACTCGAAAACATGTGTTAGCACATAAGAAATATAAACAAATGCCCAAAGATCGAAAATACATGAATCATCAGAATCATCAAGTATTAGCTCGGTGTGTGCAATGTATTTCATTCCCTATCATTTGAAATTGATCAACATTCCATTGTCAGCTTTACATGAATGCATATGTGAGATTGTGAATGATTTGTGTAACCTGATGACTATGCTTAGAGATTTTGCTCTTGTAAAGGCCTAAACTTTCTAGTATCATGCACAAACATTCAAGATTACCAAACCCTCTTAGGATCCACTAATGAATTGCTTTATTATATCCCAAAGTTGGTTATGAGTCCCTACTATCTTGAACCCATGTGCAAGTGAACGTGAAATCAGAACTTTGGGGAATCAGACTCCCAACCTAACCGAGATGGGAGTTTAACCCTATCCTTACTATTCTGATTTGGAATTCATTACCTCACTTTGAGCAAAATAATTTAACCAATTATGGAAGAAATGGTCATGCTAGTCTAACCCTTTGGACAATCAGTGGTCTTGTTTTTTGGACAAGACATGTTGCCATGCATGGGCATACTTAACCCCATAATCCAAGACTTACCTTCATTTCTTTGGACCTTGGGGATGACTACCCATCCTTTGCAGAGGACAAGTAGTACGATCCTTCCAATCCAATATAAAGATGAGATGGGAAAAATTAATTTTTTTACTTCTTGGACCTTGGGGATGACTACCCATCCTTGCTAGGGACATGTAGTACGATCCTTCCAATCCAAGCTTTGGATGAAAATGGAGAATATTAATTTTATTGCTTGGACCTTGGGGATGACTACCCATCCTTTGCAGAGGACAAGTAGTACGATCCTTCCAATCCAAGATTTATCATGAAATGAGACATAGGAGCTTTGGGGAATCAGATTCTCAACCTAAGCGAGATGAGAATTTATGCCCTATCCTTACTACTCCATGTAGGTCAAATCAAAGCTTTGGGGAGTTGGATCCTCAACCTAAGTTCGATGAGGATTTAACCCTATCCTTACTACTCGATTTTAGGCTTTAAGCTTTATGGAAGTGGTCAAAACCACTGTTTTAAGGATCATGTTGCATAATAGGATAGACATGAAATACTTCTTTCGCCCAACCTTTTCTTCCAAGCAAGGTTTTGATCATTTTGCTCAAGATCCTTTTTAATGTGTATAAAATGTGCTTGGTTCTAGATATCTCAAGACTCAGTTTCCAACCTTAGGATTTTTTTACATTTATGTTATAGCACAACCCTAAGAGGATTTGACACACTTTAATGATTTGTACCTGAGATGCATATGCAACTAAGATGGAATGTATATGTAAAGTGAGATGTAACATGAATGCATTATCTTTTGAATTGCAGATGAAATATTTGCCATACAAAACTGACTACTTCATGCATCACAAGTTTCAAACGATATAACTTAAAATGTTTGTGTTACTTGTGGAGCTTTTACAAGACAATTCCAATGTTTCATATTCTCCTAGTCTTAAGCATAAGTTGACATCTCAAAATTTTTTTTTCTTCTTTTTTTTTTTTTATAAAAACAAACAAAGCATGTCAATTGAAATCAAACACACAACTTAAATCATGATTAAACTAAGAATCCAAAAAATGAAACTTGAAAAACACAAACCAAAACCAAAACCCAAAAACAATCCCAAAAACAAAAACTTGAAAGCCCACACCAAAAAACCAAAAATTATATACACTATTGTACAAGATGATGCCAAGCTTGGACTATTACTTTCCTGGATCCCAAACATGATTAGAACATATCAAAAAACATATGACACAATACACATGCCAAATTTTGTAGGAATCCAACAACAATAAGATCAAACCAAGCAATGCAACAAATTTCAACTTGCCATGCTCACCATTCCACTTTGATTTAGTTCTATTACCAACATCATAGGTGAGAATCAAATCAAATTGATTAGACAATGGTTGGTATTCAATTTTATCTTGTCTATTCTTTAAAGTGCAAGTTTCATCGTTCCATTCATGATTTAGAAGTAGGCTTTCCTTTTCAAATGTGAGATGTTGCAAACAAGAGCCTATTTCTAAAAATCTTGAATTCAAATCATTTTCCAGGATTTTAAAGCAATCAAAATCATTCAAAACTTGACAAGCATCAACAAAATTTGGCATTTCCTCATTAATGATGTTAGCATCCAAAGGGACATCATGTAACCTATCACTTGAAATTTTTGTAGCTACTACCAAAGGTAAAGATTTCCCCTTGTCATCCATACTCAACCCATCATGATTAAAATTTACCATAACTTGATGAGTATTAGTAGCCTTTTCTTTTTTCTCGTTGTCTTCTTCATCATCCAATACCTGTTCAAAAACACCAAAGTTAGGCACCCAATCAAACATGCGTCCATCTTTTTCAAAACAAGAGCCTAATTTTTCAAGATATGTGTCACGTGACACCTTTCCACGATCAATGGCTTGAGTTGCCCCAAAATCCATATTTTCATTAAGATCATCAATAGCATCCAACCCACACCACTTAGGTTTTGTAATTTCATCATTTTGAGATGGCATAGACATTGTAGAAACAATAGGTGGATCAAGATTTTCGATTTCTTGCCCCTCAAGGGGAACAAAAACAATTGATTCTCCTTCTTCATCCATGGTAGTAGAATCATTATCCTTCTCCAACCTTTGATGAGATTCCAACCCTTCTTCCAAAGCATTCTTAGATTGTACAGGACTTGTAATATCCTCATATGAAAGGGCAATTGTATTATCCTCGCATATCAATAGGCACACAAATTTCATCGAAGGTTTGGAGTGAGCATACTCTTCCAAAGAATCATAATGATCATCTTTCAAAATCAAATTGTGATGCTCAACTATTTCTACATCATCTTTTAATTCATCAACATATTTCTCATCAAATTTATCCTCTCCTTCCTTAGATGGTTCAATTACTTCCAAAATTGGGTTATTGCTTGTATTCAAATTGATAAGGTTATCATAATCCACATGTGTAACCCATGATTCATGTTTAACATAATTTGGAAGGTGTGAATTTTTTGGGCCATTACTTTCAACAATGTCATCCAATGTGTCATCCGAATCAGATTCATCCTCATAGAATTCATCTTTTGGTGAGTCAAGGGTTTCCAATCTGTCACATGTTTCCATACTAGTTGGATCTAGTACTCCTCCCTTGCCTAAAATCATATTCTTATGAAAATCATTGAAATTGATTTTAGCAACATCTTTTGAATCAAGATGAGTATTTTGAAGTTGATTCATACTTAAGAAAGATGGTTGATCTTGCATAGTAGGTTGAGGATTTTGAAATTGATTGAAGCTTGGGAATGATTGTTGATTCTGAAATTGATTCACACTTGAACTTGGTTGAGGTGGATAAATCATTGGGTGGGTAAAGGAGGTATTAAATGATTGAAGATTACATGATCCAAAACCCACACCATAATTTTGACAACTCAATTGTTGCTCAATTGCCATTGCTTGAGTATAGGCTTGTGACAAAGATGTGATTTGAGGCATCCCTCGCAAATATGTGGACATGGGTGAGTCAAGAGCATTGATGTATATTTGGAGAGCCACTTCTTCTTGAAGAACATAAAATGTCACTAATTGCGTATATAATCCAAAGAACCTTTCAGAAAATGACTTCACATTTTCACTTGGCCCTTTTCTAATATAGACCAACCGATTGTACATGAGGATTGGGTCAACTCGCTTTTTGTTGAATTGATTGAGAAATGTTGCCTCTAGCCGAGCCCAAGAAGTGATAGACCCTAAAGGCAGACTTGTAAACCAATCATATGCCACTTTGTCCAAGGTGTAAAGGAACATTTTACAAGCAACATCATCATACCAACTTGTTAAGTGATTCACAACAAATTTGAATGCTTGAATATGTTCTTTCGCAGTATTTGTCCCATTAGAAAAAAATCGAGGAAGACATCTCTCAAAACCAACGGGCAAATAATGTTGAACTCCCGGTATGTTCAATGGGCTACCTGTCATCCACGGTGTAAACATAGCCATTAGTGAATCTTAAAGAATATAACTTTAATACCCAAAAATTCTTTTATTTATTTATTTATTTATTTTTATTTTTAAAATCAAATCAAATCATATTATTCCTGTATGAACAATCAAAGCGTTAAGAACAGTGCATAGCAATTCCTGTAGCACTTAAATCACAATAAAATAAACCGTTTCAGCCCTCCTTCTAGCGCCAATCTGTTGAGTGGTGTTTTCACCCAGTTGTGAAAACATACTCTCCGATAGGATCCGAGTCCCAAATCCTCTGCTTGCAAAGAAATTACACAGATAATTTCTCCAAGGTTCCTTTTATGTTATCCTTTTTATACCAATGATGTTGTTCAATTTAAATGCTGGGAATACCTTAGTGCTGCAAGTGAATGTTAACAAGGGGCACTCTGGTTTATTCTATTCTGAAATTACAATGGACTCTAGGTGAATTAATCTTTATGACAAATCTATTTTGATTTCGAGCTTTGGTAGATCTTTCACATTTTCTTATTTAAATGAAGGTAATTAAATGCGTAAAATAAAGAACTAAAAGGAAAATAAAATAAAACAAAAAGAATGAACTAAGCTACGCTCAGAGTGCTACGATCTCAACTTGGCAAAACCGAAGATAATGAGGTTTCTGCACACAACCTAACCTATTGAACCTGCAAACTCGCACAATCCAGATAAGCTAGGTGCTGGTTTCTAGGGTCTTAGCTATAAATTTTCAGATTTAGGCATTCGCATGAAGCAACCGAGAGAACTCGCATTAAACTTCACCTATAAACCTAAAAATCTGAAAAAGGAAAGATAAACATTCAATCTTTGCATGCAAAAATAACTCCTCCTTTCTTGCCAATGAGATGCAACTCTCTGTATTTCTGTATTAAAATAAATGTATCAATTACAATGACAGAATGTCCCAGTTTTGATAAGACTAGAACAAGTGAAGGAAATTGCTCCAATAGCAAGCCCAGAATGGCTTGTCGCCTTTGGCTCTACAACTCTGCTAGCAGCAATTTCCAACCCCTGTATCAATCTGCTCTTCTGATTTTATACCATCTGATACGGCTCTCTATTTTTCCCTGCGTCGCTTCGTTTCACCTCCCAGAATGCATCGCTTCGTATTCCCACCTTTTCGTTGCTTTTGAATTTATGTTCGAGGCCAAAACGTTCGATATTTTCTGTTGACATGTAACGCTTCTGTAACCCTGACACCTATATGCCACGTGTTTCACACTTCCTATGCACGTTCTGTAATGGCCCCATGTAAATCATGACAAAAATTTATATCGAATTTTTATGCATGCAACTTTGCTCCTTTACTTTCATCGCAAAACATGACATGTCGTGATATCGCGACATTTTCCTGCCAGCAGCCTTGCCAATGCAACCTATCACGAAATCATGACGTTTTTCTGTTTCGAGCTGTGAGGATGCAACTTGTCATGAAATCACGACGTTTTTCATCTTCGTACGCCTCGGTCGCTACCTATCATGAAATCATGACTTTTTCACTTCGTACGCTTTTGGCCGCTTCGTCATGAAATCGTGACATTTTTCACTTGGTAGCCTTCGGCTGCAACCTATCACGAAATCGTGACGTTTTTCACTTGGTGCTCTTTTGCCGCAACTTGTCATGAAATCGTGACGTTTTTCACTTGGGCTATCTTGCTCGCGAAATCGCTACGCTTTTCCATTTCGTACCACTTTGCTAGCTTTTCGTCGCGAAATCGTGACGCTTTTCTATTTCGGGCCCTTTTGCTGTTTCCTGTCGTGAAATCGCGACGCTTTTTGCTTCGTGCCCCTTTGCTGCTTTTTGTCACGAAATCGCGACGCTTTTAGTGCCTTGCCCTGTTTGACTGGTTTGACCATGATTTTGTGACATGTCACGATTTCACGACAATTTTCCATTCTGTCTTTCTCTCTCCTCTCTGGACCACGATTTCACAACATGTCGCGATATCGTGACAATTTTTGATCAATGCCTCTTCCTGCTTGCCTGGGCCACGAAAGCTTGACATGTCGCGATATCGCGACATTTTTTGCAGCGACGGAGCAACATGTCGCGATATCGCGACACTTTTTCATTTTCGGCCGCGACGGAGCAACATGTCGCGATATCGCGACACTTTTTCATTTTTGTGCAATTTTGCCTTTTTCTTGATTTTTAGCATCTGGGTCACTGAGATCTTCTTTGAAAGCATGCAAAAAAGGTGGGTCCCCAATTTTGGGGTGTGTTGTGGATCAGCCACAACAGGATGATTGGTCCATTCATGGGAATATCAAGGAGCATCTTCCTACTCTTAGTGAATGCATGAGTAGGTGCAAAAATACATAGATATCATTAAACCCTAGGAAGTTCTACCTGATGGTACCATATGGAAAATTTCTAGGACACATAGTGTGCAGTGAAGGATTAAAAACAAATCCCAATAAGATCCATGTGATATTGCACATGGAAGAACCATACAATGTGAGTTCACTTAAAACCTTCCTTGGATCGATGGGATATTATCAAAGGTTTATTAAGAACTATGCACATGTATCCTATCCATTGGATTCATTGATGAAGAAGAATATTCCTTTCATATGGACAAAGGAGCACCAAGGAGCCTTTGAGGAGTTGAAGGCTAAGCTTGTGAGTAGTCTAATTTTGGTGTTCTTAAACTGGGATAAGGAGTTCCATGTCCATATTGATACTTCAAATTTTACAATTGGATGTGCTTTGGCACAAGAAGGATAGTTCAGGCTAGATCAACCTATTTTCTTTGCTAGTTACCTATTTTCAAGGGCAAAGAGAAATTATAGTACAATAGAAAGAGAAGATTTGGATATGGTATATGCAGTACAAAAGTTTAGGCATTATCTACTAGAAAATCCCTTTGCTTTCTATGTAGATCACCAAGATCTGTTGTACTTAATAAATAAACCAGTGATACAAGGATGGGTTAGTAGGTGGCTCATCACCCTATAGGAGTTCGTATTTTGAGTAGTAGTAAGGTTTGGTAAGAAGTATATCATTACAGACTAGTTGTATCAGATACAATCAAGAGAGCTTGTAGGAACATAGGTTTCAGATGAATTCCCTGATGCACAGTTATTTTCCATCAATGTTGTTCTGTCATGGTACAAGTTGATTGGCCAGTACCTTTCCATAGGATATTTTCCATAGGATATTATGCCAACCAATAAAAATAAAGTAATTATGAAGTCATCACCCTTCTAGTTGATAGTAGGATTGTTGTACAATAGGAAGTGATGATATCTTATGAAGATGTGTGATGGAGGAATAATTCAAAACAGTATTGAAAGAAGCAAACAAAGGCTTAGCAGGAGGACATATGGGACTAGATGTGACCACTAGAAAAATATTACTAGCTGGATTATGGTGGCCCACACTGTATAATGATGCAAAAGAGTATGTGAAAGCATGCAATACTTGTCAAAGGGTAGGAAATCCAGTGAAGATGGACTTTATGCCATTGCATCTATCACAATCCCAAGAGTTATTTGAAAGGTGGGGATTAGACTTCATTGGGCTATTGAAGACATATCATAGGTAGAAGTGTATATGCATCATAGTAGCAAAGAAATACTTGACAAAGTGGATGGAAGCAAGAGTATTACCTGATAACTCAACAAAATGTACAACAAGATTCTTGTACAAGCACGTAATCACAAGATTTGGTATTCTAATACAGATCATGAATTACCAAGGAGGACACTTCGTTAATGAAATCATCAAGACATTGACAAAAAAAATCATGATTTTGCACTCATTTTCTAGTTTGTACTATCCCAGAGCAAATGGGTAGGTGGAAGTAACAAATAAAGTCCAGGTATCTACTTTATATAAAACCCGTGGAATAGAGGATTAGATTGGGAGGGAAGGCTACCATATATTTTATGGGTATATAGAACAACTTTTAAACCAACAATAGAGCATACACCTTTCCAGTTAATGTATGGATAGGCGTCAGCGGTGTTAGTTGAATTCTTGATACCAAGTTTGACAGTCGCGATAGAGCATCGTTGGGGTGATCAAGAAAATTTGGAAGAGTGACTAATAAAACTAATCAAGTTAGAGGAAATAAGAGTTATGGAATAATTGACGATTGAGGTAGCTCAAAAAATAAGGAAGGCATGGCATGAAAAACACTTGAGGAAGTTAGAACTTAGTCCGAGTGACTTGGTTCTAAAGTTTAATGGGAAACGGGAAATCAAGCCTGGTAAGTTGAAGAATTTATGGCTTGGTCCCTATAAAGTGGTAGAAGTAATGAATAGTGGAGAAATCAAGTTACAAAACTTGAATGGGATGGAGGTACCCAACACTACAAATGGCTTAAAGTTGAAGCCTTACAAAATGCAGTGCTTATTCATTTCTTCAAAAGAGATCAAAAAAATAAGATGAGCATAAGATCAACAAAGGACTCAAGGAGAGCAAGGTCCATCATAGGAAGAGCCTGACATGGGACTCATACATTTATTTTTAGAAAGGTAGGAGACAATACCAACCATAGAACATTAGAATTTGGCACCTTGACACGGAGAAAGAAGAATATTGTGAGTGCATGTCATATTTGAAGATGGGACTGAATGAGTAGAAGACGAATATGAAGAATGGATTCCTCCAAATGAAAGAGGATATTAGGAGATAGTAATGTTACCCAGAAATAGGGGAAGGCACGAAGAAATACCCCAAGGAAATAAAAACATGAGATATCCTCAAGTGGAGTAGAGAGAACTACCCCAACAATATGAAGGATGAATAAGGATATGGTTAATAGTATGATACGAGGATAGAGTGGACACGTTTGAAATGGATGTCCCAAAAGAGAATAGGAATGAGACCATAGATGAATAATTGGTTGGACTCACTCCATTAGCTCAGATAGGACTATTATAGTAGACAATATAACTACAGACTCAACAACTGTAGGAAGAATATCAGATGTTGTGAGGTCATAATGTAAGGTTGAGAGAACAAACCATCCAAGAATTGGATAGTACAATACAAAGGTTGGATGAACAAAGAAAAACTAGGCTACAGGAGCTAGAAATAAAACCTAAGGAGAATAAAGGGATAACTCCAAGGAGTGGTATAAGAAATGATGGCACAAGCACGAGTTCACAAGTACCACCAAGTGATTCACCAATGATGAATGAGGATGCAAATATGCTTTGGTGAGACATTGAGAAAGAAAACACATCACAAAAATTATAAGGTAATTCATGGATGGATTTGAGTGACTCCAATAATAAGGAATGCCTTGGTTAGTAAGGGAACCTAGGACATAAAATAGTGATGATTATGATTACTCAGGGAATCCCTAGAATCCTTGAGATAATCATGATCCCCCAACATGCACAACAACACAACAACAACAAAAAATATCATAAGAGCATCAAATCAATCTTGATATGCAAGAATATATAAGAGCTCATCAAAAATTGAAAATACAAAGAAGAGAAGTGAGGAGATTGGAGAGATTGATGAATTTACCAACAAATTGAGTAAAATAGAGAGAAGAGAATCGAAATGACTCAAGTTCTGAGATAGATTTTTCCAATGCATATAGAGAGGTCTTGGTAACTTCATATCCATAAATATGCTTCAAGGAAATAATATGGAGGCATCACTTAGAATGTGTAGATCATATAATCAGAGCACTGTGACAACTTTCACCAAGTATAGGATGAAGTAGAAGTCCACTAGCCAACATTGAGTTGGTAGAGATAACTCCTAATAACTAATCAATGGGAGGAAGGAATATAGGACCCCTAAGGCTTCAGCCAGGAAGGGGAGGAGGTATTCGAATAAAAAATGAGCAAGGAAAAGATGATGTTACAATTAGAGGAGGAAGAGGATGAGGAATATTTTGATCCCCTACTCCTATATGGTTGGGAGATACACCCTTATCTTGTTTGAATTGGACAAGGAATATATAAGGTCTACCATGGATGGGAGGGATATTACCAAACCCCACAAGGCATTATCCATTGGGATGATCATCCCTAATATGAAAAGGACCTTGAAGAGTGGCAGGTGGTAGAGGATTAATCAAAAGGAGGTAGGAATCACCACTAGCATAGAGTAACCCAATGTTAAAAGGAATAGGATTGGGAAGACACTTGTGAGGTAGAGACCTTGTTGGTAGAGGAAGAGTGTATTTTACAAATGAAAGAAACCAGGGACAACAAAGGATTTTTTTTTTGTTTGGAAAACATCCCAAAAGGGATGCCACTTTTAGATAAGACCCAAGGAGGCAAGGGTATCCATTCTGCAAAAAAATCCCAGGACTCGGACCTGGCCTACCACCTTTGACATACTCAAGGAGAAAACAAACACACAAAACCAATTTAAAAATAAGTAAATAACAACAAAAATAATAAAATAAAATAAAAAACATGCTCCTTGAGTGTGTCAAAAACAAAAGCACAACCAAACACACACAATAAGATAAAAGAAACCACAACACGAACCACATAGAAAAACACAAGAACCACATAACAAAACACAAACAAGACAAAAACAATAGAACACTACAAAGGCATAACCCAAAAAAAACATGAAAAATAAACACAACCAAAACCTAAAAATAAATAAATAAATAAATAAAAATAAAAAATAACCAACATCAGACAATAAGCAAAAAAAAAACATAGAAAACACTCACACATAAAAACACGAATTAACACAAACAAAGAGAAACCCAAGAACAAGAACAAAAAAAACACAAGAACAATAACAAAAAACATAAAAAAAAAAAAAAAAACAAAAAAAAAAAAAAACAAAAACACAAGAACAACAAAAAATAACACAAAGAACACAAAAATAAAACAAAACAAAAGAACCCACACACCTTAAAAAAAAAACAAAAAAAAAAAAAATAACAAAAAAGAAAAAAAAAATTGAACATACCAATGACCTATCTAGACCAGAAGACTATTAAGGCAAAATGTTTGACACCACCACTCAATCAATGTGTAGAAGTCATAGTTCACTATGGTCAACTAACCAATAGAATGCTACCAAGTGTCTAGCAGATCCTACTTGGAGGTAACCCATACCTCCTCATGCATGTGAGTGCATTGTGGTGTGACCACCATAAGGTTGTCTAGGACAACAAAGGATTTGATCACCAAGTCTAGATAAAGAATTGATTTAAGGAGAAAGATGAAGGAACCACTCAAATGATAGTAGAGTAGTGAGGACATCGCTACCAAGGGATTAATCACCTATAAAACAAAAGGGAAGGACACCAAGTGAAGATACTCTAGCTTGCAATTGTACAATCCAAAAATGTACACATGGTACAAGAAGGCCAAGAAACTCAGTAACATCACAAGTAGATATAAATTGTTCTAGGGAGCAAGTGGCACCAGATAACACAACCACTCAAAATGTTACAGTCGAACCTCCAAGAGAAGAATCTGATGGGATCGTACAAGTGAATGTCACTGTGTGACTTCCACGACGATAAGTATAAATAGACTAGAAAATAAAAAAAATAAAAAAGAAAAAGAAAAAAGAAACATTAATTTTGAAAATCCCTCGGGACGCAATTAAGAAGGAAGTGGGTTGAAAATTGAAAATGATGACCTCTTCAAAGAGATAAAAATAGAAAAATTCTTTAAGTGATAAATCGTACAAGTCAAAATTAAAGCTGAAAAAGTATAAGTGAGAGATCGTACAAGTAAAATTAGAAAAAGTATATGCAAAATCATACAAGGAAGCATGTTGTATGATTTGGATAATACAGTTTATAGTTCTAGGCGTATTTGTATGATTTTCAACCATCACATTTAATTTTTGCATGTGTGAAACGGTGTGTTGTTAGAAAAGCACAAAAAAAGTTAAAATCATGTGAAAAAGCAATGAGTTGTCGATATTCCAACAAGGAATAGGGAAAGACATGCAAAGTGGTGTAATTTCAAATATAGATCGATTAGGATTTGAGAACAATTTAAATACAAGGCTCACCCTAGCAATTTTACAAATTGTACAAAGAGGAATTCGAATTTTTTAGGAGGACGAAGGTGAAAAGTGTGCAACTAAATTAAGACGTCTACATGGGAATTAAAATACATCAGTGAGTTGTAAAATTTCATGACCCATATTCTAATTCACACCACGAAGACTTTCCAAACTTGAATAAATCAAACCAAAGGAGAAAAAAATAACAAGGATTGACTCCATTAAAAATAGAATTTGAGTTCCACTAAAGAGAAACAAGGATTTATAGAAAAAGGTGTCCAAGTACGAACCAGGGTGTTGAAAAACATACATTAGGGTTCGAGGAAGTTGCGGATTAGAACCAGAGTAGAGAAATTATAGAAAAAAGGAGCTTACAAATCCTTATATGATAAAAGCAACCAAAAAAAACTAGAGGAGATAGATAATAAGAAGAATAAGACCGTACATTCATATTAAATAGCCAATTTTTTTTGTTTTTGGGGATAAATTGTGCCAAGTGTGGAAGAATTGAGAAATTGCTCCCAAAAAGCATTGAAAATATAGATAGGGTTATTTCAGCGACTGGGTCAATGAAAAATCATGGAGAAGAGGTTAAAAACATGATTTTTAGGTGAAAAAGGTTTTAAAGAGATATACTAAATGATTTTGAAGTAGACTGTATGATCTTAGGGATCTTAGGGAAAATATTATGAGATTTTAGGTAATTTTTTGGGCTTTTTGAGCTTTTTGATAAAATCATATGGAAGTGTATATATTCGACAAGGGGAAGTATCTAGAAAGGGAGATTGTATAGAGTGGTACGAACCTATACATTTTTGTGCTAAAATTGTACGATTTGCGAAAGATATAATAGTTTGAATATTGAATAGTTGGAAGATTGAAAAGTTGTATGATCTAAAGGTGGTCATGGATTGGGAAATCATATAGGAGAAAGTGGTAAAGCATACTGTATGATTTATAGTAGACTGTATGATGTTTGGAGCACTTCTAATTCAAAATTAGAGGATGTTCAAGTAGCAAGCTAATTGAAGGAATGGTGAGAAAATAATTTCAATCGAAGAGTTCGGATGGAACGGTCACTGGGACCCCTACACGAGAGAGAGTCACATCTATGTTAGTACCAAGGGTGATAATTTTAGTCTTATGGTTGGTGTGGTGCTCGTATTTGGAGGAGAGGATGATACAGGTTGTGGAGAGGGCAAGGGTACTGGAGGGCTGATCTAAGGAGAACACCACCAAGACACTGAGAGGAGGATATGGCACAAGAAAGGATCCTAAGGAAGGATTTGAGGAGTGAAGTACATTTTCTAGATCCAAATGAATATCTAAGTAGCAGATCTAAGAAATTTTAGGTTGGGATAACAAATATATCATTCATACACCATGGAGGAGAGACATACAAGAGGTGGTGGAGTAATGAACAAAACAAGAACCACCCTTGGAGGAAATATTTTGAGGAGGCTAGTGTAGCTATAACTGCATAAGTGCCACCACACTAGAAAATCTTCTTCTACAACTATTTGTTGCAGATGGTTCAGGCATATAATCCTGCAACCAGAATTTTCTATGTCAATGTGGGAAAGACGTTGGTGAAATTAGAAGTTATGATAAAGGTATTCAGAAAGAAATTTGAATTATCGAAATAGGTCAAAAAGGTAGTTAAGAAGTTGGTTGATATGATTTAAACACATCACATCATCAATTCACTTACCAATGTGAAATCATTGACATATGCAAAGATCTCGAGTGCAGGGACTGGAGGAATTAAAAAGAGCTAGCTAAAAGGAAAATATTGATCATGTGATATAAATACTATGATGGCTTGACTGTCAGGAGATGCATGAGCCACAAAGATGCCAATATGGATGGCTCAGTATGTATAGGATATCACCAAAGAAATTAAGTATGATTGGGGTACCTATTTAGAGAAGAAGATGCATGAAATACTAACAAATAGACCAAAAAAATTGGGATGAATTTCCATGCCATTGGATTGCTTTTAAATGCTATTACGGATAAGGGAATCCATTTTCCAGGTTTGACAGAACCTAGGGATGTTAAGATAGGACAAATAACCATCTTGAGGTGGGTAAAGTCATTACCAATTTAGAAGGAAGCTCCAAAGAAGTCTCAAACAAAGAAATAGTAGTAGGCCATGGTAGTACAAGAGGATAATTTCTTAGATAAGGATGTACACCCTAGAAGGAAAAGGCCTAGGAATTTAGAACATGAATTGGAACAACAAGCACTTCAACAACGGTAGTAGGAGCAACTGTCAGTTCAAGAAAGGGAGGAAATTATGGGGAGATAATCCAACCCAATACAAATAAGAAAAAGGAGGCATTGGAAAAGAATGGCAAATAATCCCATTCCAAAAAAATTAAGAGTGTACAAAAGGATCAACAAGAGGAAGAATAGTCAGAATAAAAAAATTTGGAATTGCATGACTAGAATTGGATAGAAGCAGAACAGATGTTGGAATCCCCATAGATTTTCTAGCATGACGAATTTGAAATTTTAGACTCTTCAAAAATTTGGAGGACACAAAAGTGATGTGGATAGCATAGGAGATAGTAGCCACTTCTTAGGAAGAAAAAGAGAAAACTGAGATAAGAGTGGAAGACTTTGAGAAAGAGTTTAGATAAAAGAAGAAGATTCATTTCAAATTCATAATGGGAGGAATATCAAGACAAAATAATTAAAGTGATGCATAGGAAGAGATGAAAGTATCATAGGAACAAGAAGAACCTATTGTTGAAAAAGTCATAGCAATGGAAATTCAATAGAATCAAGAGGAAGAGTAGGTGACCAAAGAGTAACAAGTGGACTTCACTGAACAAAAATAAGCCTAGGAATCGATGGAGTAGCAACAATATCAATAGGATATTGTGAATATAGAAGATTATGATGAGGTGGAGAGGACAGTAGAATGAACTCCACCAAGGGAAAAGATAAATATGAAGAGAGCACTACTAAAGCTTGGGGGAAGCTCTAGCCACCACATGGAAGAGGAATAAGACTAAACTCCTATAGAGGAGGAACTATGAAGTCTAAAAACAAGATATCTCTTGGAGGTATCATAGTTTGCAAAGATCAAAACTAAGGAGGAGGTGCAATGAGTAGAAGATAAGGTGGAACATTTATTCTCTTAGATAGGCAATGCCATAGCTAGTGCTAAATTGTAGTTTTGTATTAGATGTATGGGAGAGTTGAAGCTATGGGAGGAACAAGTGTTTCTCGAATTGGATAAGATAACATAATGGGTGAGAGATAAGGAGCATACAAGGTTAATTGTGGATATTCACATACAAAACCCATGGAAGTTACCTAGGGAAGAGGTAACAATGTTGTTGGGAAGAGATGACTTGCCAGAGGGAGTGAAAACTAATTATAGGCATCATACAAGGTTGTACCTAGATAGATCTAATTATCTGACTTGCCCCATGAACACAACAAAATTGGATTTTATGAGGGTCACTACAGGATTGGCTATCACTCCGAGGAAGTTAAACTTCCTAACACATTGGATAGAGTGGTTTAATAGAGGATTGGAGTAGATCTATCATCTCAAGGAAGCTCAAAAGGAGATAGAAGCCACTCTAAAATAAATGATTACAATGGAGGAAGAATTGGAAAAGAGTAAGGTTGTGATAGATGAGAAAATTAATGCTGATTTTGAGGCCAGACTTAGTTCGCTTGAAAAGGAGAAATGATAGGTCTCACAATGATAGAAGACAAGATAAAGAAGTTGGAGGCTCAACTCAGAGCAAAGGATAAGCATATGAAAATATAGTTGGCAAAAAAATATGAGCAATTGGTAACATCAGCTAAGAAGATAGAAGATCTCATGCAGGACAACGAAAGATATAATGAGATAGTCCTGGAGAAACAAGTGTAGTTGAGTGCTAAGAAGTATATTGTTCATGCTTTGGAGGCAGATATTCATCACCATTCGTAGACCATTATAGATAAGAATGAAGAATTAGAAGTAGCAGCTTGAATATAAGCGTACTTGCAGGAGGCTGAAGAAGAGTGCCACTAATGATGAAAAGCAATTGTGCTAACTCCTAAAGACTATCAAAGAGAAATCTAATCACCATGGGTTGAAAGTAGTAGAAATGGAAAACTACACATGAAAGTAGTAGAAATGGAAAACTACACAGCCAATTTGAAGAACCAACACACACTTCTTCAAACCCAAGTGAATGATCTAAAATTTGTGGTTGTATATTATGAGGTGTAACTAAAACAAAAGGATGAGTCAGCAAGGATACTGACCAAATTAAATGGAAGAGTAGATTTAGACAACAAATCCACCTCCTAGAAGAAGAAGTGATAAATGGATTTGCCCAAGTTTGACAATATTGGCAAGTTTTTTAAACCATACAGGTAGGAGTAAATCATACAACCAGAAGGGAAAATTGTACAAGGTGAAGGTAAAATATACAAGGCACAATGAAATGCATGGGAAATGTAATTTTAAGTTGTAATTGCGCATGTGTTTGATTATTAAGGTGTTAGACTTTGTAAAATTCTTAATTAATATAATTTGTTATGCATGGGTAGTTGTAAATAACTAATTGCCTTAGGAACAACTTTGGAATGGCCTAGGAAACATTATATAGATGGTTAGATTATCGTTATGATCTAGTGTTATTATGGTTATTGGGAAATATTATAAGTTTTGGTTGAGAAGTGTGATTGCATATCTCTATTTTTGAGTGAAATTGTTGAATAATAATAAATATTGAGCATATTTCATGGTTTCACTCACGTATTGTACTGGGATGGTAGAATAGCATTTGATAGTTTATTTCTATTGCATGTACTCCTTTTGGTTGTTATGGCTATTTTATGCATTTCTATGGAGAAATTGGATTAAACCAACACTAGTGTGGATCTGAGGAATTATCTAGAATGATGATGACATCAAGGGATACGTATTGAACACTATTTTATGAATTCTAGACATCACCATTGGATATTGATCTCTCTCAACCCTGAAAAAGTATTTTGCATGTTGATGGAAGTAGGATTAAATATCAAATTACATCCTTAGAAAAATTATCTAAGAGATATTGGTCCATTTAATATCCAATTTAGTACTTGGTTGTACCTTCTTTTTGTACAAATAATACACCAAAGTTCATACAAATCATATAGAAGATAATTATCCGATTTGGCAGTTTATGCGATTGAAGGGAATTTACCCGATTTGGTAGCATTGGGAAATCGACTTGTGTAGTTATAAAACTTTGTATGATAGCTTGCAAAACTAAATTTGAAGGATTTACTAAGTGTGAAATCATACAATATCTATTACTATAAGATTTGGGATCGTATAGTGGTACAATTTGGGTTCCATACAATTTATTTAGTTGTCGCACATTACTAGCTGTGAGGATTGTACGGTTGTACGATTTGGTACGTCGATTGGGAATAGTAAGTTGATAATTCTAAGCCTCACAAAACTACCTCCCCATCAATAATATTGCTCCCCTATGGTACATATGGGGTAAATAACTAGGTACAAGTCACATTTGAGATTTTTTTATTAATTTTACAATTTTTGATGAAATTGGACCATTAGATGTGATTAAATGTCTAAACTAAAGCTCATGATGTTGATAAAATGAATGCATTTATTGCTATTGGAGGTCTATATTTGGGTACAAATATGGCAATATACAAATTTTTGGGCCATCCTAGGGTGTAGTGGTCGCGCCGAAATGTGATCGCTCCACCCCAGGATGATCATGACTTTTTGGAAAATACAAAAGTAAAATTTCCAATTTTTATAGTCATTATGATAGCTGGCAATGAGAGAAAATTGAGATGTGATGTGGAAGAGAGATATATTTATCTATAATAGTACTGAAATTGCACTAGAGGACCATGATGGACAAGGCAGAGGCTTTGACAAGCAATGGAGTGAGAGATTCTAAGGTAGAACTCTCAATCCTTCGCTTGTAAATTTAAAAATTTAAAATGAACCTCACTAATTAATGGGTACAAGGAACCTCATTAAACTATAAGAAATGAACCTCACCCTAGTTTGGGAATGTAGATTAGGTTATATTAAGGGTATTTTAGGTTTAATTTTTGCATTTTTTAGGAGGATAAAGTACCCTATGTAGGTGCCATTGCAGGGCCTTCCTGGGCAGGAAATATGCCCCTCTGGTGGAAAGGGGGTCATAAAGGGGTCCGATGGCTAGATTTGAAATCCAAAAATAAAAAATATGATCATTGGTATGGTCGTCCTAGGGTATAGCAGCAGTGCTTGGCGATCGTATAGGGATTTTTTATTTTTTATTAAATTTTTTATTTGATTTTTGTGTTGTTGGGTGTCATACTTTGATGGCTCGAGATAGGGAGCCCACTATGTTCATGAATTTATGAGGGGATATCAATAGATATTATTGGGTATGGTTTGGGATTATTAACTTAAGATAGGTAGTGCGCCTATTGACAGTGATGTCAAATCAATATTATCTTACGACCCTGGCTCATCGTTGGGATAACAGGACCAACACATTCCATATCTCTACTAGAGAGATGAATGTCACATTAGAGGATGTCTACAAGATTTATAGGATCCCCATTGAGGGGCTAGCCATCACTTCTTACCATATTCGAGAGTGGTTGAGGGTTCTACAATGGGTTTTTTATGCTAGAGAGGATGAGGCACTAATAGACATAAACCATGGTGGGGTCTTAGTGAGTGATTGGTATGAGGTATGCATCTTCTCTAGATGGCAGATGATAGCTATGTACATTATATATAATGTACTACTTATAGACTCATTAGGAGCAAGGTTCCCTTGGAAACTCCTAGACATAATGCAAGACCTATTAGAATGTGACCTAGTGCATCCTATCACACTACTAGTGCACCTAATTGATGAGCTATATGAGATCCAACATCGGTGGTAGATGGGATTGAACTGTAGTTTATTTCTACAGATTTGGGAATATTAGCATGTTAGGGTGGACTGGACCATCGGATTACCAGTGCATTGAGCTAATTTAGGGGATACTAATAGTGGGTATGCTACTTAGTGGATGTGATATCAAGATATTGGTCAAATTTATCCACATGCAGGGTGATTTGTACACTATACTGATTCCTTGGACAGACCTCAGCGAGATAAGGTCATTTGGAGGTTGTACTTGGATTTCCTTGATTAGATAAAGGTGATAGGGTACCTGGTGAGGGTAAGTCATGAGATATGGCTCATAAAATTCCATGGGACTAAGAGAGAGTACTTTCATTACTCTTGCATGACTCAAAAATTTGGTATTGTCTAATCGTGCTAGGGAGCCAATCCTCTATCATCATGATAACGACGATATACAATTTGAGCTACCTCAAGTGGAGGCACTATAAATAGATGTGGATCCTGTATTGGTAGATATTAGTTTAGAGGAACTAGGGACTAGTGTAGAGTATGACACCTAATGTATCACTTGGCTATGGCAGGGTGATGATTTGATGGGTAGACCTACAACATCGATAGAAGAGGAGGATGATGATACTAATTAGCGATGGGTACATCATAGGATATAAGGCAAGTGGGGGTAGGCTATAAGATAGATAGATGAGGCCTAGGATAAGGAGGAGGTTGATGAGGAGGATGCCTTGAGTGATGAGGTGGCACAATTGTGAGCATAGTTGTAGGTTGTACAAGCGCAACTACAAAATTCCCATAGGTAGTTGGTTAAGCAGGATACATCTCTCACTATTGCTTAGATTTAGCTAAGCATAAGATACAATATATGGTGGGGGTATGCTGAGGAGAGATATATCCTCAAGTCCCATGTGAATATAGCGCAAGCCATGATAACAGGGTTACAATGGAGATGGACACTTTTGAGACTTAAATGATAACCATGGTAGATAAGAGGGATGCTAGGATAGCAGAGCAGGACACTCTACAGTTTCAGCTAGAAGCTGCAACTATAGGTTAGAGTGCACCATTTACTCCAACCACATAGGGGCCAACAACATCAAGTGGGGATGCTAAGATCAGGAAACTGTAGAACCTCATAGAGGATACTATGACCCAATGTAGAGCAGATGCAGCCTACATCATTGATATGGAGACTCAGGTTAGGCTATGTGGGGGTAGTCTTCCAGAGAGGTCTACAATAGGGGGCTCCCAATGGAGCAGGCAGAGTGAGTCTAGATAGTCATCAATGCATCCCAATCATAAGTTAGCTTCACGATCAGAGAGATCAACACCTAGTGGCTCTAGGAAACCTCGTAGAGATGAGGCCGAGGATGGACATGACTCTAGTAGTGTAGGCCTTGCTTGATGTATCAACATGTATTTACCATTATTTTGAGTGTAAGGTCTAAGGACTTACATAGTTGTAGCCTATGAGAAATTTTGTATCATGATGTACTTTATTTTTCACATATATATATGATCTTCTTTTATGGCTCATTATGTGTTATGGTTTTGATTTATGCTATAAATACATTGATTGATGTAATACTTATATGATGATGTGATATTCTATATATGTGATGTACTAATGACATAAAATAGTTAGATGATGGATTGTATGATTAGATTCTATGATCTAGATGTATGGATGTACTGCTATGTATGCATATATGGATGCAGTAGTTAATGTAAAATGCATGTTTTTATTTGTTCAATTGTTTATGCATTTAATTTTTGTTATATGATATGGTGGATATAATGTGTATGTAATGCATTAATTTTATGAGGATTTTCTAATGCAAATGCACATGTATGCTTTAATCACTTAAAACATAATGAATGAATATAATTTGTGTTTAAAAAACTAATGGCAGACACCACATAATGTATAAAAATCATGAATAAAATGTGAATCCTTAATATAAGAATTAAACATTTATCCGTGCATATATGAGATGCAATGACATGAGAGGTAGAGGTTTTACCTATGAGATTTTGAAAACTAAAAATGTATTAATAAAATAGTCAGTGGTCGTCTAAATATCATTGTTGATATCCATCTAGTATCTATCCTATTTTATGAACACCCCTTATTAAGCAAAATTTCATAAGAAAAACTATAATTGCTTTCTAAGATGATTTGTTGCTTTGAGGATATTTTTGATGTTTTCCATGAGACTCAAACACCCTAGTTGATTGATTCAATAGTTGTATAATCACTCAAATGATTCCTAAAAGATACAAGTTTGTTAAGAATATTGAGATATTGATTATCCCTATGTGTTCCAAGTGAATGTATTAGATGAGCCATAGGACTACCTCATTTCTAGACAGGTTTTGTTCAACCCATTACTGTAATGAGGATCACCCTATGGTCATCATGATCCTAAGTTTGGACATAGTTAGACTAGACTAATAGGAAATACAAACCACCTAAAGCTAGCTCATACATAAGCTGACATTGATCTGTATAAAAAAAGGTCACTAATATGACAGACATATCTCCATGCATAAGGCCACTCCATTGTCAGACGGGTTTCATTCAATTCATTGTTGTAATGGAGATCACCCCATGACTTTTGGAAAAATAAATATTCTAGGGATTCAAGCTCATTACCCCATTCTTTTATTTTAAGTGCTTGGGATACTTTCTCATGCTTAGTAGTGAAAACCACTTTTTATTTTTTTAGCAAGGTATTTGTTTAGTGATGAAAATCACTGTTTATTTTGCATTATTTTGAGAATTTGCTCATTTTGTAGAAGAGCAAAGGATTTTTTGGGTAGGGAGGAGCTTGCCATTTTTTAAATTATCAACATGCTAGACCATGCACATAATAATATGAGGAAGGAAAATTTTTACTTAAGATGACCAAGACCACTTTGTAGTGTTATCCTTCCTTGTTCAAACTCGAATTGTTAATGTGTAGCATTGTTTTGGGATTTTGACATATGCAAAGTACTATCAAAACTAGACCCCACTTTCTAAAATCCAAGATATGTTTTTACAAAATTCAAAAATATCACTAGGGATGGCTGAATGACTGAAAACCCCTTGTATACACCCTATAGCAACTCATAAGTTGTGTTGAAAAACATAGTTACTCACAAGGAAAATATGTATGTTAAGGATGTGTGGATTCATGATTATCATACAAACATGGTGTCATTCATTAGAATTTAAACAAAAACTATCCTAATGCAAGTGCAATGGATGAATATGCCTAATGCAATGTAACTAATGAATGCTTATAATAAAAATTCGTGATAATAGAATGTAAATATTTTTTGTGTTTTAATTTTTTGCATGGCTTTTGTGTTTTTATGTTTTCTGATTTGTTTGGAATTTTGATGATTTTTGTTGTTTTTATGATTTTTGATTGTTTTATGATTTAAGTATAAAATACCCATAAATAAATAATGTTGAGAGGCTCAGGATCCTCAACACCTTCTAGAAAAGTTAGGCGATAAGTACTTAGTCCTATATTCTTCGTGATGATAAAGAGACCTAACCAATTGGCTGCAAATTTATCTCGCAGATGAGGTGATAGGTTTTAGTTATGTTGGTTCTCTTTAAGCACAATATCCCCAACCTTAAAGTCTCTTAGATGGACTTTATTATTATAATATTGTTTAATACGATCTTGGTGGAGATGCTCAAGATCATTCACTCTTTTCTCATAAAGAAGGATCAATTGATCGAGGTGAGCTTATCATGAAGTATCATCATCAATGAAATATTTCAATGAGAATCACAATGATGGAATTTATAATTCCAAGGGTATAATGGACTTAGTACCATATACTAGAATAAATAGGGTTGTCCCTATGGGTTTCCAATGCTAGTTTGATAAGCCCATAAAGCTAGAGGTAATTGAAGGTGCCAATCCTTATGATTCTCTTTAATGGTTTTATTCAATATGGCAACTACAATTTTATTAGAGGCCTCTGCTTGCCCATTTTATTGTGGATAATAAGGTGTTTCAAAGTTTTGTTGATGTTATATTTGAACATTAAAGCCCACACATCTTTTTTCTTTAATTATGTTCCATTATCCAATATTATTTTAGATGGAATACCAAAATGACATATAATGTTATGGAGTATGAAATCCACTATATGAGCTCTAGTCTTACTGGTTAAAGGGATTTCTTCCACCCATTTAGTAAAATAATTAGTGGTTGTGATTATGAAAGTGTGACAACCTAATGAAGGAGGAGATATCTTCTCGATTAGATTGAATCCCCACTGAGAAAAATGCCAATTCGATTAGATCAATTGCAAGGCCTGATATGGTAGGTACAAGAGATTAGCATGATACTAACACTTAACATACTTTATAACATATGAGCAACAATCATTCTCCATCGTGGGTCAATAATAGCCCATTATAAGGATACGCTTGACAATAGCCATTCCATTGAAATGGTCACCATAGGTACCATCATGAGCTTGTGTAATTATCGAAGCGGATTATTGGATCTGGAGACAATGAATAAGGATTCCATGGTAGCTTCATTGATATAGAATGTCTCCTAGAAAGACATATCTAGTTGCTTTATATTTAAATCCTTGTTTTATGGTATGCAACAATCCTTGAGGGATAGTTTCAAGTTTCAGGTAATATTTTAATTGGATGAGCCAATCTTGATAAGCTTAAGCTTCAACTGACTAAACAACTTGTTCCCAATGCAATTCATTATGTACAAATATGGATTGGGTGATAACCTTATTATGAATGGTAGTGGCATTCTATGGACCTTGTGATATCAAAGACCCCTAGGATGCTTATTTTAGAAATTCTTGGGATTTGTAGAACCACTCATGATTTGGTTTTATCTGAATCATGTGGATTGATTCCTTATTGTTTGGATCCTTGAGCTAAATATCCTAGCCTTTATGACACAATCCTTGCTAGACTAGATGAAATAAAATTATCAGTGGCCCCACTATCTATCAAAATATTTACTTGCTTATTGAAAACCTTACCTTTCACAAGTAATGGTGTGGCTTGTCCCTCTAGCTTCTACTTCCTAGTTGTAGCATAGATCCAATATTTTGATTCCTTTCCTTTTGCATTATTTGTGCTAGTCCCTGCTTGATATGGACACTATTTATAGTAATGAGATCCTGACGGGGACGGGAACACCAGACTCTTACAAATTCAACTTTTCATTAAAATTTTGCAAAAAATATTTACATGCATACAATAAAACAGCCCGCAGGCGTACATTAACCAGAGATTGTTTGGTATTTTCTCCACTCTGTTCCTCCCCTGTTCTTCGGTCCACCGTCCCCACATTACCCAAATTTCGGGTTTTTATCGAGGCCCCCGCTCCTCTCGGTAATTAATGCCCCGCCTAAAACAAAATTTAAATTTTCCTTTCCCCCCCGAGAATTCAAATTCTTCGACATTAATGGGCCACTGCCCGATCCACCAAAACGCTTGCATTGATGGCCCTGCACCGCCCGCTTTGCTCAGACCGTACTCTGCACTGCCGTCTCCCCCATACTGGCCATGCCCTGCAACAGCGGTTTGTCGAAATACTTCCATAAAGTGGTTGTCCCCGTTTAATGCACGCGGCTGTCCATTTTCTTTTGTAATACGTGGCCTTCATCTTTCTCTTGATACACGTAGCTAACCGCGTGTAAATTTGGCTTTGCCCTCTTCTTATCGCACCATCTCCAATACACGTGCCCTTCTCAACCTTTTTGATACACGTGGCTGTCCACGTGTCAATTTTTGGCCTTGTCTGGCCGTCCGCCTCTAAGCTTGGTCCTGTCTTCTCATTGGCCACGATATCGTGACCCAAACACTGCCTTGACACTGTCCATTTAATACCGTCACGATATCGCGATGTCGCGATATCGCGACCCAACCACCGCCGCGCCTTGCTTTTTCAACATCGTCGCGATATCGCGACGTCGCGATATCACGACGGAGATCACCCCTTGCATTAGCTTCTCAACAAACGTCATGACATCGCGACGTCGCGATATCATGACGGAACCCTCCCTATGCTCCAACTGCAAACAAATGTCACGATATCGCGATGTCGCGATATCGCGACGTCGCAATATTGCGATAGAACTGGTCCCTGCCTTTGCCACCACTTCGGAGGTTGCGATTTCGTGACATGTCGCGATTTCACGACCTCCCCAACTTTTGCCTTAGCTCTTCTACCAACTTCCCCTTCTGCTTTGCAACATCTTCCCTCCTCCAGAAAGGAACCAAAATACATCAAAATACAAAAACTTAAAGAAAATTTAGAAGGATGCAAGATTGCCGACACTGTTACCGGATGCTCCTACATCAGACACCCGGGGTAACAAGAGAAGTGACCTTCACTTCTAGGTTGTTCGGTCCGCGTCCTTTGTAATATTTTTGAACACCCATCAACCTTTACAACCTGTTCAAGTTCTGTTTCTTGGCAAAAATTTCTGCCTTCTACCAGACAAATTCTGGCATTACTGCACACTTTCTCATCTTCGGTCTGCAATGGCTTCAACTTGTGCCGCACTCCATCTTTCACCAAGGAGTAAGTATTTGCACGACCATCATGCACTGCATTCCGATCAAACTGCCATGGCCTTCCCAACAGCAAATGGCAAGCATCCATGGGGAATACATCACATAGGACTTCATCCTGGTATCTCCCAATCTGGAACGTGACTAAACACTATTCTCGGACCCAAGCTCTGTGGTCCTTCCGCAACCATGCAATCCGGTACGGGTGCGGGTGTCTCCTCCTTTCCAACTGCAACTTAGTAACCATCTCCTCGGAAACTAAGTTGTCTGTACTCCCATTGTCTATAATGACATTACAGACTTTGCTTGCACTTTTGCACCGGGTGTGGAACAGGATTCTCCTCTGTTCAGATTTGTCTTCCTCACTCAACATGGTCCTCCTCACAATCATTGCTTCTCCCTTTTCAACTTCTTTAGAATGTTTTGAGTCAGCATCTTCAACTGCCACAACTGCTCTGGCAAGACCCACTGGCCGCTTGTTTGTCCTTTCTCGATGTTGTGGACACTCAAATGCCCGATGTCCTTCTTCTCCGTAGTGGAAACATGTTCCACGAAATACTCCTCTTCCATACCCGCGTCCAGATCCACCTCTTCCCCTCGGGTAGCCATTATTCTGAACTTGCGGTTTGGATTCTTCATCTTCTTCTTTCTGACCTCGACTGCTGCTCTCCTCTTCTTTCTTCTCTTCTTTTCCTTCTTTCTTTCCACCGTTCTTTCCTCTCGGTCCTTTCACTTTTTGCTTGCTGTCAAACCTTCTGTTCAACTTTTCTTCAACCTTTAAAGCAAATTGGTAAGCATCTTCGATGGTGCTTACCCGAACCAAGCTCAACTCCTCCTGCACACTCGGTCTCAACCCATTAATGTAACGGGCCACTTTTTCCTTGCTTGCTTCCAAATGCCCTATTCTGATGGAGATTTTATAGAACTCCTCCGTGTATTCTTGAACTGTTCTATTCATCTGCCTCAAGCTCTACATTTTATGTAACAGGTCCAGTTCATAATCTACGAGAATAAACTACCTTTTTAATTTCTCCACCATTTTGTCCCATCTGGTTATCCGCTCCTTTCCTCTTCGGTTTCTCTCTAGCTGTACCCCCTTCCACCAAATGCTAGCATGACCCTTCAGTCGGGTCTTAGCAAATCTGACCCGGTTAGGGTCTTCAATCTCCTCATATTCGAAGTACTCTTCTAAATCATTCACCCAGTCTATCAACTCCTCTGGGTTCAAGTTCTTGGAATACGTAGGAACTTCTAACTTCGGCCTCTTCCCGATCTGGGATATGGCCTTGTACAATCTGGCTTGTGCCGGATCTACATCTTCTTCCTCTTCTTCAAACTCATTCTCCTCTTCCACTTCATCCTCACTGTCTGCATCCCTTCTCGGCTCACGTCCTCTACGTAGTTCTTCCTGCAGGGCCTGAACCTACCACTGTAATGCCCGGAAATCTTCCCCTGCTGTGCCTCTTCCACCAACGGGGTTTCTCCTTGGAGGCATCTTCACCGGATCTCAAGCACTCCCATAAGTCCTGGTACAACTGCCTCTACTTTGGCGGTCTGCTGTACGCTTAGGAACTCCCGCTCTGATACCACTGACGGGGACGGGAACACCAGACTCTTACAAATTCAACTTTTCATTAAAATTTTGCAGAAAATATTTACATGCATACAATAAAACAGCCCGCAGGCGTACATTAACCAGAGATTGTCTGGTATTTTCTCCACTCTGTTCCTCCCCTGTTCTCCGGTCCACCGTCCCCACATTACCCAAATTTTGGGTTTTTATCGAGGCCCCCGGTCCTCTCGGCAATTAATGCCCCGCCTAAAACAAAATTTAAATTTTCCTTTCCCCCTCGAGAATTCAAATTCTTTGGCATTAATGGGCCACTGCCCGATCCACCAAAATGCTTTCATTGATGGCCCTACACCGCCTGCTTTGCTCAGACCGTACTCTGCACTGTCGTCTCCCCCATACTGGCCATGCCCTGCAACAGCGGTTTGTCAAAATAATTCCATAAAGTGGTTGTCCCCGTTTAATGCACGCGGCTGTCCATTTTCTTTTGTAATACGTGGCCTTCATCTTTCTCTTGATGCACGTAGCTAACCGCATGTAAATTTGGCTTTGCCCTCTTCTTATCGCACCATCTCCAATACACGTGCCCTTCTCAACCTTTTTGATACACGTGGCTATCCACGTGTCAATTTTTGGCCTTGTCTGGCCATCCGCCTCTAAGCTTGGTCCTATATTCTCATTGGCCGCGATATCGCGACCCGAACACTGCCTTGATGCTGTCCATTTAATATCATCACGATATCGCGACGTCGCGATATCGCGACCCAACCACCGCCGTGCCTTGCTTTTTCAACATCGTCGCGATATCGCGACGGAGATCACCCCTTGCATTAGCTTCTCAACAAACGTCGCGACATCGCGACGTCGCGATATCACGACGAAACCCTCCCTACGCTCCAACTGCAAACAAATGTCGCGATATCACGACGTCGTGATATCGCGACATCGCGATATCACGACGGAACTGGTCCCTGCCTTTGCCACCACTTCGGAGGTCACGATTTCGTGACCTCCCCAAATTTTTCCTTAGCTCTTCTACCAACTTCCCCTTCTGCTTTGCAACATCTTCCGTCCTTCGAAAAGGAACCAAAATACATCAAAATACAAAAAATTAAAGAAAATTTAGAAGGATGCAAGATTTCCGACACTGTTACTGGATGCTCCTGCATTAGATCCTCAATAATTGTATCACCCTTCCCTAGGTCCTTGCTATTTTTTAGGTTTCTGATTCCCGATTTTAACTATTGGAGCTAGAACTTGCAACTTCTATGGTTGAGGTTTCATATTATTGGGTTTATTATCCTTCCTATGAAATTTCTTCTTGAACTTCTTTTGATTTCCATTAGGTTTATTCTCAATATTTTGGGGGGTTCTTAGCCTTTTGATATTGATCAGCATCCCATTTTACAAACCCATCACTACTCCTATTCTTTAGTTCCTATCGAGCTTTCTTGGGTAGGGTGTCGTATTTATAACAGAAGTGTGAATCTATTTTCATTTCTATGTCATATGCCTTTTGCAATGATTTAGGCTCCTGCATGTCTACATCATGCTTTATCCTAGGCTCCAATCCAAGAGTAAACTTGTGAACCCGTATTTTCTTATTATAAATAGGTACATATTTAAACAATCTTACCAGCTTCTTGTAGTACACCTCCACTATACTGGTTCCTTATTCCATACTAGCAAATTCCTCAAACTTTAAGGTATAGAAATGCTCTATTAATAATCTCTTCTTAAATATGTTTATAAATTTTTCCCATGGAGTATTAATAGGTTCAATCTTAGTTTCCTCATAGTCGGTTTCCTACCATTCTAAAGCAGCCCCTTCCAGGTTTATTATAGTCCAAAGTGTTCGAGTTCCTGATGAGTAGCCTTTTAATTTAAAGTAAATCTCTACTTCTCTTAGCCATGCTTTCGCTGCATCCCCTTGACCTCCCCATAAAACTTGGAGATACTAATGTTTTTCATGTCCCTAGTTGTTTCATTTTTTGTTAAGGCTTTAGCTTGCACTTGTTCTATAGTTAGTCCACTATCTATACCAATATCTGAGCCTTGAGCTTACAAATTCTGGTTCACAATAATTTCTAGTAATTATCTTATTTGATCCTACATAGCAGCGATCATAGCGATGAGGTATTCTACCTCCCTATTGGGGCTTATTGGTCCCCCGTCTTGGTTTTCTTCTTCGACATTAATTTTTTGATTTAGTCTAGGTATAGGTATTCCTCTTTTTGTCCTAGGTGGCATATTAACTTGGTTCCATCCAAGAAAGAAGATTAGATTATAGTTTTATCTTAAGTTGTATCTCTAATTCAAGCCATAATACAGAGTTCTCTTGCTATATGTATTAACAATATAGCTAGGTTAATATCCTAGGCTAGGATGTGTCACTAATACCAAAGCCCATACTAAGTTATCCTAACATCCACTATCCATTGGGATTAATTCCTATCAGATTTTAGCAAATAGGGTATTCTAGGTCATCCCAAATTTAGCCTATACCTTAAGAAAGCCTTCATTGGAGACATATAATTCCATTTAGCACACATAGAAGCTCTATACCCTCATACCTAGAGCTATGATACCAAATGTAATGACCCAAAAATGTACAAATAGAAAAATACAAAAATAGAAAAAGTTTTTTTACTAAGGAGAGAGATACATGAACCCTTCATAAACCCCTAACCCAAACTGATATTTGCCTGAATTTTGAATTTCCTAAGTTTTCCTGAAAGCTAAATATCATGAGGTACCCTAAAAAAAATCCCATCTACATAGATGTATCATGTGTTATTGCAAATAAGCCTAACTATCCCATCACTCTTGATGAGCTAGACATATCACCACAAATCAATCGAAGGTATACACACATCACCAAACCATACACAAGACATTATGTGTCGGTGTGCTACGAGTATTGTGAGGTAATCTATCCATCTTGTCTACATGATGATCTATCTTAACTAATATGTAGTCTCTCTCCACAACTTAGTCATTTATCTCACTAAGGGGGTCTCAATTCCCTTAGGTCTCCTACGTTCACCCCAAGGGGTTCTTAATTCCCTTAGGTCACCTATGTTCACCCTAAGGGATTCTCAATTCCCTTAGGTAACCTTTGAGTTCACCCTAAAACTCTACTCTCTGATTTTATTATTACATAACCAAACAAGAATACATCAAGATACTAAAATAAACAAAGTAAAATCACTAAGCATCCAGAAAATAAAGGAAGGAATAACACTAAAATATAATATCATAAAAAAATAATCAATTACATATTATAACCAAGCATGGTATTAAATTAAAAGTACATTCTCTAAACCAATAAATAGTTATTGAATTAGATATTGCATGGTAAATCCTTCATAATTTAAAGAATATTACATTAACTACATCAAGGATATCTCTCCACAATTCTAGTCTATTTGAGCATAAGTAAATCAACATAAAATACAATTACCTATACATTGATTCCATTGAACTCCTTGCTTCTCCTTGCTTCCCATTGGTTCTTTGAGGTATTAGGGGATCAGGGTACTCATGGTTTAGGATAGGCATGCCTCTAAATTCATCTATTCATTTACATTGTCAAATTGCAACTATACAAAATTCAATTAAGTTTCCAACCATCTAATGCATAGTGGATATTATAAAAGATCCTTTAGTTTTATCTTCACCTCTCAAGTTCCATTAGATATCCATAAAATATGTACTACTTAGATCAATGTCTACCTTTAATCAAATCCATTCATGTCTTAAAGCATTAAAGTACCATACCTTTAATCTCTAAAAAAATCCTTCATTCATTCACTAAATCAAAGCCCCATAACTTCAATTCAAAGAATAAATCTAACATCCTTTTAATTCACAATTCCAATCAAATATAATATTTTTTTAAAGCATTAAAGTCCCATACCTTTAATCTCTAAAATAATCTTTCATTCATTCACTAAATCAAAGCCCCATAACTTCAATTCAAAGAATAAATATAACATCCTTTTAATTCACAATTCCAATCAAAATTAATATTGTTTTAAAGCATTAAAGTCTCATACCTTTAACCTCTAAAACAATCCTTCATTCATTCCCTAAATCAAAGCCCCATAACTTCAATTCAAATAATAAATCTAACATCCTTTTAATTCACAATTCCAATCAAATCTAATACTATTTTAAAGCATTAAAGTCCCATACCTTTAACCTCTAAAACAATCCTTTTAACATAAACTTTATCCTCAACTTTATAACATAATTATGTTTTCTTTTGAAGCCCTTTTAGTAAAATCTACATCATAGACTTACTAATCAAAGATTCACAACCTTATCTAAAGATTCACTACTTTAGTTAAAAATAACCACTTCATGATCTTACTAAACAAAGGTCTTACTTTAATTAAAATCACATAAGGTAAATCTTATTAATTAAAGGTCTTACTTTAATTAAAATCTCATAAGATAATTCATATTAATCAAAGGTCTTACTTTAATTAAAATCTCATAATCTATTTTTTTTTTTTTAAACATGGTGGAATTGGTAGCTGCCACAAATTTGGGTAGGTTGTCTAGCTTTTATGGCCACCACAATATTAAAAAATGTCCATCCCAAAATCTGCCACATAGATCTCCGTACAGTCCACCCCTATAACCACCATGCCACAATCATTTTAAACCTTTTCGCCACTGAAATCACCTGGAAAGGGACAAGCATTCAGTCCGACGAGGCCCGAGATTTGAACCTTGGACCTTCGTCCCCCTTACGAGGTTTGGGGGAACCAATTGGTCTACACCTTGGACCTAAATCTCATATTAATCAAAGGTATTAATTTTATTAAAATCTCATAAGATAATTCATATTAATAAAAGGTCTTACTTTAATTAAAATCTCATAAGATAATTCATATTAATCAAAGGTCTTACTTTAATTAAAATCTCATAAGATAATTCATATTAATCAAAGGCCTTACTTTAATTAAAATCTCATAAGATAATTCATAATAATCAAAGGTCTTACTTTAATTAAAATATCATAAGATAAACCCTATTAATCAAAGGTTATATTTTAATTAAAGTCACATAGATAAACCTTACTATAGTTCCCAAGAACTTAGACTATTATGACTACAAGCAACGCTTCCCATTTAAACACAAGTGGTTTCCCACTACAAGCGACACTTCCCATACACATGTGGTTTCCCATATACATAGCGTCTCTCACTTAGACACAGGCGGTTTCCCACTACAAGAACTCCCACTTAAACATAGGTGGTTTCCCACTACAAGTAGCGCTTCCCATACACAGGTGGTTTCCCATATACGTAGCGCTTCTCACTTAGACATAGGTGGTTTCCCACTACAAGCAGTGCTTCCCATACATAGGTGGTTTCCCATATATGCAACACTTCTCACTTAGACACAGGTGGTTTCCCACTACAAGCAATGCTTCCCATACATAGGTGGTTTCCCACTACAAGCAGTGCTTCACATATACAACACTCATACTTAAACACAGGTGGTTTCCCACTATAAGCAATGCTTCCCATACATGGCTCGTTTTCCACTACAAGCAATGCTTCACATAAATAGCACTCCTACTTAAACACAAGTGGTTTCCCACTACAAGAAATGCTTCCCATACACAGGTGGTTTCCCACTACAAGCAGTGCTTCACATACACAACACTCCTACTTAAACACAGGTGGTTTCCCACTACAAGAAGTGCTTCACAGATAGAGAGAACGTAGCAGAGGCATTGTTTATTTATTTTTAAACATAAAGAAGATATACAATGCCTTCCAAAAGCTTGATGATGGTAAGTCCCAAATTCCATGCTTCTAAAAACCACAAATGAATCCCACGGAATGCCCAACTCGAGCTAGATTCCCACTTTAGTTTTAATTAAAAAGAAGGTTTCTAAATATTTTGAAAGAGATTCATCATGCTATAGGGGGGGTTTAACCAGGTTTCACTACTCATTCATTCATCATACCAAAATCATGTATAAATGGATAAATATTTAAAAACCTCCAACCTTAATACTCCTGCGAGATAGAATCCGGTGTCATCTTGGTTACTTCTCTTCCTTTGCTTGGTGTGCGCTCATGTCTCTCCCAGATCACCTGCTCTATGTCTTCCTCTATTTTTCTCCTTGTTCCTCCTTTTCCCTTACACCATACGTGCTCCTTTCATTCTAGATGGCCCGTCTGTCATCCTTCCTTCTCCAATCCTGAGCCAACCTCGAGCCCGATTTTCTTCAATGCTTTTGTCCCTAATCTTATATTTCTCGTGACAAGCAGTTCTTTAATCTCTTATTTCCACATTTAGAAATTAATAGTTATTTAATCTCTTATTTCCACCTTTGGAAATTAATAGTGCCCTAGGTTATTTACGTAGATTGTACTATATAAGGAAAGGGATATTTCCATTATTAAAATAAAGAATGGTACCTTTTAATAAAATATCTCTGACATGATTTTTTTTACCATTTAGAATATATTTTATTTTATTTAAAAAAATTTCATAATTGGTTTCTTTTTTTTAATAAAAGATTTCTATTTATTCTTAAATGAATTTTTCATTCATTTCTATTAATTAAAGTCTATTAATAAATTTACATTATCATTAAAATGAACTTCTTTAATTATTTTAGATGAACTTCCATTTATTAATTAAAATGAATTTTATTAATGAGTTTAAATGAATTCATATCATTATTTAATCAAAACCTCATTAATAAATTTAAATGAATCTCCATTTAATTTTTTATTATTAAGAATAGAACATATTGTAATACCCTAAGATTAATTTATGAGTTGTATTAAATATTTACTACAATAATTGAAGTTCATTTGAATAACATTTCCAATGTTAGACTTATAAATATAAAAAACTTAATTGTGACTAGCTCTATAATTATTAGAAGGCTGATCTTGTTTAAAATATCCATCCAATAATTTAAGAAGGGAATACTATCTTTCATAAATAACAATTTATATAATTGTTTTCCTTTTCTACCTAATTTAGTTGTAGTATATGCAAAAATTATTTCAATGAGAAAGCAAAAAAAATCATAGGACTCTAATACATTATATTTTCTCATGTTAAATAAAAATATTGGATGCAAATTCATAAGTCAATACAAGAAACTATTACAATGAACTATTCAGTATTTTGCTAATCATAATAAAATATCTATAATATTTTATTTTATAACCTCTTCTAAACAATTCCTAGACAATTATAAAAATTATTTTTTTGTTACATAGATGAATTGGTTACAATCACAATTTTTAGTAACTGCCAGCATAGCTGGCAGGGTTCAAACTATCAGTGAATGCTTCCAACACACCCATCGTCTCATTAATGGTAACCCAACATGATATGGGGACCACCGGATGCACAAGGTTCACACCGTCTTCGTCAGTTTGGTTCAACACAGGGCATGAAGGGGACCGTCGGACAACTAGGAAACAAATCACTTTCATCAGTCTGGTGCAACACGCAGAGGATTCAGATAGGGCTACTGGCTATGCATGGGCATGTCCGTGGGATTGGAACCTAGGTCTTCTCTCGATAAGGACACCAACTTATCAATCCACCTAGACCCACGGACACAATTATAAAAATTATGACAAGGCCTATTCAAAATAGTAACAGGGTTTTGAAAAATTTACAATAGATGCTAAGTAAACCAAATGATAACAAAAATAGAAGGAATACAAGATATTTGATACTACAACATAAAATACCAAAGAGCAAAGCCTTTAAAATTTTTAGGGATTTTACGTCTAAATTTGAAGGAAAAAGGAATTATTAGGAATGCATTTAAATATAAGATTATACTTCTAATTATGAAAGTAAATAAAAATGAATGAGATATCACCCGTTAAGTAAACTACAAGATAAAAAAATAGAAGAAATTCAAGACCTTAAGAAGTGCAATACAAAATACCAAAAAGCAAAGCCTAAAAAAAAATTTAGACATTTTGGTTGTAAATTTGGGAGAAAAAGAATTACCAAGTATATATTTAAACATGAATTTTTCTGGAACTTACCAAGAAGAGAACTAGGTTCAAACCTTGGAGGTATTGTTCAAAGGCAGTAGTCTAACCTGACTCCGCTGAGTGTGCATTAGATCAAAAATGGTGGTACCAATATATATATTTTTAAATTTGTGGAAAACATCCCAAAAGGGATGCCACTTTCGGGTAAGATCCAAGGAGGCAGGGGTATCCATTCCATAAAAAATACCCAGGACTCAGACCTGGCCTACCACATTTGACATACTCAAGGAGCAAACAAACACACAAAACCAATTTAAAAATAAGTAAATAACAACAAAAAAATAAAATAAAATAAAAAACATGCTCCTTGAGTGTGTCAAAAACAAAAGCACAACCAAACACACACATAATAGGATAAAAGAAACCACAAAACGAACCACATAGAAAAACACAAGAAACACATAACAAAACACAAACAAAACAAAAACAATAGAACACTACAAATACATAACCCAAAAAAAAACATGAAAAATAAACACAACCAAAACCTAAAATATTAAAAAAATAAAATAAAAATAAAAAACAACCAACAATAGACAATAAAAAAAAACAAAAAACATAGAAAACACTCACACAAAAAAATATGAATTAACACAAATAAAGAGAAACACAAGAACAATAATGACAAAAACACAAGAAAAATAACAAAAAACATAAAAAAACACAAAACAAAAAAAAACACAAGAACAACAAAAAACAACACAAAGAACACAAAAACAAAACAAAAAAAAAGAACACACACCTAAAAAAAGTAAACAAAAAAGAAAAAAAAAAGAAAAAAATGGAACATAACAATGACCTATCTAGACCAGAAGACTATTAAGGCAAGATACAATAAAGGAACAAAAGAAAGAAAAGAGAGAGCTAGGGAACCAAAAAAACCTGAATGAACCAAAGAGAAGCAAAAAAAAGTAAGAAGAAACTAGGTACCTTCAGAACTGGAGCCATCGAAAGAAATGATAGAAAGAAGAGCTTACCTAATTTGCGAAGCCCACCATCTAGGAGGGTGGCCATAACAAGTAAGATCACCTTTGTCCAAAGCCCAATTAGCTAAAGCATCAACACTCTTGTTTTGATCTCTGACCACATGATTTTAATAAACTTTCAAAAATCCCATCTGAATTAATTGAATCTTCTCAATAATTCTTTTTATTCTCCAATCAACCTTATGATTCTTGGAAGGAGTCTTCAAAATATTGGCCATAACAAGTAAGATCACCTTTTTCCAAAGCCCAATTAGCTAAAGCATCAACACTCTTGTTTTGATCTCTGACCACATGATTGTAATCAAATTTCAAAAAATCCCATCTGGATTAATTGAATCTTCTCAATAATTCTTTTTATTCTCCAATCAACCTTATGATTCTTGGAAGGAGTCTTCAAAATATTAATCATAAGTTGAGAGTCAGACTAAACTAACACCCTTTCCCATCCAACCTTAGTAGCATCCTGAAGGCCTCTGAGGATACCATACCCCTCAACAAGGTTATTGGAAAGAATACCCAAATTCTCAGCAAAAGTAAAAACTAGGGAGCCATCTAAAAGTCTATTAATTCCTCCCACACTAGCTTTTCTAGGGTTCCCTCTAGAGGCTCCATCAGTATTGACTTTTCCAAAATCCTTAGGAGGAGGTTTCCAATTTCTTGTCCTATCCATCTTACTAATACTCACATTCCCTTTAAGTTGGTTGCCCTTAGAAGATTTAATCTTCAATATTTGCATCACTTGATCCCATATTTGGTGGGAGTTTTGGGGGTGATTAAGGAGTTTATGGACTGATTCAACTAAGTTGGCTATGGTATTTTTCCAAATATAGTGAATATCCTTCCTGTATTGATTAAAAATTTAGTTGTTCCTTTCAATCCAAATATTCCCAAGAAGAATGGTAGAACCCATCCAAACTAACTGCCTAATAAAATGATCAACACCCTCTTGATTAGGCCAATCCCTCCAAAGTTGTTCAAAAGTAAAAGAATTGGACCATTGTAAGCCAAGTAAAGTGGCCATTCTCCTCCATAGCTCAGAGGCTAAAGTACACTCAATAAAAATATGGTTGAGAGTTTCTATATTCTCTTCACACATCTCACATCTAAAAGGGCCATGAAAACCATGCTTCATAAGTTGCTAACTAGTACACACCCTACGATGCAATAAAATCCAATTAAAGAACCCCACCTTAGGCTAGAGTTTTTGAGCCCACAAATGAGAAAATATGTCAGAATAATGGTTGGGATTATTATGGCATAAGGTCAAATAACCTTGAGCAATTGAGTACTCACCATTAGTAGTGTTGTTCCATCCAAAACAATTTTTTTCATGGGATCAAGAGAGATATCATATGAAGGATGCCTTGGACATATTGTATTTGCCTTTCTAGGATTTGAATAGGCCTGTCCTCAATAGGGATACAATATCTACCAACCTTTGAATTACTAGTATGGTATTGATAGTAATTAGCCACCTTTATCCAGTTAGCTCGGTGAAGTTCCTCCATCCAAGGCCTCCAATAAGGAAACTGAGTTATCAAAGGCTTGTTACCATCCCAAGAATCTATCCAAAAATTTTCCTGTTGACCATTATGAATGATCCAAAATAATTTTTTCTTTGTAAAAGCCTCACCATTGTTAAGAACTACTAAAATTGGAGAATATTTGGTAGGAAGTTGATAGAGAACAAGGTCTTCAGGACTTTTGTTCTCAACATATTTAGCACGGAGATTATTGGCCCAAAGAGCATTGGGGTTATGCAACATCCTCCAATATAATTTATCAGCTAAATCTTTGTTGTTATTAATAGAATACCAAAATCCTAACCCCCCTTTATTCTTAAGAAGACATAAAGTGTCCCATTTCACCAAGGCCCATTTTCTTTTCTCCTTAGTACCACTCCAAAGGAAATGATGAATGATTTGATCCAGTTCTCAAAGAATAGCCTTTGGAATATTCAAAATGGAATATAAATAAATAGGAATAGCTTGAAGGACTAATTTTACCAAGGTGATTCTACCCCTAGAAGAAAGCCACCTGTTGGTCCACTTTCCAATTTCTTCTTGACTTTGTCCAACAACCAATTCCAATATTTATTTTTCTACCTTTGAATATTTATGGGAATACCTAAATAAGTGATTGGAAGTGAGGTCTTATTATATCTTAATTTATCCAAGACCATGGATTCCTGTCTAGCAGAGCAGTGAAAAAAATAACTTTAGATTTGTCTTCATTGATCAACTGCCCAGTAGCCTTAGAAAAATAGCTAATAATTTGTTTAATATTAGAAGCTTCCTTAACTGTAGCTTTACCTAAAAGAGTAGATTCATCCACAAATTGAAGATGGGAGATAGGTCTACCTCCATGAGCAGTGGTAACTCCCTCAAGGGTTTTGTTTTCCCTATTTTTGGTTATAGTCCTACCCAAGCATTCAACAATAATGATGAATAAATAAGGGGATAGCGGGTCACCTTGCCTAATACCTCTGGAAGCTGGGAATGATTGAGAAGGCATGCCATTGATAAGAACTAAGTAGGAAACTGAAGAGATACATCCCATAATCCAATTCATACAATCCTTAGAGAAACCAAATTGCCTCAAAACTTTGATAAGGAAGTGCCAATCCACTCTATCATAAGCTTTGGATAAGTCTAACCGAATGAACATGGAAGGAGAATTTTGCATATCCATGGAATGGATGGCTTCCTGAGCAAGAACTATCTCATATACTATTTGACACCCTTCCACATAACCCCCTTGCTCTGGGTAAATAATCTTATGCGAAAGAGGCTTAAGTATTTATACCATGATTTTAGTAATGATTTTGAGAAGAACATTACATAAAGCAATAGGTCTAAAAGTTGAGATATGATCAACCTATTGAGCTTTTGGAACAAGATTAATATAAGTTTTATTGATAATCTTCAAAATTTCTTTGGCTTTCCTAGCTTCTCCCACCACCTCTAATAAATCAACATGAAGGATATCCCATAACTCTTGGTAAAACTCAATGGGAAAACCATCAGGGCCTGGGGTTTTTCCTTTTTACATTTTAAAAACTACCTATTGAAGCTCATTGATAGTAACAAGAGTAGTCAAAATAGATTCCTCCTCAAAAGTGATAAGAGAAGGGATTTCTTGAAGAACATTTTGTTGAGAAGTTGAGTCAAGAGGAGTAGCAACAAAAATATTGAAAAAGTAATCAACAACAATAGAGTTCATGCCATCCCAAGTATAAACAACATCTCCAGAATTTGATTTTAGGGAAGAAATAAAGTTGTGAGATATTTGAGCTAGAAGATATTTGTGGAAGAAATTTGTGTTTTAATCTCCTTCTTCGAGCCATTGAATTCTAGTTTTTTGCTTTCATAATATTTCTTCTCTTTTTTCCCATTCCTCTAACTGAGTTGTGAGTTTAATTTCATCTGCACTTCTCTTCTCTGTGAGGCCATCTAAATGGATTTTATTATTCAAATTTTCAAGATGAGCAATAACTTCATGTTTTTTTTATGAACATCCCCAAAATCTTTCTAGTTCCAAGTCTTGATTTTTGATTTAATGTATTGTAGTATTTTTGCAAAATAGAACATCTTAGTCCCATGCCTAGGTTTACCTTCCTTCCACCAATGTTGCACACGAGGTCTAAAGGAAATGTCTCTAAGCCACATTAATTGAAAATTAAAAGGAGAGAAACTAACATTGGTTTTCCACATTTCCACCATGACTGGCCAATGATTTGAACCGACATTATTAAGAGTCTTCACTTTAGGAATGTGACCATGGATTAAGAAATTTTTAGAGAGCAAAAACCTATCCAATCTCTCCATTATACAAGCTAAGCCTTGCCTTCTATTAGACTAAGTCATAAGGCCATTATCTGGTTGGATGTCCACAAGATGGAGGTTTGTAATATATTCACTCATGAGGTCAATGCTTTTGTCCAAATTTCTATTTCCCCCATTTTCTCATTCAGAGAGATGATGGTATTGAAATATCCTCTGATCAAAATCCAATATTTAGGAAAATGAGAGATAATATGAGTTATATCCTTCCACTGTCTTCCTTTTTCCTCCAAAGCGGTCAGAGCGTAAACATTAATGCAGAGCATAATTTGGTTGGAATGTCTACTTTGAATAGCTATAGCCAACAGACCCCAACTGCCAACCATATGGTGAATAACTACTTCTTTTGGGTACCAAAGATAAGTAATGCCACTAGAAGTCCCCTGGGACCTGAGGGAAACCACTTTTCTAGTTGGCCAAATTTTACTTGCAATTGAGTCCATATCCTCCATTGATATCTTTGTTTCTTGAAGGAAAACAAGATGTGGATGATTTATCTAAATCATTCTTCTAATTTCATTTTGTTTTGAAAGACTCCCTTTGAGTCCTCTAATATTCCAAGTGATGATATTCATTAATACCAAGGCTAAAAAAGTTGGGAAGGGCATTAATATTACCTTCCTCTACAAGTTTTCACCTTCTTTTACCATACGATATTGATTGGTCTTACTTCCTTCTTTTTGATTAGAATCCATATTCAATTTTTTTCCTTGTTTATTGACTTTTTCCAATTGAATATGATATGACTTTTAACCTTGAAGAATGCTCGTACATAGCCAAAATTTTACTAGAGGGTTCAACGAAGTCTATATTGGGACCTATATTATTTAAAGTTTTGACATTTAAAATATTGTTTTTCTTGTGTAAATTTTCTCCTTTTTTTTGTTGAAAACCTTTGATTTGTTGGTTTGTCTCTACGTTCTTCACTTCATATTTAAATTGTGTTTCTAAGATTTCTATTTCCATTATTTTCTCTTTCTCACTTGGGACATCATTTGTGGAAAGGATTTCAAACATATTAGCAGATGAATTTGATTGATCCTTCATAACTGGTTTTTTTTTAGTGTTCTTTGATGAGGCACTGAATTGCCACATTCAAATACTTCTTTTAAATAATTTTAGACTCATTTGGCATTATTTGTAATGTGGATTCATGTTAATTTTGGATAATTATGCATTATGTAGTAATATTTGCATGAGAAATAAGAAACTGCAAATACTCCGTTTTTACTGCTTTATTCATGTTTTTGCTAAAATCTAATTATAATTCTGCATTAATTAGGATATTATTCTCTTTAGGAAATTTTTGTATAAGGTTTATAGTCTTACACAATGTATTCCACCGTTATGCACCTGTTTAAATTAATTGTTAGCGCCAAAAAGTTGTCAGGATGAAAACTGTGCAGGATAGACTGGACTTTGTCATACAAATTCCAACCAGCTGTATTTCTACAACATTGCATGGAATTTAACCGCCCCAACTCAAATCAAGGATGGAACTAGTCTCCTGGGTGTCCAAAGAGGCCATATTTGTCACCACAACTAGTCATACAAACCTTTGAAGACAACACAACAATTTTCCTATTCTATTGCCTGATATTTCGAAACAACTTTGGAATGAGCGCAGACAGTCTAAACTACTCAGATATGCTGTTAAAAAAGGAGAAAATGGTGGTTAAACTATTTCAAGAGATACATTATCAAAATCTACATCTGTTCCTCACCTAGAATGCTCCAGCACTACAAGAGGATAAGGATTGAAGGATTCAAACCCTAGATTCAAGGGAAGACATGGACTAAAACTATTGTAACAGACCTAAATAATAGCTATAAACCTTATCTGCAAGATGTTTTGTTTAGAATAAATAAGTTCCCCCATTTGGTTGAGCAGAGGGAGATAGAGAGGAGAAGTAGAAAATAGGTGAATAGCATAAATCAATTTTTTTGTAATTTACTGCAGTAATTCAGTATTTTGCAGGTTTTCCTTGCATTACTGTAATGTTGTTTTGATGAAATAAAAGAGTGCATCATTATTCATGTCTTATTATGAGTTAAGTGTGAATAGTTATTAATCTTAGAAAGGTTTTACTTGCCTCCTTTGGTACTGGAAGCAAGGGCCACTTCCAGGCCTAGGGGAGGACTTTTCTTCTGGCAGAATTTTGCTTATTCTGGCTGCAGCAGGATAGCAAGAAACTGACATGTTCTGTAATTTTCTTATGTTATTGCATAGATCAAATATTTATTTCTATTTTTAGCACATTTCAAATTTGCAGCATTTCCAGAATTTCTATTGACATTAGGTTTTGCAGTTATAAACATTTCAATTCTGTTATCTTTCCTGCAAAATGTGTGATGATTTCATTAGGAATTTGATTTACTTTCAGCCATTTCAATTTGTAATTCTCAGTCTTCAGTAGTATAGCTTTGCTTTTCTGTAGTAAGAGTGGATTTTATTTATTTCCATGCATTTTTTTTAGTTTTTCATAACTTAGGATCATTTTTGTTTTTGTCACAGGCAGTATTTTAGCATTTTTAGTACATTCATAGGAAAACCAAACACCCCAACACTAACTGTCCCATCAATAAGAGCTATGAACTAAAGGATATGAATAACAGTCTGTTATACCCTCCTCTTGCATACATCCATGGACACCGCCCTGGATTTGACACATATTAATTAAATGGTGAAGGATTAGATGAAACTCATCATTTTTGGCACCGTTGCAGGGGAACTATAGGTGTTGTTAGTAAATATTTAAGAGTCCAGAGATTGTCCTATTTTAGATCATGGTCTTTGAAAAACTGAGATTAAGATGCTTTAGGACATAAGCATGAATGAACAGGCCTAGAGACGAAAGAGGAAGGTTTGTTAGTAGTAGGTCATTCCTAGGAGGGTGATCTTCACAAGAACTACCTGTGTATGATTACCCTGAAAGATTAAAAAGAGAATCATCTTCTTCAACAGTTGAGCCAACTCAAGAACCTGTTGTAGGGGAAATTCATGAAAGACCTAGAGAAAGAAATCCTAATCCATTAGAACTAGTCAAACAAATCAAACCTGAACCAGAGCAAGAAATACCAATAGTACATGTTGAACAAGGAAATATGGTGGGACAATCTCCTGCTAAGACTTTTGAGTACCCTATAAAATTAGCCACTGGTCAGCCAAGGGCTATGAAAACTATTTTTCCCTCAGTATTACCAATCTTGAGAGGGACAGTTTCTAAAAATCCTAACCAATTCCTGTTTGAATTTAAGATCTTGTGTCAAACTTATGATTATATTATTGATAATCAGAAACTAAAGTTGTTTCATTCTACTCTTAAGGATGCAGCATTACGATGGTTCATGAGTTTGGATTCAGATTCTATTCACACTTGGGCAGAAATGGAAACTACATTCTTAGACAAGTATCAGGAATACTGTAGGGTACATAATAGGAAGGATGAGTTATTTTGGATTAGGCAAGAAGAAGATGAAAGTTTGGAAGATTATCTTGATCGATTTGCTTTCATTCAGAAACAAGTTGGTGGTATAGACAAATATGTGTTAAAAGTTATATTTTTAAAAGGACTAACAGATGAGTCTAAGGAAGTATTGGATATAATGGGAAAAGGAGATGTTTATCAAATTGATTTTGATGACATTATGGAGCCATGTAGAAATTATTCTTGAACTAGGCATAGAAGGAAGAAGAAGAATCCTACTAATGTGGATACCAAGGAATTAATGGAAGAGTTAGCCAATATGAAGACTGACATTCTGGTTCAACTAAATTCTGCATTTGGGGAATGAATTCCAAAAGGCAATTCTTCATCACATTTATCCATCTATTGTCCTAGGTGTAGGAATAAGCAGTCCCTAGAAGAGTGTCCATTAGACAAAACTACAATATCAGCCATTTGTGGTATTTGTTCAAAGGGACATACAACTAGTAAATGTCACTTTCTGCCCCATCTGAAGAATGTTTTAAAAACCCAAGCTGAGGAAATTAATGTGATAGGACAGAGACTAGGAGGAAATTTTACAAATACTCCTCGTTGGGGATAAAATCCTTGGAACATGCCTTGGGGATAAACATAACCTCCTTTGCAACCATGGCAGCATTCTTGGACAGCTCCTCAAGACTGGTCACATTCCAATTGGAATCAACCATGGCCTTCAAATAATCAACCTTGGGTACAAAATCAACAAGGACAAAGGTGGGGACAAAAATATCCATCTCAACAACGGTATCAAGCACCAAACCAACAATTTTTTCTAGCTCCTAATAAAAATTTCCAAGGAAGAAACCAACCACCATAAACATAACCAGTCAAGCAATCTCCACTCCCAGCTCAGCTTGTTGCTAACCCAAATAATAACAGACCTGGAGCTCCTATTTATGGAGCTGGTTCTGAGGAGTCTGTTGCTGCAATCAATGTTCTTGACTACAGTAACATCTAGTTAATATCAGGGAGGGTTTTACCTAACCCTAAACCCCCCACTATTGAAGAAATTTATGGAAAACATGATTTTCCAAATCCAGAAACATTACAAACATAAATTAAGGAAGAAAAAATAGACAAAGGGGAACCTAAACCTGCCTTAGTAAATCTGCCATATCCTGAAAGTTTTGATCAAACTATCTCAACCCCTAAATCAAAATTAATTACTGAATTAAGAAAAATGTCCATTTCACTTCCAATGTTGTAGGCAATAAAGGAAGTACCTCTGATTAGAAAAACCATTCAAGATTTGTGCATTAGGAAACCTGGTAGGAAGAAGAAAGCTTTTCCAAAAACTGTGCAGGTAGAAGGGAAGTTGGCCGATCTACTTTTTGGAAAGCTAGTCCCTCCTAAGTATGGTGATCCAAGGAGTCCAGTGGTTACCATAACTATGGGATTGGTTAAAATTCCAAATGTACTTATAGATTTAAGAGCTGCAATCAATGTGATGACCAAAGAAACTATGCAAAAACTGTAGCTCAACAATCTGAGTCCTACTACCACTGTTTTGGAAATAGCGGACAGATCAATAGCTAAACTAGAAGGAATTTTGGAGGATGTATCCATTAAAGTCTCTTCTTGGGAATACCCTATGGATTTCCTCGTATTACAACCAAAAAATGTAGCCAATGGTTATCCTATTATTTTAGGAAGACCCTGGCTTGCTACTACAGCTGCATTTATAGACTGTAGGTCAGGAGAAATGACCATCTCCAATCATGTAGATTTGAAGAAAATCTCCTTATGTCCACCAGACCAACCTTCAACAAAATATTTTGGATAAATTTGGTATCCTAAATCTGAAGAGGAACGGGAAACTTTTGTCACCTTGGCCACTGTTGTAGTAAAAGAACATATTGAAGAACTGAATTCATCAGAAAGAGAAATATTTAAATATGAATCAGTCTTGGTAAAAACACTGCATGAAGAAGGCCTTAAGGATGACAAAATTATGATCCATCGATTGTTATGGAAGGATAATGAACACATTGCCAAGCCTATGACTTCCATTCCTTTACAAGAAAGCTCCTTCACACGGCCACATGGGTGGCACCATCATCTTCTAAATTCTTTTACTTGTCCTATGCAAATGATTCCATCAGGTATTACCTTTACAGTAGAATCCAAAGTATTTCATACTCTGCAACCACATCATTGTCCATTAAATACATTAATAAACAATAAATATGAGGCTATTAATTCTATTCTTCCTGGGGTCAAGCAGATTGAAATACAACTAGGAAAGTGTGTGAACATTAATATTTGGTTAACTACTGAGCAAGAAGCAAAATTGTTTACTATTGTATAGAGGCATATTCAAGCTTTTTCTTGGAATTACAAGGACATGGCTGGCATACATCCTGATGTATGTACACATAGGATATATACAGAAGATATTAAACCAGTAAGAAAACCACAAAGATGCTTGAATCCTGCTCTAAAAGACATTGTTAAAGAAGAAATTGAAAAATTATTGGATGTAGGATTCATTTATCCAATTTTAGATAGTAAATGGGTTTCACCATTGGTCATTTTTCCAAAGAAAAATGGGAAAATGAGAGTGTGTGTAGATTATAGGGAATTGAACAAAGGCACACACAAAGACCACTTTCCATTGCCATTTATAGACCAAGTGTTGAATACTCTTTTTGGTAAGAAGTTTTTCTGCTTCCTTGATGGTTTTAGTGGTTATAATCAAATCCAGGTTGCACTAGAGGATCAGGAAAAAACAACTTTCACATGCCCTTGGGGAACATTCACTTATAGAGTTCTACCTTTTGGTTTGTGTAATGCACCCACAACATTTCAAAGAGCTGTAATAGCTATATTTTCTGATTTGACCAATGAGAGTGTAAAAATTTACATGGATGACTTCACTGTATTTTGTGATTCTTTTGAGTATATCCTTGAACAACTTGAAAATTTTATTATACACTGTGAAACATATCATCTGTCACTCAATCCAGAGAAATGTTTCTTGATGATGGAAGAAGGGATTGTTTTAGGTCACCACATATCTGCTGAGGGAGTCAAAGTTAATCCCAAGAAAGTAGAAGTAAGCAAAACCCTTCCTCCTCCAAAAAATCAAACTGATGTACGAAGTTTTTTAGGACATATTGGCTTTTATCGCAGATTTATTGCCAATTTTAGTACTATTGCTAATACAATGTTTGCATTATTAACAAAGGATTCTGAATTTGTTTGGTCTGCTGATTTTTAGAAGTCCTTTGAAACTTTAAAGGATAAATTAACCACTCCACCAGTACTGAGAGGCCCTAAATGGGAGCTGCCTTTCCATATTCAAACTGATGCTTCCAATACTGCTATTGGAGCAGTGCTAGGGCAAATTGAAGATGGGCAACATTATGCCATATACTACATAGTAAAAACTTTACTGGAGCTGAAAAGAACTACACCACAACTGAAAAAGAATTCTTATCTGTAGTATATGCCATTAATAAGTTTAGACACTATATCACAGGGTATCCAGTATTCATCCACACAGATCATGCTGCTATAAAATATCTGATGAATAAACCCTTGGTTAGTTCACGAATTATTCTATGGCTAATATTACAACAAGAATTTGATATTACTATAGTTAATAATCCAGGGAAGTCTAATGTTGTGGCATATTTTCTGTCAAGGTTACCCAATGCAGATACAACAGAGTTGGTTGAGGATGCATTTCTTGATGAAAATTTGTTCGCAGTTTCTATACAAACTCCTTGGTTTGCTGATATAGCCAATTATTTGGTTTTAGGAAAGATTCCTTTTCATTTTATTCCTAGACAAAAAAAATAGTTAATTAGGCAAAGATCATATTTTGAATGGATAGAGGGATTATTGTTCAAATGTGGCCCTGATCATGTTTTACGCAGGTGTTTATGCAAAGATGAAATATATGATGTCTTACGTGCTTGTCATCATGAACCATCAGGGGGACATTATTCAGTAAAAACTACCATTTGGAAGATTTTGGGTGTTGATTACTATTGGCCATCTCTGCACAAATATGTGAAAAGGTATGTGAAAAATTGTGATGCATGCCAAAGAATGGGTAAACCTACCTTTACTAGTGAAATGCCCTTAAAATCTCAATTAGTTACAGAACCATTTGAGAGATGGGGTTTAGATTTTGTAGGACCCATTGATCCTCCTTCCCAAGGGAAAGTACACATCCTTGTATGCATCGATTATGTAAAAAAATGGGTAGAAGCCCGTGCTTTCAAACATGCCCAAGAGAAGAAAGTTGTTGATTTTTTGTATTCACAAATTTTCCTATGGTTTGGAATTCCCCATTCTATTACCACTGATCAAGGACCTAATTTTACTTCAAAAGTAGTGGAAGATTTTACACAACTATATGAAATCAAACATCGAAAATCCTCACCTTATCATCCACAAGCTAATGGCCAAGTTGAAGTGACAAATAAAGAGTTAGAAAGGATTTTGACCAAAACTGTAGCAGCCCATAGGAGGAATTGGGTGGATAAATTGCCTGAAGCAATTTGGGCCTACAACACAACCTGGAAATCCACTACTAGACTTACTCCTTATGAATTAGTTTATGGAAAAAAGCCTTTGTTTCCAATTGAATTTGAACTACTAACTCTTTGAACTGCTATGGAAGTGGGAATTGATTTGTCATAGGAACAAACAGATCAAATTTTGTAGCTCAATGCATTGGATGAATTACGAAGAGATGTATTGCACCAGATTGAGGTGATCCAGGAACAACGCAAATTGTGGCATGATAGTCATATAAAAAAGCAAAAATTTCAACAAGGCAACTAGGCTTTGTTGTTTGATTCATGATATAAAGATCATCTTGGCAAGCTGCAGACACGATGGATTGGACCTTATGAAATTGAGGAAGTATTCACCAATGGAGTTGTGCATATTTCACCAATTGATGATTCAAGAAGAAATATGGTGGTTAACAGTCATTGTCTCTAGGTGTATCATAAGTCATTAACAAAGGAAGAATTTCTCAAACAAGTGGGAAACATGGATGTAATGGTATTGGAAGCAACCATTGTTTCTAAAACCAACTCAATCAATTGATGTCTTTAAAAAAAAAAAAAAAAAATCAATAAATCACAATGTGAAAACCTCTTTGAGGCACATCTGAATTTGGCTCTCATGAAAACCAGTTCGCTGGCATGATTTCCTACCATTCACTAATATTCCATCCATTTTTCCTCATCATCATTCCATATCCTTTTCGCTCTCTCCCATCATCATTCCATATCCTTTCCATTTCCTCTCATTCCATTCACAATTGTTTTATTTGTATGTTTTGAGACAATTCTGTTCTAATTGCACTCTGTAAATGCAAAAACAGTTGGAAATCAACATTTGTACAAAATATGGATAGAACAATTTTTTTAGGTATGTGCTTTCCTTTTTAATCTTGTAAATATGTATTATATGATATATGTAATCCTTAGTTAGCATAATCACATTCATTTAATTCCAATGAGTTCTTAAGAGATAAAAGAAGCCTACTCTAGAATACTCTACTCTGGAATAAGTTAACTCCGAAAGCACGTGACATGAGATTTCTGCGCCTACATTAGTGTCATAATATTTTGGGCACTGTGCCACATCACAAATTCTAATGTCATAAGGTGGCACATGTTTTAAGAAGGTGATCACAAGGCAGTTTTTAGCTGATGTATAGACCATGATACTGCATTTTCTGAAATCATATGAGGATAAGCGCATTATTAATTGGGTGCTACCACCTTCCATATTTACTTCATGTCACATGTCGATGCATCATTATTTTTCTGTGCATGTATCTATCCACTTCGAAACTCATTCCTTCCATTCCAAAATTAATAGCGGTAAACAAAAATTTTCCACAGCAGGAGTGTATTGGGAGAAGCTAACAAAGAACCAGACAGGATGGTGGGTTACAAAAATCACATTGAACTAGACAACATTGAATATTTATAGAGGGATTCAGAATTCCTGTGAATTTTTGTCGAAGGGGGATTCCTGTCATTCTTACAAAAAATTGGACATTCAGAAGGGCTCGCTGTCAAATTTGCTAGAACTTTCAAGCAAAATCGAGTACAAATTAATGGAATGACGATCCAGGTAAGCCCTCAAACTCTTAGTGAAATTATAGAGTTACCTCTTGAAGGAGTTCTTATAAATAAGTCTGGAAAGAATATCCTCGCAGACCTTGTTAATCAGTTTAGGGGCAACAATGATAGACCAAAAAAATATATAATGAGTAATGGCATATGCAAAGGAGTTAAATGGTCTAGCCTGCAAACCCCATGGGATGAGGTTGTTGTCTGGGTTATTCGATTTATTACCTGTGATGGTCAATATCCTGTTCTTTCTGGCTGCCACATGAAAATCTTAACTCATCTCCATTTTGGCCATGAAAACCCTGAGCTTAAAGTCAATTTTCCCCAATATTTATACCAGGGATTAACCAACATGTCTCAAAAATATCAAGCAAGGAAGGGATATCCGAAGCACCATGGGTTGATCAAAATAATATGTAAACATCATTTTAGGGGTCATCCTTGAATTTTTACCCCTTTTTTTTGAACCTGGGATGAAAATGCCACAGAGGAAATTAGTGAACATTCTGAATAGGAAATAGAAGTACCTAACCCTAATTCCACTTCTACACCTAGCACCTCAACTAGGGCAACTCCTTCATCTCCTAAAGCACCTCCCTCTGCAAAAACTAGAACACAATGTTATGCTGAACAAAAGCAAAAAATTACCTGTGCACAAAAACATCATAATTCTGAGGCAGGGGAACCTTCTATTTTGCAAGATAGAAAAATTGACAGTAGTACTAAAAGGAGGAAAGGGCTATATGTCCCAGAATTGAGGAGGTCTTCAATATTGCAAGGGGGTATTAATGTGCAAGAGAAACAAAATGTTGATGTTCAAGCAATGGAAAGTAATGTGCAATAGGAAAATGTTGAAGCAGAAACAATACCATCCATGACTCATACTTGCTCCTCTAATTCTAAAGAACATATCAATATAGAAGAAACACAAGGGGATGCATTTATTCCTAATAAGTGGGAAACTCTAGTTGATTACCCTGATACTGATGAAGATGTAGAAAAAAGTGCGGAACAAGCAGGTAATTCAAGTTCAGAAGAAGAGGATGTAGCTAATATTGAAACACAACTTCGTGCAACAAAGAGTGTAATTAAAACTCAAATGGTTTGGATTGAGAAGAATGAGGCCCATTTAAAGGAAAAGGATAATGTCATTTCTAAACTATGGCAAGAAATTGAAATTATAAAAAATAGACTGGCAATTCTAGAATAACCCTCGCAAACAGATTCAGGGAATGAAATGGCAAATCTATTGGTTAATCTGGCAGAAACTATAGAGAAAAGGTCAGTTGCTGAAGCATCAAAAGCAATGGAGATACCACAACACCCTCAACAAAATTTAGAAAATGAACCCGCAGAAGCAGTTGTGCAAATGTCTAAAGACTGCATAGCAATCACCTCACCAGCAGAAGCAGGTTCAATATTTCCAGCACAGGTAATTATTCAGTCATCCCAACAAAAGGCCATTTCTAAAATTGAGCCGGTTGAAACAGAGAAAAAAATAGATAACACTATGATAGAAACTGTGGATGTTGGAGTACAAGTGGAGATTGTTTCCCAAATGCCGCCTATTGTTAGACCTCTTGATACAATATCACTTGTCAAATACACTGAGGATGTGACCTTCTGGATGAATAAATGTCAACAACTAGAAGAGAAAGTTGTATCTCAGAAGAACCTTGAGAAGGAAGTGGAAAAAAAAACTTTTGAAGTCAATAAATTGAAGGAAAAAATTCAAAGTATGTGCCAAATTGCTGAATGTATAGTACAATGCAGAAGGCCTCCTAGGTTTTACAGCCTAATTTTGAAATAAAAGTACCTACATTGGCAAATCATGAGGATTGCCTCTGGCTTGATAGACATAGTTGAAACAACTGAAGAATTTATAGAAGTTTTCTAGGAAAGCACTATAGAATATAAAAATTTGCTATGTGAATTATTTCTCCATAGATTCCTTTTGCCATCAAAAGTCATTTTCCTTCCCCACATTTTCACTGGAGATGTTCAATTGAGGGCTTTTTAGTCAACTCTACAAAATCAGGTCTACTGGGAAGAACAGAAGAAGGCCAACAAGACATTAGAGTTACAGGTTGTTTTGCTTATTAGACCAATTCATTATAACCACAAAACTGCCACCAATGAATATTTTACATTAATGAGGGATGACAGAGTGAAGAGGTTATATCTGAAAAATTTACAAGATGGTATAAATAATTTTCAAGAATACTATTTAGTATCATTCCCTAATGCTTTATCAACCTACAAAGGCAGATGGGATGAACTGCCTATATCTCTTTGAAAGAGAGAAACCATCTCACCTAATAATCTGCTTTGGCCAAGACTAAGGGCTACCAGCATCCTACAGATAATATATGAGCTCAAGGAGCAATGGATTGGCCTCAGATATAAAATGCCTATCATCATTACACCTATACCATGTTTATTTGACAGTGATCCATAGGAGGAAGATCAGCTTCAAGGATGGCTCCAGGAAATCAGAAATCATAGAGGATACTATTCACCATTCATCAAAGTATGGCCCTATAAGGAACGGTACTTGGATGTGGATTTATGTGCCCTTCTTGCAAAACAAAATGCATGAGGACATGCATTGAATTTTGTTGGGGGGAATGATGAGGCACTGAATTGCCACATTCAAATACTTCTTTTAAATACTTTTAAGACTCATTTGGAATTATTTGTAATGTGGATTCATGTTAATTTTTGATAATTATACATTATGTAGTAATATTTACATGAGAAATAGGAAACTGCAAATACTCTGTTTTTACTACTTTATTCATGTTTTTATTGAAATTCGATTATAATTCTGCATTAATTAGGATATTATTCTCTTTAGGAAATTTTTGTATAAGGTTTATAGTCTTCCACAATGTATTCCACCGTTATGCACCTGTTTAAATTAACTGTTAGCACCAAAAAGTTGTCAGGATGAAAATTGTGCAGGATAGACTGGACTTTGTCATACAAATTCCAACCAGCTGTATTTCTACAGCATAGCATAGAATTTTTTTGCCCCAACTCAAATCAAGGATGGAACTAGTCTCCTGGGTGTCCAAAGAGGCCATATTTGTCGCCATAACTAGTCATACAAACCTTTGAAGACAACACAACAGTTTTCCTATTCTGCCGCCTGATATTCTGAAACGACTCTGGAATGAGCACAGATAGTCTAAACTACTCAGGTATGCTGTTGAAAAAAGAGAAAATGATGGTTAAACTATTTCAAGATATACCTTATCCAAATCTACATCTGTTCCTCACCTGGAATGCTCCAGCACTACAATAGGATAAGAATTGAAGGATTCAAACCCTGGATTCAAGGGAAGACTTGGACTAAAACTATTGTAACAGACCTAAATAACAGTTATAAACCTTATCTGCAAGATGTTTTGTTTAGAATAAATAAGTTCCCCCATTTGGTTGAGCGAAGGGAGATAGAGAGGAGAAGAAGTAGAAAATAGGTGAATAGCATAAATCAGATTTTCTGTAATTTGCTGCAGTAATTCAGTATTTTGCAAGTTTTCCCTGCATTACTGTAATGTTATTTTGATGAAATAAAAGAGTGCATCATTATTCATGTCTTATTCTAAGTTAATTTTGAATAGTTAGTCATTTTAGAAAGGTTTTACTTGCCTCCTTTGGTACTGGAAGCAATGGCCACTTCCAGGCCCAGGGGAGGACTTTTCTTCTGGCAGAATTCTACTTATTCTGGCTGTAGCAGGACAACAGGAAACTGACAGGTTCTATAATTTTCTTATGTTATTGCATAGATCAAATATTTCTTTCTATTTTTAATGCATTTCAGATTTGCAAAATTTCTATTGACATTAGGTTTTGCAGTTATAAACATTTCAATTCTGTCATCTTTCCTGTAAAATGTGTGATGATTTCATTAGGAATTTGATTTACTTTCAGCCATTTCAATTTGTAATTCTCAGTCTTCAGTAGTATAGCTTTGCTTTTCTGCAGTAAGAGTGGATTTTCTTTATTTCCATGCATTTTTATTTAGTTTTTCATAACTTAGGATCATTTATGTTTCTGTCACAGGCAATATTTTAGCATTTTTAGTACATTCATAGGAAAACCAAACACCCCAACACTAACTATCCCATCAATAAGAGCTATGAACTAAAGGATCTAAATAACAGTCTATTATACCCTACTCTCGCATACAACCATGGACACCACCCTGGATTTGACACATATTGATTAAATGGTGAAGGATTAGACGACACTCATCATTCTTATTATTAGGCATTTGGAAACCTGCTAAATTTATATCTTCTTTATTTTGATCAAGAATTTTATTTGGGCAAGCACTCGCCAAATGACCATATTCATGGAAAATTCTACAACGAAAAATACTGTTCTCATAGTCCACTACTTGCTCCCAAGTGTCTTCCCCAAATTGTAATGTGATATTTTTAGGTAGGGGTTTGTAAAAATACATTAAAACACAAATCCAAGCATAAATAATATGTTCAAAATTTTGAGTACAATCAGCAGTCATCATAAAAGTTCCTAAAGAGTTTTCAATTGAAGAAAAAACTATAGGATTCCAAAATTTAATAGGGAGGCCAAAGAGTCTAACCCACACGGGAGATATAGAATGCATCTCTTCTTCGACTTTAAATTTAGTATGTCAGGGCTTAATGAAAATCCCTACCCTTCCAAAAAATCAAGGACCCCCTTGAAAAGTTTTCTCTGTATCTTCATTATTAGCAAATAAAACAAAAAATAACCATTTGGATAAATAGATATTTGTAACTCACCTTTAGTTTTCCAGATTTTTGCAACCCAAAATTTGAAAGCAGATAGGCTTGGATGAAAACCCATGAACTGACAAATTAGTCCTTCTTTTTCCAAATCTTCAATGCTAGTCTAAATGTTACCCATATCAAGCTTAACAATAGGAGTTCCATCATCTGCTTTAAGACATCTGACTCCATTTTCTTGGGATCAATCTTAGGCATTCTTAGAGGTTTATGGAAAGCCCTAATATTGATATTAGCATTGGGTTGAGGCTATCCACCATGGAGGGCATCTTTAAAATTTATTTTTGGGGTTGAGTTTTCGAATTTCTTACCCTTGATAGGGGTTTTCATATTAGAATTATTTTGTGGGTGCACCTTAGCACCAGATTCACTTGATATATGAGTCATTTTTTTATCAACTACTTGAAACTTATTTCGTGATCTCTTTAATCCTTGCCCTAGATGCCATGGAAAGGTATGGTTTTCACTTTTATTTTGTGCAAAAAATTGGAAGTCATTGTCACTCAAGTTCATAGTATGATATATTGAAAGATAAATTTCTAACCCATCTTGGATCCCCTGCAACATTTCCTACTAAAATATTGAGTATAAACCATAAAAAAATTGGCCGCTAGGGCTTGAAGGCCCTAAAAATAAACCTCTAGAGCTGCTTGCACTCAACCCAGATGAAACCCTCGCACAACCGCTTGCAAAAAATCTCTTTCACATATAGGGATGTACTAGGATCTATTTTGCTCCAAATGATATACAAATTGGTGGAGATGTTCTAGGGTTTTTCAAGCATCTAACCTCAAAATTTTAGCTCAATCTGAGTCCAAATGAGTGAGATATGGCCAAAACAAGTTTGAAAGTTTGGGAAGTCCTACGAAAAACGTCCCTCCTCTAAAGCGAATTTTCATAAATTCAATATTTTAATTTCAATGTGGAAATCCTTATCTGGTACCAATCTTGAACCGCCTATGATCCCCTTCATACCAATTCAACAATGAGGTGGTATAGGGGTTATGGGGGCAACCCCAATATTGAAACCCTTATCGATAGTAGAAATGGATTGTGGATGTAACCAATTCCCCTATGTATAAAAAATATGAAATTATACTTACAATTAAAGTACATAAAAAAAGAAAAAAATTCTCACCCATGTATAAGTTAAGTTAAATCCACCTCTCTCTTTTTTCTTTCTATGATCAATATTGTTCTATTAATGGACAATCAAATATACTAGACACATAACCTAGAAAATAGGCATGCATACACAAATCATAAATAGGTAGAGCCCTTCCAAACTCCATTAAACATGAATTACAATATAATTTGACGACAAACAGAACAATCCAAGCTTATTGAGGATGAACTATTGTCTAATATTTTTTTATATACTTTTTCTGTCTAAAATGAGAACATTTTGTAATGGTTATCTATTGATAGATCTTAATAAGATATAATTAATAGTTGTTAGGATTAAAGCATAAAATAAAAGTAATTAAATGCGAAAATAAAACACAGAAGAAAATAATGCAATACACAATAGACATAGATTTATGTGGTTCACCCAATGTGGGCTACGTCCACAGAGAAAATAACCAAGCCTTATATTCCATCTAGAAAACCCCTCTGTTACACAATTGTGCACCAAACATTACATTTTTAGTCACAATACAACATCCTTTTATAAAAGTGCACTACAATTTTAGGGTAAAAAACCCACCTAAAATCTACCATTTGATCTGTGACCTAATAACAAACAATCCAAATTTACATAAAGGAAAAAGCATCTATTTTTGGCTTTAGGGGCGTTGCCCCACCTCCCCATGGCGATAATATTAGGGGTGCTAATGCCCCTCCTACACCCCCCCTATTTCACGTAGTGGTTCCAAGTGCGGCTAAAACAAAGGACTTCAATTTAATCAGGTTCCATAATCAACAATATTCCACTTGGATACTGATCACAGTAACTCCACCGCTACTGCACTTGCTGGACTATGATTCAACTTTGGGCCTAGAAATTTTCTCACCTTTTTATTCTCATGCTTTAAGACCAAATGAAACTGAGCAGGAACTCTATTTCTTCTTGGTTACTATCTTTGTGAACATATTTGTAGGACTCTAGCTAGTGTGTATCTTCTCCAATTTTAACTATCCATCTTCTAATACTGAGCGTATGAAATGGTACTTTGTATGTATGTGTTCAGTCTTGGAATGGAAAGCTAAATTATTTGCAAGATGAATAACACTCTGACTATCACTATATAATGTTATATTCTCTTGCTTCTTTTCCAACTCCTCCATAAACCTTTGTAACCAAATAATCTCCTTACTAGCCTCTGTAATAGCAACATACTCTGCTTTTGTTGTTGACAGTGCAACAACCTTCTATAATTTTAAAATCTAGCTTATTGCAATTTCACCTATAGTAAAATCATACCCTATGGTAATCCTCCTGATGTCTATATCACCTACCCTATCTGAATTGACATATCCTTGTAAAGCAGTATTAGATCCTCCAAAACATAATGTTTGAGTTACAATACCTCTCAAATACCTGAGAATCCACTTCATTGCCTCCCAATGCTTTCTTCCTGGATCACTCATAAAACTGCTCACAACTCCCACTGCATGTGCAATATATGGCCTTGTGCACACCATCATATACATCAAACTACCAACTACTTATGAATAAGGAACCTTGGACATGTTGTTCATCTCCTCCTGTATCTTAGGACACATCTCTTTGGTCAGTTTGAAATGATTTCCCAAAGGTGTGCTAATAGGTTTTGCATCCTGCATATTGAATCTTTCCAACACCTTCTCAATATACTCACTCTAAGACAATGTTAATTTGTGATATTTCATATCTCTTGTTATTCTCATACCAATGATTTGCTTTGCAGCATCCAAATCATTCATTACAAATGACTTTGCCAATTTTCTTTTGAGTACAATTATATCTTGCATGTTAGACCCTGCAAAAAGCATGTCATCTATATACAATAACAATATAATATAGTTACCATTATCCAATCTCTTAAAATAAACATAGTGGTCATGATAACATCTACTATAACCTTGATCTGACATAAACCTATCAAATTTTATATACCACTACCTTGGAGCTTGCTTCATGTCATACAAGCTCTTTTTCAACTTGCATACTAATTTCTCCTTTCCTTTGACCTCATACCCTTGTGGCTGCTGCATATAAATCTCTTCCTCCAAATCCCCATGGAGAAAAGCTATTTTTACATCTAACTATTCAAGATGTAAATCCTCTACAACCACTAAGCTTAAAATATTTCTAATTGAAGTCATTTTAACAATGGGAGAAATTTTGTTATCATAATCAATCCCTTTCTTCTGTACAAGCTTCTTTACAACCAGTCTAGCCTTATATCTCTTTTTACCTCCATCTTCTTTCACCCTATAAACCCATTTATTCTACAGTACTTTTTTTCTATAGGAAACTGAACCAGATATCAAGTCTAATTATTTATCAAGGATTCCATCTCCTCTTTCATGCCTTGCTCCCACTTCTTGGTTTCTACCTGCATTGCTTATTCACATGTTTTTGGTTCACCAGATTCAGACAACAATACATAATATAATGGAGAGTAACGTATAGGAGGTCTACCTATCCTGGTATATTTTCTAACAATAGTTGTAGGAGTTTAAGGTGCTAGTTGTTGCTACTGTTGTTGATTTTCTAGTACCTTTGGAGTTTCAATTTCATCAAACACTATGTATTCTATGTTTACATTTTCTTGTTTCTTTTCCTGTAATTGATCCTTATACATGACCTTCTCATTGAATATTACATCTCTACTCCTAATGATTTTATGATTTGCATAATCCCAAAAACGATAACCAAAATCATTAACTCCATATCCAATGAAAAAAACTTCTTGGATTTTACCTCAAGTTTAGTTTGATTTTTTTTACTAATATGCATGAAATATTCACAACCGAAAGTCTTTAGAAATGAGTAGTTAATGGGCTTACCTATCCATGCCTCTTCTGGAATCCCACCATCTAGGGAACTTGAAGGTCCTCTGTTTATTAAATAAAATGCAATATCCATAACATCTGCCCAAAACTGTAAGGGCAATCCTACATGTAATCTCATGCACCTAGCACATTCCATGATAGTCCTGTTCATCCTTTCTAACATACCATTTTCTTGTGGAGTTCTTGGAATCATATTCACTCTACGAATTCTATGGTATGAAAAGTAACTATCAAAATATTTGCTACAATTTTCACCTCCATTATCAGATCTGAGACACTTTAGCTTATTTTCTATCTCATTCTCAACCAAAGCTTTCCATTTCTTAAAGGTATCAAAGACATCTTATTTCTTTCGAATACAATAAACCCAAGTTTTTCTAGTTGCATCATCAATAAACGTAACATAATAATAAGAGCCACCAAGAGATGATACCTGAGCTAATCTCCATACATATAAATGTACAAGATCTAGCTTTTCACTTTTATTTTCTTTTCCAACTCGAAGAAATCTAACTCTTTTTTATTTTCCATAAACACAGTTCTCACAAAAGTCTAAATCAACCTACTTCAAACCTGGAAAAAAATTCCTTGAGTGGAGAATCTGCATCCCCTTCACACTCATGTGCCCAAGCCTATGATGCCATGAAGTTGTATCCGCTCCTGTAGAAGCTAAATTAATAGAAAGATCAGTATTACCAGTACATACATACAATGTACCTTCCTTATTTCCTTTTGCTAATAACATTGATCCTTTAGCAACCTTCTATGAATTTGCTAAGAATGTAATTGTACATCCTTCACTATCTAACTGCCTTGTGGAAATTAAATTTCTTCTTAAATCAGGAATATGCCTTACCTATTTTAACAACCATTGGTTTCCATTTGGTAACTTTATCTATATGTTACCCTTTCCAGCAATTTTACATGGTCTATCATCACCCAAATAGACCTGTCCAAAATCACCTTGAACATAATCTAGAAAATATTTCCTATGGGGTGTGGCATGATATGATGCACCAGAGTATAGCACCCAATAATAATTAATATTATTTAGTGGAAGAATTAAGGCATCTTGCAATACATCACCTACTATATTTACTTCCTAATTACCCTAGTTTTATTATCCTTATTTTTATTTTTGATTCCAATAGTCTCTTTTTAGGTGTCCTTTATTCCTGCAATGCCAGCATTCCAACTGCTTCCCTTTGTATTTAGATCTACCTTTCCTTGATTTCCCATGATTATTTGATCTTTTTCATCTCTCCCTTTGTCTCCCCCTATTATCTCCAATCAAAGCATTACGTGATGTCTCACCTATGTTTTTTCATCGTATTTTCTTGCTAAGGATAACACCAATAACATTATCAAACTTTAAAGTATTTGAACCAGAGACAAAGTTATTCATAGCCATTACCAAGCCATTCCAGATTTTTGGCAATGAGCACAAAATCAAGAGAGACCTAACCTCATCATAAAATTTTACTCCTAAATAACTTAACTAATTTGTAACCGTGTTAAATTCATTAAAATAATTAGTAACAAACCCACCTTCTGACATCTACATATTAAATAACTATTTCATAAGAAATACCTTGTTTGAAGTTGAGGGTTTTTCATACATTTTAGCCAACGCATTCATTACACCCTTCGTTGTCTTTTCCTTCAAAATATTGAAGGCCACCAATGATGCCAAGCATAGCTGTATTGTTCCTAGTGCTTTTCTATCCAAAACTTCTCATTCTTCATCTATTTTCTTTGCCATGCCAACTTCTTTACTACTCTGCCTAATGGTAGGTAAATATCTTTTGGATAAAGATAATTCTCCATTTGTATTTTCCATAGTTGGTAATTTTGGCGATTAAATTTCTCAACCTTAAATCTACCTTCTTCTGCCATTGCTCCCACTCGAACTTAAAACCATTATTTCAAGTACATTTTTTAAACCCTAAGCTTTGATACTAATTGTTATAATTAAAGCATAAAATATGAGCAGTTAAATGCAAAAGTAAAATATAGAAGAAAATAATGCAATACACAATAGACACAGATTTACGTGGTTCACCCAATTTGGACTATGTCCACGAAGAAAATAACCAGGCCTTATATTCACTTCAGAAAATCCCTCTGTTACATAGTCACACACCGAAAATTACATTTTCAGTCACTATATAACATCCTCTTATAAAAGTGCATTACAATTTTAGGGTAAAAACCTGCCTAAAATCTATCGTCCGATCTATGACCTAATAACAAATGGTCCATATTTACATAGAGGAAAAAACATCTATTTTTGGCTTCGGGGGCATTGCCCCCTCGGACCCCCCATGATGATAGTAGTAGGGGGGCTAATTCCCCCTACACCCCCATATTTTGCATAGTGGGTTCAAGTGTGATTGAAACAAAGGTCTTTGATTTAATCAGGCTCCACAATCAACAAATTTACAATCAGGCTCCACAGTAAGAGGGTTTTGAAAAATTTACAATAGATGCTAAGTAAACCAAATGATAAAAAAAATAGAAGGAATACAAGATCTTTGACACTACAACATAAAATACCAAAGAGAAAAGCCTTTAGAATTTTTAGGGATTTTAGGTCCAAATTTGAAGAAAAAATGAATTATTAGGAATGCATTTAAACATAAGATTATACTTCTAATTATGAAAGTCAATAAAAATGAATGAGATATCACCCATTAAGTAAACTACAAGATAACAAAATAGAAGAAATTTAAGACCTTAAGAAGTGCAATACAAAATACCAAAAAGCAAAGCCTAAAAAAAAATTAGATGTTTTGGTTGTAAATTTGGGAGAAAACAAATTAGCAAGCATATATTTAAACATGAATTTCTGGTACTTACCAAGAAGAGAACTAGATTCAAACCTTGGAGGTATGTCTATTTGTACAAAGGTAGTAGTCTAACCTGACTCCGCTGAGTGTGTGTCAGCCCGAAAATGGTGGTACCAATATTGAACCACCCGCGGTCCCCTTCATACCAATTCAACAATGAGGTGGTATAGGGGTTATGGGGGCAACCCCAATATTAGAACCCTGCTTGATAGTAGAAATAGATTATGGATGTAACCAATTTCCATTTGTATAAAAAAAATATGAAACTATACTTATAATTAAAGTACATAAAAAAAGAAAAAACTCTCACCCATGTATAAGTTAAGTTAAATCCACATTTCTCTTTTTTTCTTTCTATGATCAATATTGTTCTCTTCATGGACAATCAAATATACTAGACACATAACCTAGAAAATAGGCATGTATACTAGACCATGAAACAAATCATAAATAGGTAGGGCCCTTTCAAACACCACTAAACATGAATAACAACATAATTTGACTACAAACAGAACAATGCAAGCTTATTGAGGATGCACTATTGTCTAATAGTTATTTATATTTTTTCTGTTTAAAATGAGAACATTTTGTAATGGTTATCTATTGATAGATCTTAATAAGATCTAATTAATAGTTTTGACCACTTTTTTAAAATTTAAATTTACCTTCTCCTTGGATATATATTCTCCCCTTTTAATTGTAATTCTAGGTCATACATTGTGCCTTCTATTTGTGTACACATATGTTTATGATTACTTGTTTGCAAAGCATCAATTAAAATTAATTAAAACAAACATATGATCCATTTGCATTGTAGATAATTCAAATAACCATTCAATTACATGATAAATAAAACATGTACTAATAATATGTGTATAATATTGCAAATTAAAAAAAAATATGCAAACCAAATTAGATTACGATAATTTTATATGGTAGGAGGAGAACACAACATTCCATATTAAAATTTAGATTTAAATGTTACTAGCTTAAAATATAATATAAGGCTATGATTTATGTGATGCAATTCTCTTGCTTTTCAATCCTTTGCTCTTGCTTTTTAAGTTTTTTTTATGAATCTTTCAAATTCCTTCAAAATGTTTTAAATGTATTCTTTTGTTTTATTTGGATGTTTTTATTATACTTGAGGCTTCACTATCACAAAAAAATAAGCACTTCTAATTTTAATCTAATAATTTTCCTTAAAAGAGTGAGACAAGTATTAAAATATTTGTAATATGATCTTATTATGTCAAGGCCCATGGTGATGAAGTATCCATGCTTGCCCTTTATGTAGCCTATAGTCAAGTACTATGCAAGCCTTCAGGCATCTTAGTATAAGCATATAGGTATTCTATATATAAGACTACATGCATATTTCTATGTAAGCCTATGAGCATCTTGATGTACACCTAAGGGTACCCTTCATGTATTTATCCTTAGTGATATTAGTTTATCCACCTTTATGGATAACCTTGACTAAAGGATGTAATTTATTATTATTTTATTAAAAATTAACACCAAAGTCAATTTAATATTAAATTGAGGTTAACTACTTGTTGGGGTCATTTGGTATCACTATAAATACCCCCAATGATTGATCATTTGTAATATAGCTTGATAGTGTGGCATATAAAAAATATTGTGGGGTGCCTACATGCACCCACATCGTATTCCTTCTCTTAAGTCATTTTATTTATTTCTCTCTCTATTTTTTTCTATAAAATCTTCTACTTTGCTCTTATTTTATTTTTTTGCATATGATTATAGTGAATGGATGTTTGTAGATGTTTTCAAAAAATATCAAAAATTCCAACATGGTATTTTTCATGACCCTCTTTGACAAATTTTTTTAGCATAGAGAAACAATGTATTAATTTATGTTACTTTAATACCAAAATTGGGTAATTGAATCAACTATGCAATATTTAGTTGTTTTGAAAGATCATGGTACTACTAACATATTGCAAAAATGTGTAGGATCTAGTACACTCATAGGTGGAAGAAACATAATCATCCACCAGAAGTGGCGGTACTTGAGGATTGGGAAAGTGATGATTAAGGCAAATCAAGGGTAACATGGATAGATACCTTCATATAGGCATGCATTATCATTTAGGAATAATCATCAATAGCTAGCCATCTTGAGCCTCATTTGATAGCATAGTAGCTATCATAATTTTTTTGGATGAGACGGGTGATTGAGTTGATGAAAAGACTTCCTCTTTGCTTATTGCATCTGCTTGTTTATATTTTACTTCTTTACTTAACAACATCTTAATTTTAGAATTTGTGGATGATTATGGTCACCATTGAATTCCCTAAAAAAGAGAAAATTGTTATTAGTATAACATTTTTGCTAGTTAGTAAAAAAGCTTTTGGTTAATGAGAAAACCTATATTGAAAATAATAGAACTTTATTTAAATGGATATTGAAATCTATGTTAAATAATAGTTGAGAACCCTCATTATTAATAAATAAGAACTTATGCAGGTAAATGAAATTGTGTATAGATATCTTATTAATAATATATTTCTATTATTTGAAGCAAAAGATAAATTCATAACTTTATAATGTGAATTTAACCTAAGTATGAAGATTGAGTTTCATTTAAAAGGTATAATAAAGAATTTATTTAAAAATCAAGGTAAATATATTATTTAATTAAAATATGGAACTTTTATAATAGTAAGACCCTACTTTTAAAAAATTATAGAAGAGTATTATTATTTATTTTAAAAAGGCGAAAGAAGTCTTCAATTAATAAGACTAGTGGCTACGTGTGATCTGGGAGAAATCCTTTGACCTAAGGAAGCTTTGATATACCTTGGTATGGAATTTTACGGATGGAATTATCTAGTAAATCACAAGATAATATTTGTATTCATTGTCGACCAAGTGGAGGGGGGTGATAGTTGAATGTAGGTTGGTGGAGTAATGAGAAGAGACGAGGACGATGGAAAATTAGAGAACTCAAATTGTGCACTGAAGAGATCACGAGCATATTTTGAATGAGAAAGGGAGGAGAGTGTGTAAGAAAAGGAGGGGGATTTTTGAGGAGAGTAGGGAGAAAAAATATCATTGCATTTAGTGTAGGTCGTAACAAGAAGTTCATTGTGTTAGTATTGGTCAGGAGGAGAAAAGCTCGTTGTGTTAAGTACAGACTGTGAGAAGAACTCGCTATGATAAGTGTTGACGGTGAGAGGAGAAAAGAGCCTTCTATACTATGTACTTATGGTGATAAGGACGAGAGCTTGTTGTATTAGTGCTAGCGATGATAAGGAAGAGATATCACTATGTTAGTTTTGGTTGTGAGAAGAGTGCTTGTTGTGCTAGAGTAATATGAGAAAAGAGGAGTTACTCTCTGTGTTTGAGTTGCTCGTGGGTGTGAGAAGTGTTGCTCACAGTGTAAAGGGAAAGATGATCGCTCAACATGCAAGTTCGATGCACAATAGTGAAACATGAAAAGAAAATACAAACACCCTATTGTCGATGTTGGTTGTCTTAAATCTAAACTTTGCACCTAGTTTTATTTAAAGGAAAAAATATGGGGTGTTTACCTCCATTTGATGTTGATCCCTACCTAGTAACAATCTAGGTACTATTGTATGTTTCCATCTTGGTCATGCTAAGTTCTCTCTCTAGGTTACCCTACCAGTTTGTTTGGAAAATATTTTCCTTATATCGAATGCTTCTTTCCCTCCATAGAACTGATGCTCGAATCCTTTTCAATTGGTTGTTGTAGTCACAGTTAGTGACTTCCAAATGTGCTTTGTTGGGATTCAAAATACTCTCCCTTGCTAGCTCATTTGGTTGTTATTCACATCAAGTCGATTGGTTGTGTGTTGGTGGAACCTGTTCCATGGAGTCGCTCTTGGAAATCCATTATCACTCAGTGTTCTTCAGTCGAGCTCCCTTAGCTTTCATTGGTCAAGATGGGTCATCACGGGTAGATTGTCACTTGCACCTGGTAGCAATGCGTTGCCGAGAGGTCCCATTTCTCAGTTGGCCATAGGATAGTTGCTCTCCCAAGTCCTCGAACCCTTTTAAATTCAAAGACACTTTCCTTTAGCTTAAGCTCATTTTAAACTTTAGTTGGAAGTTCATTTTTGGAAATAAAATTAAACTAATGCATATTTAAATATATTTGATTAACTTGAGAACTAAAAACTTTAGTTAAATAAATTAATTCATATTTAAATATATTTGATTAAATTGAGAAATGAAACTTTAGTTAATTAAATTGAAACATTCATAGATTATTTTCTAGATTAAGGGTATGGGACCTTGATTTGTGAAATAATGAGAATGATGGTTTATTTATAAATTGAAGTGGAAGGGCTTTAGTTTGATAAATAAAGAAAAGGTTAATTTTGTAGATTAAGGGTATGGGACCTTGCTTTGTAAAATACTGAGAATGATGATTTATTTATAAATTGAAATGAAGGGGCTTAGTTTAATAAATAAAGAAAATGACTATTTTGTAGATTAAGGGTATGGGACCTTGATTTATGAAATAATTAGAATGATGGTTTATTTATAGATTTAAGTGGAAGGGCTTTCGTTTCATAAATAAATAAAAAAGGATTATTTGGTAGATTAAGGGAAGGGGACCTTGATTTGTGAAATAATGAGAATGATGGTTTATTTATAGATTTAAGTGGAAAGGCTTTAGTTTAATAAATAAAGAAAATGCTTATTTTTATAGATTAAGGGTATGGGACCTTGATTTGTGAAATGAGAATGATGGTTTATTTATAGATTGAAGCGGAAGGGCTTTAGTTTAATAATTTAAGAAAATTATTATTTTATAGATTAAGGGTATGGGTTCTTGATTTGTGAAATAATGATAATGATGGTTTATTAATAAATTGAAGTGGAAGGGATTTAGTTTAATAAATGAATGAAATGATTATTTTGTAGATTAAAGGTATGGGACCTTGATTTGTAAAATAATGAGAATGATGGTTTATTTATAAATTGAAGTGGAAGGGCTTTAGTTTAATAAATAAAGAAAATGATTATTTTGTGGATTAAGGGGAAGGGACCTTGATTTGTGAAATAATGAGAATAATAGTTTATTTGTAAATTGAAGTGGAAGAGCTTAAGTTTAATAAATAAAGAATATGATTATTTTGTAGATTAAGAGTATGGGACCTTGATTTGTGAAATAGTGAGAATGATGGTTTATTTATAAATTTAAGTGGAAGGTTTTTAGTTTAATAAATAAAGAAAATGATTATTTTATAGAGTAAGGGTATGGGACCTTGATTTGTGAAATAATGAGAATGATGGTTTATTTATAAATTTGAAGTGGAAGGGCTTTAGTTTAATAAATAAAGAAAATGATTATTTGGTAGATTAAAGGTATGGGACCTTGATTTGTGAAATAATGAGAATGGTGGTTTATTTATAAATTGAATTGGAAGCGCTTTAGTTTAATAAATAAAGAAAATGATTATTTTATATATTAAGGGTATGGGACCTTGATTTATGAAATAATGAGAATGATGGTTTATTTATAAATTGAAGTGGAAGGGCTTTAGTTTAATAAATAAAGAAAATTATTATTTGGTAGATTAAAGGTGTGGGACCTTGATTTGTGAAATAATGAGAATGATGGTTTATTTATAAATTGAAGTGGAAGGGCTTTAGTTAATAAATAAAGAAAATGATTATTTTTTAGATTAAGGGTATGGACCTTTATTTGTGAAATAATGAGAATGATGGTTTATTTATAAATTGAAGTTGAAAGGCTTTAGTTTAATAAATAAAGAAAAGGATTATTTTTTAGATTAAGGGTATGGGACCTTGATTTGTGAAATAATGAGAATGATGGTTTATTTATAGATTGAATTCGAAGGGCTTTAGTTTAATAAATAAAAAAAGGATTATTTGGTAGGTTAAGAGTATGGGACCTTGATTTGTGAAATAATGAGAATGATGGTTTATTTAAAGATTTAACTGGAAGGGCTTTAGTTATATAAATAAAAAAATGATTATTTGGTAGATTAAGGGTATGGGACCTTGATTTGTGACATAATGATAATGATGGTTTATTTATATATTTAAGTGGAAGGGATTTAGTTTAATAAATAATGAAAAGAATTATTTTGTAGATTAAGGGTATGGGACCTTGATTTCTGAAATAATGAGAATGATGGTTTATTTATAGATTGAAGTGGAAGGGCTTCAGTTTAATAAATAAATAAAATGGTTATTTTGTAGATTAAGGGTATGGGACCTTGATTTGTGAAATAATGAGAATGATGGTTTATTTATAAATTAAAGTGGAAGGGATATATTTTAATAAATAAATAACATGGTTATTTTGTAGATTAAGGGTATGGGACCTTGATTTACGAAATAATGAGAATGATGGTTTTTTTATAAATTGAAGTGGAAGGGCTTTAGTTTAATAAATAAAAAGAAATATTATTTTGTAGATTAAGGGTGTGGGACCTTCATTTGTAAAGAATGATGGTTTATTTATAAATTGAAATGGAAGGGATTTAGTTTAATAAATAAAGAAATGGATTATTTGGTAGATTAAGGGTATGTGACCTTGATTTGTGAAATAATGAGAATGATGGTTTATTCATAAATTGAAGTGGAAGGGCTTTAGTTTAGTAAATAAATAAAAGTATTATTTTGTAGATTAAGGGTATGGGACCTTGATTTGTGAAATAATGAAAATAATGGTTTATTTATAAATTGAAGTGGTAGGGCTTTAATTTAATAAATAAAGAAAAGGATTATTTTGTAGATTAAGGGTATGGGACCTTGATTTATGAAATAATGAAAATAATGGTTTATTTATAAATTGAAGTGGAAGGGCTTTAGTTTAATAAATAAAGAAAATGATTATTTTATAGATTAAAGGTATGGGACCTTGATTTATAAAATAATGAAAATCATGGTTATTTATAAATTGAAGTAGTGAGGCTTTAATTTAGTAAATAAATGAAATATTTTTTTTATAGATTAAGGTAATGGAACTTTGATTTATGAAATAAAAAAAGATGGTTTACTTTATGAATTGAGTTCTAGGATTTGATTAATGAAAATAAAGGAACCTAGTTTCTTGCTAAATAAAGGTATGGGACTTTGATTTATTGAAGAAAATAAGATTTGATTAAAGTAAAAACCATGATCTAAGTTGTGCATGTTGAATGACTCTCTAAAGGTATTTGAGAGGTGAAAATAAAAGTAATGATTCTTTTATGATATCAACTATGCATTAGATGGTTAGAGACTTGATTAAATTTGTATAGTTGCAATTTGGTAAAGTAAATGTTAGATGCATTTAGAGGCATGCCTATCTTGAACCATGAGTGCCCTGATCCCCTATTATCCTCAAATGATTGATGGATAGAGAAGGAGATCCAAAGAGGCAGATGGGACTAATGCACTAGTTTGTTCTCTACTTACCATTTATTTACTTATGCTCAAATAGACTAGATTTGTAGGGAGATATCCCTAATTTAAAATGATGTATTATGTTATTCTTTAAAAGTATGGAGGTTTTACCATATTATTATGTATGTAATAATTGTGGAATGATGAGGATTGTATCTTTTAATTTATTGTTTGATTTACTTATGTTTGATTTAAATTCTATTTTGATTTCATTTTACTCCTTTAAACGTTACTTCTTCCTTAGTATCTGGTATCCTTCTTGCCTTCTTGTTATTAAATGGAGAAATACAATCTAATAAATAAGTTCTAGGGTGAACTTAGAGGGTGACCTAAGGGATTGAGACCCCTTAGGGTGAACATAGGAAGACCTAAGGGATTAAGACCCCTTAGGGAGAATGGTAACTAAGTTGTGGGAAGTCTACATCTGAGTTAAGATAGCTCATCATGAAGATAAGATGGATAGCTTAACTCGTAATACTCATAGCATACCTACATAGACTAGCTTGTGTATGGTATGGTGATGTGTGTATACCTTCGATTGGTTGAAGGTGATAAGTCTAGCTCATCAAGGATGATGAGATAGATAGGCTTATTTATGGTAACACATGGTATGCCTACATAGATGGGACTTGTGTGAGGGTATCTCGTGAGATGTAGCTCTTCAGGAAAACTTAGGGGATTTAAACAATAGGTAAATCTTAGATTGGTTAGGGGTTTATGAATCCCTCTCCTTAGTTTTAAAAAAAATCTTTTCTTTTCTGTGTTTTTTGTTTGCTTGATTTTGGGTCATTACATTTGGTATCAGAGCTCTAGGTACGAGGGTATAGAGCTTCTTGTGTGCTAAAGGGATTTGGATGTCTCCAATGAAGGCTTTCTTAAAGTATAAGCTAAAGTTAGGATGACCTAGAATGCCCTATTGCTAAGATCTAATGGGAATTAATCCCAAGTGTGAATGAATGTTATGATACCTTAGTATGGGCTTTGGTATTAATGATACATCATAAACTTGGAATACTACCCTAGTTAGATTTTTGATGCTTTTAGAAAAAGAAATCTGTATTATGGCTTGGATTAGTGATACAGTTTAAGGTGAAGTTATAACCTAATATTTTCTTGGTTGTAACTAGGTTAAAAATGCCACCTAAGGCTAAAAAGAGAGGCCTACACCTAGATAGACTCGATAAAGTAATTTCGAAGAAGAAATCCGAGATGAGGGTCCAAAAACCCCAATAGAGAGGTAGAAGACCTCACTGCTATGGTTGCTGCTATGCAGGATCAGATGAGACAAGTGTTGGAAACAATTATGAATCAGAACTCGTAAGCTAGAGGCTCAAATATTGGCCAAGCTGATGGGCTAACTACAGAGTAGTTGCAAGCTAGAGCCCTTCTAGAAAAGGAAATGGTTAGGGATCTAAAAAATTTGTATCTCCAAGTTTGATGGAGAAGGTGAAGGGGATGCAGCTGAAGCATGGCTAAGAGAATTAGAGGTTTACTTCATGGTAAAAGGCTATTCCCTAGGAACCCAAATGGTTTGGACCACGATCAACTTAGAAGGGGTTGCTCTAGATTGGTGGGAAACCCACTATGAGAAGACTAAGATTGAACCTATTGACATTCCATGGAAAGAATTCATAGTTATCTTCAAGAAAATGTTCCTAACAAAGCATTTCTATGCGTTAAAATTTGAAGAATTTGCAACCTATGACAAGGAACCAAGATAGTGGAAATATACTATAAGAAGTTGGTATGATTACTTAAGTATGTACCTACCTATGATGAGAAAATGAGGGTTCATAAGTTTATCCATGGGTTGGAATCTAGAGTAAAGCATGATGTAAACATGCATGAGCCTAAATCACTACAAAAGGTGTATGACTTGGCAAAGAAAGTAGAGTTGCACTTCCAATTTAACTATGCCACCCTATCCGAGCAAGATCGACAAGCACTGAGGAAGAGGAATAGTCAAGGATTCTTGAAATGGGAAGAGGAAGAGGATCGAAAGACCAAGAACCCTTAGAATTTTGAGAAGAGAAATGATGGGAAAAAGGGAAAGTTCAAGAAAAATTTCCAAAAGAAAACCAACAATAATCCCAACAATGCAAAATCTCACCCTTAAAAATCATAAACTTCAGCTCCAACAATTAAAGTAGGGGAGAAAAATCAAAAAAATATGCAAGGACCCAAGGATGGGTGTTACCATTGTAGGGGGCCTCATTTTGCTAATCAATGTCCACACCGACCAGGGCCTAGCACATCCAATGCTAAAGGAAAGGAACCTAAGCATCGGATCTATACCACAATCAAGAAATAAAAGCTAGAGGGGCAAGCCACCCCATTACTTGTGAAAGGTAAGATTTTTAATAAGCAAGTAAATATTTTGATAGATAGTGGGGCCACTGATAGTTTTATTTCTTCTAGTCTAGCAAGGACTATGTCAAAAAGGCTAGGATATTTGGCCCATGGGTGGAAGGTTGAGTATGGTTCTAGGTAAACCTACTCGGTAAACCAATGTTATCCAATGGCAGAAATTGCTTTAACTAGTGGAACCATGGAATGTTGTTTATATGTAGCTCCACTTCATGCCTTTGATGTGATCCTAGGGATGGATTGGTTACAGGCCCATAAAGCCTTGATCAATTTCCAAGATCGATGGATCGAGTATTCAGAGAAAGGTGAGGAAAGACTAAGAATTCATAGCGAACAAGGGGCGTTCAAGCCCCAGATGTTGTCAGCTATGCAATTGAAGAAAGCCCTCAAGAGAGGAGGGATAGTGTATGTTGTAAAACTTAATGAAGTAGGTGATGATCAGAAGAGAGAAGTGCTAGGAAAGCACCCAATTTTATAGGATTTTAAGGATGTATTTCTAGAGGATTTACCTAGACTCCCTCTTGTGCAAGAATTTGACTTCACAATTGATCTTATGCTAGGAGTTGAACCTATTCATAGATCACCATATAGGATGAATCCTATCGAGATGCAGGAACTAAAGGTTCAATTGCAAGGGTTATTGGAAAAGGGATTGATAAAACCAAGTGTGTCACCATGGGGTGCACATTTTATTTGTTAAAAATAAATATGGTTCTTTAAGATTGTGTATTGATTATATGATGCTAAATAAGGCTACAATCAAGAATCAATATCCTTTACCTAGGATCAAATATTTATTTGATCAACTAAGAGATGCCATGATGTTCACTAAGATTGATCTAAGATTAGGGTATCACTAGTTAAGAATACATGAGGAGGACACTCACAAAATGATATTTAAGACTAGGTATGGGCATTACGAGTTTATAGTTCTACCCTTTGGACTGACTAATGCCCCAATTACATTCATGAACCTAATGAATAATGTGTTCAAAAGACACCTAGACCAATTTGTCCTTGTATTCCTAGATGATATCTTAATATACTCTCAAAACAAAGAAGAGCATGATAAACATCTCAAGATCATGTTAGAGTTATTGAGGGAAAATCAACTCTATGGGAATCTAGCCAAAAGTGATTTCTATGTTTCAGAGGTATGATATCTTGGACATATCATATCAGTAGAAGGAATTGTTGTGGATCTAGAGAAGATAGAGGCCATCTTGAATTGGCCACCCCCTACTAATGTGATTGAAGTGTGAAGCTTCATGGGGTTAATGGGCTACTATAGATGTTATATAAAGGATTACTCCAAGATTGTTGTGATAATAACTAACCTTCAAAAGAAGGGAAAGGAATTCAAGTGGTCAGAAAAGTGTGAAGTTACTTTTGCATTATTAAAATATAAACTCACTACCACACCAATATTAAATATTCCTGACCCTCAAGGAGACTTTTCAGTATGCACGGATGCATCATTGGAAGGGTTAGGAGGAGTACTCTCTCAAGAAGAGTCAGTAGTAGCATATACTTCAAGGAAGCTTAAAAAGCATGAAGTTAATTATGCTACACATGATTTAGAGCTAGATGTAGTAGTGCATGCTCTAAAGGTTTGGCACCACTACTTGGTGGGAAGGCCCTTTGAATTAAATACTAACCATCAAATTCTAAGGTACATATTCACCCAACCTATACTCAATGCGAGATAGAGAAGATGGGTTGAATTTCTCATTGAGTATGACTTTGAAATTGAGTACATAAAAGGAAAGGAGAATAAGGTTGTTGATGCCTTGAGTAGAAGGAAACACATAGCAACCATAACTAGAAGTCACATGGATCTGATGGATCAAGTGAGATAAGAGCAATCTCAAGATGAGTATTACTAGGAAATTCGAGTTAGGATGAATAGAGACCCTAAGGGTAATAAGGAATTTGGCATGAAAGATGACCTTTTATGCTACAAAGGTAGAGTCATCATACCAAAAATGGGTGATTTAAGAAAATTAATAATGCAAGAAGCCCATAGATCTCCTTATTCTACTCATCTTGGAGGAGCTAAAATGTGGGAAAACATGAAAAGAACCTTCTTCTGGGTAGGAATGAAGAAGGACATCATCGATTTTATCACTCGATGCCTCGAATGTCAGAAATTTAAGGTAGAATGTAAGCATCTTGTAGGAAAATTGTATCCACATGATATACCTATGCAGAAATGGTAGGTTATATCTATGGATTTTATAGTAGGTTTACCCAAAACCCGGTATCAACATGATGCAATCCTTGTAGTAGTCGATAGATTGACTAAGGTTGCACATTTCATACCCGAGAACATCAAGGATGATGCTCAAGTAGTGGCTAATAGATTTTCTAAAGAGGTATTCCATTTACATGGATTTCTTGAGGTAATCATTTCAGATAGGGATTCCAAGTTCACTTCTAAATTTTGGAAGTCCCTACATCATGCAGTGGGTACAAAACTGAATATGAGTTCGGTATACCACCCTAAGATAGATGGTCAAATAGAATGGGTAAACCAAGTACTAGAAGATATGCTCCGCATGTACTACATGGATCACAAGTCTCATTGGGAAGACTACCTACATCTTGTAGAGTTCACCTACAATAATGGACATCACTCCTCTCTAGGAATGACTCCTTTCGATGCCTTGTATGGGTAAAAGTGTAGAACACCATTGTCTTGGGATAACCTAGAAGATCGAGTTGTGATTGGGCTAGAAATGGTCAGAGAAATGGAGGATCAGCTAAAGGTAATTAGGCAAAGACTTAAAGAAGTTTTTGATAGGTAAAAAAGTTATGTTGATCTAAAGAGGACTCCAAGAGAGTACTCAGTTGGAGATAAGGTATTTTTAAGGGTTAAACCGATGAAGAGTGCTATCAAATCCATAAATTTGGATCCTCGATTTGTGGGACCCTTCGAAATCACTAAAAATATCAGTTCGGTTGCATACCGACTTGCCTTACCACCTAACCTATCCAAGATCCATGACACCTTCCACATATCCTTGCTTAGAAAATATGTTGTTGACCCTGAACATGTGTGGGATGTTTCTAATTTGTAGATGGCAAATCCAGAGGCTATTGAAGTAATGTCGATAAAGATTCTTGAGTTTCATTCTAAATCTATGTGGAATCAAACTCTTGAGCAATGTAAGGTCTAGTGGGACCAGTTTTCTAAAAGAAATGCCACTTGGGAAAAGTGGATGATATGCAAAAATATTTTTCCTTTTTGTTTGAAAATATATAATGTAATAACTTTTATTTTTGTAAAACTAGAAACACCCAGGATGGTGTTTAGTCCAAGGGGGTAGGATGTCATGACCCTCCTTGGTGGACTTTTTGGCACAAAGAAACAATGTATTAATCTATGATACTTTAATACCTAACTTGAGCAATTGAACCAACTATGCGATATTTAGTTGTTTTGAAAGAGCATGGTACTACTAACATATTGCCAAGATGTGCAGGATCAGGTACACTCGTAGGTGGAAGAAGCAGAATCATCCACCAGAAGTAGGGGTACTTGAGGTTGGGGAAATGATGATTAAGGCAACTCGAGGGTAACATGGATAGATACCTTCATATAGGCATGCATTATCGATTAGGGATAATCATCAATAACTAGCCACCTTGAGCCTCAGTTGATAGCCTAGTAGCTATCGTAAATTCTTCGGCTGAGACGGGTGATTGGGTTGATGGAAATATTCCCTCTTTGCCTATTGCATATGTTTGATTATCTTTTACTTCATCACTTAAAAACATCTTAATTTTGGAATTTGTGCATGATTATGGTCACATTTGAAGTCCTTGAAAAAGATAAAATAGTTATTAGTATAGCATTTTTGCTAGGTAGTACAAGAGCTTTTGGTTAATGAGAAAACCTATATTGAAAATAATGGAACTTTATTTAAATGGATATTGAAATCTATGTTAAATAATAGTTGAGAACTCTTATTTTTAATAAATAAGAAGACCTTATGCAAGTAAAGGAAATTGTGTATAGATCTCTTATTAATAATAGATTTCCATTATTTGAAGCAAAAGATAAATTCATAACTTAATAATGTGAATTTAACCTAAGTATGAAGATTGAGTTTCATTTAAAAGGTATAATAAAGACTTTATTTAAAACTCAAGGTAAATATATTATTTAATTAAAATATGAAACTTTTATAATAGTAAGACTCTACTTTAAAAAATGATAAAAGAGTATTATTATTTATTTTAGAAATGGGAAATAAGTCTTTAATTAATAAGGTTGGTGGAAACGTGCGATCTAGGAGAAATCCTTTGACCTAAGGAAGCTTCGACTAACCTTGGTGTGGAATTTGATGGATGGAAAGATCTCGTAAATCGTAATATGTTCTTTTTATTCATCTTTGACCAAGTGGAGGGGGTGATCATTGAATGTAGGTTGGTGAAGGAGTAACGAGAAGAGATAGGGATGGTGGAAAAGTAGAGAACTCGAATCACATGTTGAAGAGATCACAAACAAGTTTTGAATGAGAAATGGAGGACAATGTGTAAGAAAAGGAGGGGGCTTTTGGAGGAAAGCAAGGAGAAGAGAGTTCACTATGTTTAGTGTAGGTTGTAAAAAGAAGTTTATTGTGTTAGTGCTATTTGAGAGGATAAATGCTTGTTGTGTTAAGTGCATATCGTGATAAGAGCTTGTTGTGCTAAGTGTTGATAGTGAGGGGATAAAAGATCTCATTGTGCTAAGTTCTAGTGGTGAGAAGGAAGAGAGATTGATGTGTTAGTGCTGGTAATGAGAAGGAAGAGAGTTCACTGTGTTAGTGTTGGTCATGAGGAGCTATCACTATGCTAGAGCATCATGAGAAAAGAGGAGTTACTCTTTGTGTTTGAATTGCTCATGGGTGTGATAAGTTTTTCTCACAACATAAAGGTAAATACGATCGCTCAACGTGCAAGGTCGAGGTGCAACAGTGAAACATGAAAAGGAAAAATAGACACCCTATCATCGAGGTTGGTTGGCTTAAATATAAACTTTGCACCTAGTTTTTTTTAAAGGAAAAACTATGGGGTGTTTGCCTCTGTTTTATGTTGACCCCTATCTAGTAGCAAGCTAGGGATTGTTGTATGTTTCCATTTTGGCCATGCTAAGTTCTCTCTCTAGGTTACCCTACTAGTTTGTTAGGGAAGTATTTTTCTTTCATCGAATGCTTCTTTCCCTCCATATAACTGATGCTTGAATCCTTTTTGATTGGTTTTAGTCAAATTTAATGACTATCAGCTATGTTTTTTTGGGCTTTGGAATACTCCCTCCTACTAGCTCGTTTAGTTGTTAGTCATGTTGAGTCAGTTGGTTGTGTGTTGGTGAAACCTGTTCCTGGAGTTGCCCTTGGAAACCCACTACCACTCGGTTTTATTCAACCAATGTCCCTTAGCTTTAGTTTCTCAATATGGGTCATCGCGGGTAGACTGTCGCCTGCACCTGGTAGCAATGCATGGCTGAGAGATCTCATTGCTCAGTTGGTCGTACAATAGTTGCTCTCCAAAGTCGTCGGACCCATTTGAATTCCAAGACCCTTTCCTTTAGCTTAAGCTCGTTTTAAACTTTAGCTGGGAGTTCATATTTGGGAATGAAATTAAATTAATGCATATTTAAATATATTTGATTAACTTTAGAACTAAAACTTTAGTTAATTAAATTAATGCATATTTAAATATATTTTATTAACATGGGAACTGAAAGTTTAGTTAATTAAATTGAGACATTTGTGGATTATTTTGTAGATTAAGGGTATGGGAACTTCATTTGTGAAATAATGAGAATGATGGATTATTTATAAATTGAAGTGGAAGGACTTTAGTTTAATAAATGAATAAAATAATTATTTTGTAGATTAAGGGTATGGGACCTTGATTTGTAAAATAATGAGAATGATGGATTGTTTATTAAATTGAAGTGGAAGGGCTTTAGTTTAATATAGACGAAGGGTATGGGACCTTGATTTATGAAATAATAAGAATGATGGTTTGTTTATAAATTGAAGTGGAATGGCTTCAGTTTAATAAATAAAGAAAGTGATTATTTTGTAGATCAAGGGTATGGGACCTTGACTTGTGAAATACTGAGAATGATGGTTTATTTATAAATTGAAGTGGAAGGGCTTTAGTTTAATAAATAAAGAAAATGATTATTTTGTAGATTAAGGGTATGGGACCATGATTTATAAAATATTGAGAATGATGGTTTATTTATAAATTGAAGAGGAAGGGCTTAAGTTTAATAAATAGTGAAAAGGATTATTTTGTATATTAAGGGTATGAGACCTTGATTTATGAAATAATGAAAATGATGGTTTATTTATAAATTGAAGTGGTAGGGCTTTAATTTAATAAATAAAGAAAAATATTATTTTGTAGATTAAGGGTATGGGACCTTGATTTGTGAAATAATGAGAATGATGGTTTATTTATAAATTTAAGTGGAAGAGCTTTAGTTTAATAAATAAGTAAAAGGATTATTTTGTAGATTAAGGGTATGGGACCTTGATTTGTGAAATAATGAGAATGATGATTTATTTATAAATTGAAATGTAAGGGCTTTAGTTTAATAAATAAAGAAAAATATTATTTTGTAGATCAAGGGTATGGGACCTTGATTTGTGAAATAATGAGAATGATGATTTATTTATAAATTGAAGTGGAAAGGCTTTAGTTTAATAAATAAAGAAAAATATTATTTTGTAGATTAAGGGTATGAGACCTTGATTTATGAAATAATGAAAATGATGGTTATTTATAAATTGAAGTAGTGAAATAAAATATTTTTTTTATAGATTAAGGTAATGGAACTTGACTTATGAAATAAGGAAATATGGTTTACTTTATTTATTGAGTTTTAGGATTGGATTCATGGAAATAAAGGAACCTAGTATTCTTGCTAATTAAAGGTATGGGACTTTGATTTGTCATGTTGAATGACTCTCTAAAGGTACTTGAGAGGTGAAAATAAAAGTAATGATACTTTTATGATATTAACTATGCATTGAATGGTTAGAGACTTGATTAAATTTGTATAGTTGCAATTTGGTAAAGTAAATATTACATGCGTTTAAAGGCATGCCTATCCTAAACCATGAGTAGCCTGATCCCTATCATCCTCAAATGATCAATGGATGGAGAAGGAGATCTAAATAGGTGGATGGAACTAATGCACTAGTTTGTTCTCTCCTTACCATTTATTTACTTATGCTCAAATAAACTAGATTTGTAGGGAGATATCCCTAAATTAAAATGATGTATTATTTATTCTTTAAAAGTATGGAGGTTTTGCCATACTAAGATGTATGTAATAATTGTGAAATGATGAGGATTGTATATTTTAATTTATTGTTCAATTTACTTATGTTTGATTTAAATTTTGTTTTGATTTCAGTTTACTCCTTTAAATGTTACTTATTCCTTAGTATCTTTGATTGATTTTATTGGATTTAGTATCTAGTTTCATTCTTGTCTTCTTTTTATTAAACGGAGAAATACAATCTAATAAATAAGTTATAGGGTGAACTTAATGGATGACCCAAGGGATTGAGACCATTTAGGGTGAACATAGGAGACCTAAGGGTTTAAGACCCCCATAGGGAGAATGGTAACTAAGTTGTGGGAAGTCTACATCTAAGTTAAGATATCTCGTCATGAAGATGAGATCGATAGCTTAACTCGTAATAATTATAGTATACCTACACATATGGGACTTGTGTATGGTATGGTAATGCATGTATACCTTCGGTTGGTTGAATGTGATAAGTCTAGTTCATCAAGGATGATGAGATAGATAGGCTTATTTGTGGTAACACATGGTACGCCTACACAAATGGTACTTGTGTGAGGGTATCTCGTGAGATGTAAATTTTCAAGGAAAAATTTGGGAAATTAAACAATAGGTAAATCTTAGATTGGGTAGGGGTTTATGAATCCCTCTCCTTGGTATTTAAAAAAATAATTTATTTTGTGTGTTTTCTTTTTGTTTAATTTTGGATCATTATAGTATTAGAGTCAAAACAAAACAGCTTCACTCAATTGCATAAAAATATTATATAGGGAATTTTGTAGTATATATAGATAAATTGCTAGTTCCACTGGATTACTTGTAAAAATTTAGTGTGTTTCCATTTTAATAGTTTTGTCTTTTCATTTTCTGGTGTCTTCTTTTTATATCCAAATATTTCACCATTTTCCCTCCAAATTTTAGCATTTGAAATGGAAGATTATAGATATTATTCCATTATGTGATAGGAGAGGATAGGGCAATGTGCTATTATTTCGATGGTAAACTTTAGATGATAGTTTTTACCTCATTTTCACTCTAAGACATTATCGATGAGCAACAATGCAATGATAGCAAATAATATTTGGAGATGGGATATCCTATATTTGAGTTTGTGTGATTGAATTATAGGTTTTTAAATGATATGGATGTGTTATGATGTTTACATGTGTTAAAAGCTTTCTTTATAATCCCATCTACATGATTAGTGTAGTATTGAGGCTTGAGCTTTTTAACCCAAAGGTTCTAAACTTTAATTGTAATGGATAGAGGAGCAGTAGCATTGTTGGTGCATTTTTTAAGACACATATGTTAGTCCTCCATTAAGGGGAACATCCTTATACTTTAGATCACATTCATGTTGATGACATAGTGATTGTAGGCTCTATTTAAGAGTGGCAATTCATGTGTTCAAACCCCATCAATGTGTTTTTTGAATGGTATGTAGTACTATTTTGAGGCTTACTCTTTAATTTTTTTTGTGTTTTTTATTTATATGGCATGTAGAGTGTACTTAGCTAGTATTGCAAGCCCAAGGTGCTTGTTTCCATGAGGACCTATTATCAAGTCCCATTGGTAACATAGCCCAAACATTGGGAATTATATATATGGAGGTAATCAATCTTATTTTTCCAAATATTAACATTGGATTTGCTATTGATATCCCAATTGGTAGTCCTATTAGTTAGTAATATTAATAGAAGTGGCAAGTGGTGGTTTCTTATTGGTCAATATTTCTCCTAAGGTATATCATTCAATTTTTTGCTCTCCTTTTAACTCTAATATGGCAAAACTTTCAAAGGCCATAACTTTTACATGTGGAAGAATTTTGGGTCTATTTTTTTTTAAATTGCATAATTTTATGAGCTCCATAGATTGGTAGCATCAGCTCAAGGAATTGTTATTTCTTTATAATATTTTCTATGCAAAAAAAAACTAGTTGAAATTATTTTTTTTTTGGTGAAATTTTAACCCCAATAGTCCATTGGCATGGTAGTTGGTAAATATGCTCACATCCATCTCATGTTTGATTTCAAAACCTTTTTATATAAAAAGGTTGCATGTTCAATATCTTTTTCTATTATTTCTTTTATCACAACATATTTGATGTCTTCACAAAGCACCAAATATCTAATTCCAACTACACTTTATGGTGTAGTGGTTGGTTAGTTGTATTATATTTTGGAGATATAAAAATTCCTATATTTATCCTTTTCTTCTCTATCATGGTGGATGTTTTCTCTAACTCCAACAAATCATTAGTGTGGTGATTGGTAATATTTTGAGCTTCAAGAGAAGTAGGTTTTTTATGATCAATGCAAGGTATACCTTGTTTCTATGGACCCTTTCTAACCATTGGGGTTATTTATTCAAATATCTACGTATTGCTTAATGATTCAATTGCTTTCTTTTGATATTGGGGATTGATTAAGATCACCATAGTGCATATTGAATATCTTCTCATAGGAAGCTTAACATCTTGATCCAAGGAGTTACAAATTTATATTTGGGAGAGATTGATCCAGTTCGTGTACCTTTGGAAAAAAGAAGATAATAGGATCCATTGGCCCATACAAGCATTTTTTATGAGGAAAGATGTACCATTTCTAATGTCTTCTCTCCTTGGCCCCTTAGTTTATATTATATAAGGGTGTTGAAATATTTGTAATATGAACTTTATTATATCAAGACCAACAACTATGAAGTACCTATGGATGCTCATAATGTAACCTATGAGTATTTGTTATATTAGCCTTCAAGCATCTTGATGTAAGCATACGGGCATTCTATATGTAAGCATATGTGCATCTTTCTGTGTAAGCCTATGGGCATTCTTCTATGTAAGCCTATGTACATTCTTCTATGTATGCCTAAAGGCACCCTTATTGATATTGGTTAATCTACCTTTTATGGATAACTTTGATCAAAGGGTATAATTTATTATTATTTTATTGTTAGTTAACCTCAAAGTCAAGTTAATTTTGATTTGATGTTAACTACTCATTGGGATGTTTTGGTATCACTAGAAATACCCCTCAATGATTTATCATTTTTAATATAATGTGATATATAAGAAAATATTATAGGGTGCCTACAAGCACCCATCCCTTATTCCTTTTCTTAAATTATGTCATTTATCTCTTTCTCTATTTTGTGTCTATATGCTTTTCTATTTTAATCTTCTTTATTTTCCTACTATGATTGTGGTGAATGGATGTTTCAAAATGTTTTTGTTGTGATAAATTTCATCATCGAAAGGGTATAAGTTTTTTTTTTTTTTTTGAATTTACATGTTGGAATCGGTAGCCGCCATGAATCTGGGCAGGCTATATAGCTTTTATGGCCGCCACAGTATTCTGCGATGTTCGCCCTAGAAGCCGCCACATAGATATTCATGTAGTCCGCCCCTATAACCACCATGCCATAATCATTTTAAACCTTTTATGCCACTGAAAGCACCAGGAAAGGGACAAGCGTTCAGTCCGACGAGGCTTGAGATTTGAACCTTGGCCCTCCACCCCCTTATGGGGTTTGGATGAACCAATTGGTCTACACCTCGGACCTATCGAAAGGGTATAAGTTATATCCAAGTAGAAACTAAATTAAAATTTAGGAGCACACAAATATTAGCTATTATTAAAATTTAGAAATAGATGGTTGTTACAAGAATATTATTGCTTGAATGTGAAATTTAAGATGTTATTAAAAAAACATTTGGATGAAAAAAACATTATATTAAAATGGCTTAATCATACAAAAAAAGGTGGGTGGAATTAGCACACCCCGAGCACACAACCAACACACTAACTGTGTGCTAAACAACTAGCAGAGCTACCAAAATAACTTACAGAAGTTCACAAGAAAACCAAACAGAGAATTGCCTAAAAAAACAACTAATAGACTATGCATCATTGTTGTGTAGGGGCTGGAGGAACAGGATTCACTGCACAAGGAGCATTACCCCAATGATCAATAAGGTCCCGTAAGTGATGAAGCTCTATATTCACTTTTTTTGCTTGCACTGAAATCTATAGCCAACAATCATAGAAAACCTGATACTTATCAACAAGAGAAAAAGTAGAAGAAGGCTCCTATTGGCTAAAAATCACTCTGTTGCGAGTTTTCCACAAATGAAAAAGAATCCCCACTCTAAAGATATGCCACACAGGAACAAGCTTCTCAGAAAACTGAAGTGGATCCCCTAACAAAATATTCACCCAAGAACAGGGACCTGTCATATATGGTCTGAAAAAAGAGAAAATCCACTGCCAAGCCTCTTGAGCTCTCACACAAGACCAAAATAGATGATGCACATCCTCCTCTGCTCCACAAGATCTGCAGGAAATATCATTCACACCCAAATATCTAAGTCGTTGACCAATAGGAAGCCCTTGAAACAATAAACTCCAAGCAAAAAAGGCTTGCTTAGGTTCAAGATACTTTGCCCAGAGTGTATTAAATCTGAGACTCCATCTGGACTGAAGAGATACTACATCCCACCTAGAATTAAGCTTCTCAGCCATAGGCACAACAGGGGAAAGCCAAGAGTATCCCAAATGAGGTTTATACTTGGTGAGAGAAACATCTTTGGGCCAAGACCAATCAGTCCACCAAGGTTTCTGATAATATCGAAAAACTTTACCCCAAACAGATAAAGGAGTGGAATCAATAACAACCTCATAAGTAGTCTTATCAGCAGAAGATAAACCAAAAAAATTCCTAAAAATTTCCCAAGGTATCCAAGACCTTGAATGAAAATCCATGAAATCAGATAACCGAGCAATACCTCGTTTATAAAATTTTTGAGCATGTATCCACTGGACTTGAGCAAGGGGAGTCCCTTGCAAAGTGATGGCCGAAGACCACCAGACATTAAGCAAAGGTATTGAAGCCCCCAACTTCCCCTTGTGACCTTTCCAAGAAATCCAGGGTTTAATGGCCTCCCAGGCCTTCCAAATGCTTTGCATAACAAAGGACCCAAAAATATTTATTGGAACAGGGGTTGTAAGAATGGTTTGCAAATCAAGCCCTTTCCACACCTTCTTACCAAAAGGAAGCCCCGTGGAGAGGCAGTGACGAATTAAAAGTTTCCAGGCTTCCTCCCCCTGTAAAGCTCTCACAATCCATTTAGCACAGAGGGAAAAGCCTTGTCGCTGACAGTCAAACAATCCCATTCCTCCAAATTTTTTAGGAAGACAACAAATATCCCAAGCCACCCTATGAAATCCCTTCTTACCAACAACATTGGACCACAGAAAATCTCGAAGCAACTTCTCCAATTTGGCATAACAAGTCTTGGAAGGGACCCAACAAGAAGAGTAATACACATGAGTAGAGGCCAATACCTTGGAACAAATCTGAAACTTGCCAGCTAAGGATAATTTTTTGGTACACCAGTACATAAGCTTCTTCTCAACCTTTTGAACAACATAATCCCACAAACGGGCAGGAGAACCCAAAAAAGCAAAAGGAATACCCAAAAATTTAAAGGTTTCCCAGGTTGAATCCACTTCCAAGGCTTATCAGCTAACCAGGGAGGCATATCTTTTCCAGACTGTCTATAGCAAGAAGTTTTTCTCCATTGAATATTAGAGCCAGAAGCTAAGGAGAATGTATGAAGACAATCTAAAGCATGAGTAACAGAGATCTCATCTTCTGCAATAGTCAAGAAAGAATCATCTGCAAAATGACCATTAATCAACTGCTTGGGGGAGGAAGGGAGATAAATTCCCTTGATCAATCCTTGAGCAGATCTATGAGCTAGAAGATAACCAAAGGCCTCAACAGCAAGAATAAACAAAGAAGGCGCCAATGGACAACCTTGTCTGACAGAACGGGCTAATTGAATATTCTGAGATTGTCTCTTGTTCAGAGTTAACACAACAGAGGCATCTTTGAATAACATAAGTACAATCCTAATAAAATAAGGGCCAAACCCTAGAGCCTTTAGCATAGAAGTAATAAAGAACCATTCTATTCTATCATAAGCCTTCTCAAAATCAATCTTAAGGAAAAGAACATCTTGACCAGAGGATCTAGCCCATTCCATCCCTTCCCAAACAACAATAACATTATCCATAATATATCTATTCTGAACAAAACCAGTCTGCTCAGGCCTGATTATCTCAGGAAGAATAGGTCTGAGTTTAAGAGCTAAAGCCTTGGCAATTATCTTATAACTGACATTAAGCAAGGTGATTGGCCACCAATTAGAAATAAGTTCAGGGTCTCCCCCTTTTGGAATGAACTTAACATTACCTTTGTTGATGAGATTCCCCAATGACCCAATAAGCATAGCCTCTTTATACACTTGCAGCAAATCAGAACCCACCAAGTCCCAACATTCTTTATAAAATTCACAAGGGAAACCATCTAATCCAGGTGCTTTGTCATTTGCCATCTGAGATAGAGCCTGTTTGAGATCCTCTAGGGTTAAAGGTGCATCACAAAAATCCCATTGAGTTTGAGTAAGCTTAGTAGGTATGACTTGACAACAGGATTCTAGAGCTTGCACTCTATCATGGGTAAGGCCTTGAGAAGCAAACACTCTTTGATAATGATTAACAAAAGCTCCAAAAATATCATCAAGAGATGTGAACCTTTGACCATCAACTTGTAGAGTAGTGAATTGGGAAGTATGAGCAGGTGGGCGAAGGCGCTTGAAAAATTCTTTAGAGACTTTGTCACCCACCTTTAACCAATGCATCCTGGCTCTTAATTGTGCTCCTTTGGCTTCATACATATCAATTTTTTAAGCTCATGTCGAAGGGCAGCCATGAAAGCTTGAAGATCAGAACAAAAAGGATTAGCCTCAAGCTGCACATAAACTTTTACTAATTCTGACTTCAAAACCAAATTAGCTTTCTTCCTCCTCTTGGCTACTTCCACTCCCAGAGTGCGAAGCAAAGAGGTGGTTCTAAAAATAGCAGCATTCCACCAAGAAACCCAACCAAAGTCACCAGAGGGTCTCGGAAGCAAATTCCAAATTCTACAAATATGAGCCTTCATAGTCGGGTGATGAAGGAAGGAAACATTAAGATAAAACTGGGTCTGAAATTGTTGGGGTTGATGAAGAATGGCTTCCACAAAAAAAGAATAGGAGCATGATCAGACAAAATAGTACTTGGGATAACCAAAATAGGAGGTTGAGAAGGTGAAACCCTAGCAATTTTAAAAGTCTCACTGGAAGAGATCATGGCTCGATCAAGGCGTTTTAACACCCTGGCTTCGCTTGCTTGAAAATTTGACCATGTAAACCATTGAGCTTCAGAAAAGTTAGCAGGAGAAAAACAGATATTAGGATCACTAAGACTCAACTTATTTTTCATAAAATAAAAAGCTTCCCGCTCCCCAGCACACCAGTGGTTAGGAGATAAACTAACTTTATCAGAAGGCTTTTCCACCATATTAAAATCCCCACACATCACCCATGTGGCAAGAGGCAGAGACAAAGCCAACCACCGCCACAAGGCACACCTTTCTGGAGCATTATTCGAAGCATAAACATTAATAACTCCAAATGATTTACCATGTAATTCCAACAAAGTCCAGACTGCTTGATTGGACGGATCCACTCCCCACGTCACAATATTCGAGTGCCACTTTGGGGAAATAAAAGTGACAGCTCCACCTATCCCACTGGAATGATTCGTTACATGGAAAACACCGCGAGGCCACAAAAAATTACAGATACACTACAGATTAAAATTAGAAACTTTCACTTCTTGTAAACACATCACATCAATATTGCCAAACTTATGAGTGACAGAAGTCATCTCACTGCGGATCATATATTTACGGACTGGATCCGTCAGTCCTCTTACATTCCATGAGAAGAAAATCATTAAGACCTATCAGTATGCAAAAGTTCCAGAACATCCTCAGAGGCTCCCAACTGAACAAGAGACCCGAAGGAGTTAGAAGCATACTGATCCTGACCATCCTGGTAAACACGAGAAGCCTCCTCCATTTGGTGGCGCTTATCATAATGCAGATTATTTCTCGGAGGGCTATGGGAACGATGAGCTTTATACCTAGACTGACCTTCTGATAAAGGTTTTCGGAAGGCATCAGAGACATATTCCTTCGGAGAGGTAGTAGAACTCGGCATGGCCGTCACAACTTGAGAAAAATTTGGAGGAACCCAAATGGATTGCACTTCTGGAGGAGCAATAGGAGCTTGTCGAACAGAAACATCCTGAGGCACAGAAGCTGGTGGTGTGACAACAGGGGCAGAGTGTGACAAAAGAGGTTGTGAAGCACTCTCAGGAGCTTGGGACTGTAATGCACTCTGGGAGCGGTTTCATCGATTAACCACCTGCCATTCCTCTTGCCCCCCAGTAACCCTAGCTGCCTGAGCACTAGATGTCGAGGCACCAGGTGCCTGAACAAAAGAATTATTAGGAGCTAGAGGAGGGTTTTGTTGGAATTTACCTGCCATAAGTGGGCAATATTTTATCTTATGGGCAGTTGACTGACAACGAAAGCAGGTATTCGGGAGGTTAATATAGGCCACCCTTTGTCTGTGGGTATAATCTCCAACATTAATCTCAATTTCCTCAGGTAAATCCTTGGAAAGGTCAAGCTTGATGCATACCCTCCTAGTGGGTCGGGCTGAGAAGAAATGAGGAGGCTCAAAACAGATAAACTTTCCCAAGGGAGCAACCAGTTTATCTAAAAAATTCCAAAAGGGAATGGGAAGACCAGGGAACTCGACCCAGACAGGAACCTCCAGGGAAGAGACCTTAGCAACAGTGAAATCCCGTGTATAGGGTTGCAAAATAAGCAAGGAATTCCTAACCGTCCAAGGTCCTTTAGCCAACATCTTTTGTGCATGCACAGGGTCATCAAAGCGAAACAAAAAATACCCTTTGGTAAGATTCTGAACATTCGAAACCTTGACACCATAAGGGCCCCAAACTTGGTTGACCCAGGTACGAAGCAAAGTATCATTGGGGATTCTACCAAGAAAATACCCCACCAAGTGATGACATTCAAACCATTGACAAGCAGATTGAAATTCATGAGCAGGGATAACAACTTGAAGAAGAGCAACATTACCTCTTGGTACATTTTCAGATTGAGCTCCGACAGCGATAGGATCAACTGAGCTTGCCGAGTGAGCGGCCGCCATGAGGTAAAGGGCAGAGCCACCGCCCGAGGCGACGAAAGAAAAAGACGTGGCAGTATCTAAGGCCAAATCCTGCACAAAAACTCCAGAAGGAGGGCGCAGTATTCCTCTAGAATCCCTTGTCTACAATTTTTTTCATGAAGATTCAAAAACCTAAAATGACCTTTTAGGATTGTTATTAAAATTTAAAGATGAATAGTCATTACAAAAAGAGTCATTTGGGTTGGAAAATAGATATAAATAAGTATTAGGGTAGAACTTGAATTGTTCTATTTGTGGTCAAATTGATTTTTGTGAGTTAATTATTTTTTGAGTGTTTATCTGACGACTTATATCTTCAAACTATGTGTATGCATGTATTATTTAATTAGTTGTAATGCTATTAGTGTATGTATTTAGCCATGAAAAAGTTACTAGGAGGATAGAAGGAGAAAGAAGAACAAAGGCACAACTTAGATTAGTGCATACTCAAAATGAGATTTTATTCTTCTTTATTTATCTTAATGTCGAATTAAATTTAAATCTAAAATATCGAAGAAATTTTAGAAGACTACATTTTGTGGATTTTGGATTACAATGTTGAACATATCCTATTATTTAGAGACAACATACTTTACTAATTTTTATGATAACTTATGACAACCTTTTCACTTATTTTAATCCTTACAAATGTTTTTTATAGGACATGAACTAGATTAAATATTGTAAGATTATTAACCCTCTAGCAGTCACAAAGGGTATTAGGGGAGATATTTTTCCACTAATCTTGCTTCCAATATTTGCATATTGCATTTTTCTTATGTTTGTTTATGATTTTGCCTCTTATATATTCAAATCACATAAAAATAAAAATTGATTACATTTTACCATAGTTTTTTGATAAATTAATTCTTTTCAAATCTAGAAATAAGTTTTTATGTATTACAACCAAATCAGCTTTCATGAATTTTTTTTTTATGAAAGATTATTGGTTTTCCTCCCTATTAATTTATTTTCTCTTGATTGATAACTTTTGTTTCATAGTTTAGCTTTTGACACTTTTTTTTTATCAATTAACTCTCTAGAGTAGGTCTAAAGTTACAAATAGAAATATAATCTTGTTAACAAGAAAATATTGTCTTTCTATAAAAAGGTTGACTAATAGTTTGAAATTATTGCTAAATCTCAAAGTTTTACAAATCTTAAAGTCATTTTTCTTTAATTTCATCCAATGTTGTTGATAATTCTAAAATTTAAAAGGTTTTTGAATGAATTTGAATTATCATACTAATCAATATTACAAACCAATCGAGTGTGTGATATGCTCGAAAGGATGCCACTTCAGTGATGATACCACTATTCAAACCCCACAATGGATGTGTATAAGTAGTATTGATCCAAAAAAAATTACGAACCAAGTTAATCTTTGTTATAATTTAAATAATCAAATTAAATTTATTTTATTGTATTGCACAACCTTCTTTCAATCCAACATAAATGATTAAAAAAACCAACTTAAAGATAATTTATAAAATATTATTAAAAAAAATATTTGTATAAATTTATCATGTTTTGATTTATTTTTATTGATAATTTTTTTAAGTTCCACTAATTACCTAAAATTTTGCTTTTATTTTTTGTTTTTTTTTTTATATAGTGAAAACTCATATGACTTATGCTCAAGATTAGACATCTTCATTAACCTAGGTATCCACATCTCACTATAACCTCTCATATGAGAAATAAGTGAACTATTCAGTAAGAAATTTAACACATAGTCACACATACAATTATTTGAAATTTAAACTTTTGAAAGCAAAAATAAAAGAATAAGAATAAGAATAAAAAAAAGAAAAATGCAAGTTGCTTTACCCTCCGAACAGAATATTAAGAGAATATTTATAGGAGTTTTTCGTTGCATGTTACAAGACTGTATACAAGAACCACATGGCAACCATATTAAACCGGAAAAAAGAAAGGAAGAAGACCATTTTAGTCTCTCGTGCCTTATGGCCTCTCTCCTCCCATTGTCTTTTGTGTCTCTAGTTGGTTGACCTTTTGGAGGTTTCCCACGCTGTGCAGCCAATAAATATGTTAACACAAATATAACTTAATTTAGTGGGTATACATGGTTAAAAGTTCCAAATTTTGTATTGATAAGAAAATATTTATTATTTTTAAATAAATTAAATAAGGATAACTTTTAAATGGAAAGAGTTAGATATTTACATCTGACATGTAATAATCTATCACTAATTCTAATAAAGAAAATAATAAGAATTTGATATTTAGAGATTTATATAACATTAAATATATAATATTAATTTTAATTTTTTTTCAATTTTATTATACTTAAAATTATATATTGGAACTTTAAATAGAAGGCTGAGAATTAAATTTTATAGGATAAAGTTGGTTGAATAAATACATATATAATAAAAATACATCATGTTTTAATGAAGCAAACTTATAATATTTTAATTTATTGGAAGGCAATGATTCATATCTTTTATATTGTAGGTGATTGGCTTGTTTGGAAAATAGGGGATGGTGTAAGGATAAGACTAGGATTAGATCCTTGGATTGGTTGTGGCAATATGCACAAATTGTCAAATAATATAATTCAGATCCTAAGAGCTCAGGGGATTGAAAATCTCGTTCAAGCAACTCACCCATGATATTCTACAAGCTGGAATCAGGGATGGAAGGAAGCAACAATGTTAAGGCTTCAGGACCAGGAAGCACACTAGTGTGAAGAATATGCGGGGAGACTTCAAACTAGACATAACAAGTTGTGAGAGGAAATTGATCAATTGGTATAGAAAAAGAATGGAGCTACAGGAGAGTATACTCAAAATTTAGGGTATAAGACTCTATTGGAAGATAGAAATGATGATCCAGCATGGTGGTGGAAGATACTCTAGAAGCAAAAAGTCTCATTGAGGACAAGATTGTTCCTATGGCTTGCCATGAAAAATAAGCTTCTAACATAAGAGGTAGTACAAAAGAAGAACCATAATGGTCGAGTAAGTTATCATTTATGTAAGTAAAACAATGAAATAATTAATCATTTACTGGTTGCTTGCTTCTTTACTAGACGATTTTGGAGGGAGGTTATAGCACTGTAAAATCTTCCTATAGGATGACAATAAGATTCCTTATGAGAGTGCTTAAAATATTGGTTTAAAAATAGGTCATACAAAGGTTTTATAGCTCTCCCATTGTTTGTGTCTTAGGGAGTATGGTTATCTAGGAATACAATAATTGTTCAAGATCAAAAGAAGCCTACTTGGCATGTATGCTCCCAAATCATTGGAAGTTTCAATAATTGTAAGGTTTTGGCAATAACAAAGGTAAAAAAATAAATCATCACTCCAAATATTGATAAATTAGGGGCTTGGGATTTTTTTGATGAGGATAGATAGGGGGTTCCTAGAGTTTGTGGAGCAAGAGGATTGTCATATGTTTTTTATTCTCATTATTTTAAATTCAAGGCTTGATTGGGAGAAGGTTTTAATAATTATGCTAAAATTATGGCCCTCAAATTGTTGGTTTAGTTGGCAAAATCAAAGTGAATACAAAAAAATCATATTTATGAAGACTCACAAATGGTAATAAACTAGATGCTTGGTATTTTTAGGATAGAAAACTTGATTCTACAACCCATATTCTCTCAATTAAAAGATGTTGTGGATCAAAACAAAGCTTTTACATTTTGACATATCTATAGAAAACTGAATAAGAGAGAAAATGAAATCTCAAAGGAGGCACTTTAGATTGATCTAGGCACATGCTTAGTACGAGAATTCAATGAGGGTAATGCACTATAGTTGGTCAAAATCTCTATATGGGGAGATTAATACACTCTAGTTAAAGCAAGCATAAATAAAACAACTTTTTCAAAAAACTTAGAAGTTGGTGATTTAAAGAATATTGGTTGACAAATTGGGAAGGTATCTAAGGATAAAAATTAGTAAGATAGAGATAGCTAGTTATAATTTATAAACGACCTAAATTTTAGGTCACTGTTGAAATTTTGTAGAAATGCCAAAGAGGCATCTAAAGAATGTAACTTCATATTTTTCTAATAGGATGAAAAGTTGGGGGTACATCAAGGGCCACCCTCCCCATGAATTGAACTTGGGTCTCTGCTAGGAGAGCCAAATACCTTTTGCCATTGGTGTCCCTATTGGAACTATAAAAAATATTAAATTTTTTATTAGAGTAAAAGGAGGTTTTAGGGTCCCCAAACCTATACATTGAGTTGTGCAAGTTAGTACAATGTGTTGCAACAACCTTACAAAATATTATTATCCACTTACTACTACGATTGAACCTTAGAATACCACATATCGACAAAAAAACTTCCAAAACATGACATATTAGTAGACCACTTCCAAAATAGAAACTTAAAAAAAATTGTAGCTACCACCCAATCATAACAAAAACAATATTCCAAAACCATTGGGGTTGTTATGAAGTTCATAGCTAATGGGTCTTTTGATTGTTTTTCTTATGTAGCATAGGTTCTTCCTCCTTTAGAGTGGCAATATCTGAGAATGCATTTTTACATTTCAAGATCTTAAGGTAATATCTAGTTGTAACACATTTTGTATGATATTTATTTTTAGAAAACTGATTATCATTGATTATTTCATAATTAGCTTCAATAATACCATATTATGTTCTAATATTTTATATGGAACTAACTAGATAGTTTTTAGTAACCATTTGACTTTTATCAATGATATTATTTAAATTTTCTTTTCAGGGTTGAGTCTTTTGTTGTTCGTTTGATTCTTATTGGATAATTGGTGTAGTTGGAGGATGATCTTCTTCCTTGTGAACTGAGATGTTTGAAGGTTCAGGATCATTTGCATGCAATGCCTTCTCCTCCACCAAGGAGGAATTAAAGCATGATCGGATGACCAAGCATCTCTTCTTTAGGCGGTCATATTGTTGGCAACCACAACATCTCAGGGAGAAGTTTTCATATTCAATATTTTGGATCCATTCCCATTTGCTTGAGGAGATAGTAATGGATTGAGGTTAAGGAAATAAAACATCCATCCAAACAATTAATCTTGTTTTACTCATATTAATTTTATTGGACAAATTTTCCTTTATGTGGGCATCTATATACTAGAATACACCAATGACATTACCAATTTTAGCGAATATCTTCTCTCCCCAAAACTTCATAGGGAGAGCATATAGATTCACCTAGACTGGAAATCCATCAATTTCTTCTGTAAGAGGGTTGAAACCTAGAGTCCAAGGTTATATATAGACACTCCTTTGTCCAAAAAACTAATTGTATCTAAATATATTACCCTATATCTATCAGCTAAATAAAAAATATATATATTTGGATAGTAGAATTACTTGGAATTTACTTAACCACCAAAGTTTATTATATCCTTTAAGCTCCTCTAGGCCTAGTATTTTGCCCTTGAGTTTGCAGATAATTGTTTGAGCTTCATGATCAATCAGATCCAGCCTAAATTCATCCTCTAAAATCCTAATAGAGGACATAGGTTCATCAGAAAGCTCCACCAGTGAACCAAAAGATCCTTGAGAGACATTTTTTCTAATCGAAGAGGCTTTCTCACAAACTAAAGAGCAACTAATATCCTCTTGAATACAATGAGTGGGTTGTAAGTAACCTTCTTTTTGCAATGCTTGATTGCACCTAGGTTTTACATCCCTTTCACTCTATTTCATCCTCATATCCTTCTGAGTACAAGTGGAATGCAAACAACCCTCTTCTTGTAACACTTGATTGCACCTAGGGTTTGCACCCCTTTCGCTTTGTTCCATCCTCATGTCCTCCTAAGTACAATGAGTAATCTGTGAACAATCCTCTTCCCGCAATGCTTAACTACACCTAAGGTTTGCACCCCTTTCGCTCTGTTTCATCCTTATGTACGGACTATAATTTTAATGTAATTTCATATTTACTTAATATAAGATTACGATTTGTTTTTGAAACAAAAAAAAAAAAAAAAAATAGTATACTTATAATTTTTAAATGCCAAAATCTACTTTTATTTATATCTATATATATTTATAACAATAAAATAAAATTATGATAAAATTTATTATCTTATAAGGAATCTTAAAGAAGGTTATTGTTTTTAATGGAGGTGAAAACTTTATATGGACTTTTTTTTTTATAATCCAAAATATATATATATATATATATATATATATATATTTTATGATATATAGAAGCAATGGTTACATTCACGATTTTTAGTAACTATCAGCACAGCTGGTAGGGTTCAAACTATCTACGAAGGCTCCCAGGACTTCCACCGTTTCGGTACATGGTAACCCGGAGTGAGATGGGGACCTCCGGACGCACATAGGTTGCACCGTCGTCATCAATCTAGCGCACCACTTAGAAGAATTTTATAATCCAATATTAACAAATATATATACTTTTATTATATAACCACGACGACATGAGACTCTACTTTGAATAGTCTTCTTCGTAAGATGGTTGACCAAGCTACATTTTAATTATATTAAAATTATTTTTATAATAAATGTTAGTGTAATTTTATTAAAAAATAATTTTTTTTTTTTAAATATGTTGCATATAGGGACCTCACTCTCTCTAAAAATATAGATAAACATTAAAAATGATTTAAAAATAAATAAAGACGTTATTAATTCTTTGACAGAGTAAATGCTCTTTTAAGAAAAATGGTAGTGTTTTAAAAAAAACAAAAAATGGTAGTGTTATTTGAAATAATGGGACAAACAATAAATGACGATTCTTCTGTCTTCTGTGTATAAAAAAATTATTATTATTATAAATAGAATTCTACTGGTGATGATTAGTAATGGGTGGGATTGCCATAATGTGAGCACGCGAATCAGTGCTGTTTTCCGCGTAGCGTTAAAAGATTAAACAGTTTAAACCTTATCTGCTGATGTTGAATAAATGATATTCGATTCGTGAGTGGCCTTCATAGCCACGGGAACTAAGTGCGACAACAAATCAAAAATATGCTTTGTCCCTGCAGAAATTTATTTGCAGGCTGGGCTAATTTATTTGGAGGCTGTGCTATGTAGTTATATTATTAACACTCTATATTAATTAAGATTAATCATATAAAAAATGGAATTTACACATTCTATAAATCAATCATAAAAGTTATTAGATGGAAAAAATTATAGCTATTATTAACAGTTTTATTTGTATTAAGATGGATATCAGATGCTGTTCAAAACTTTTTAGATAAGATAAAATCAATAGTATTGGAGTATTGGACTTTACTACACCAGGAAGCTTGTTGTTGCTCCAAGAAGTCCTATAGAGGAAGGTAAAAGAGGTAATCTCTCCATCCTTGAATCTTCTCACTCTAAACAAAATTGCTCACTCTTTGTTAAAGCAAACCTTTTCGGACCTTTGTGTGATTCTGTAGAGGATCCGAGGATCCTGTTAGTGATCTCATACACAAACCTTTGAAACCATGTTTCAATGCCTATGAGATTCCGTAATTCCCTTCACTTCCAAGACCTTCTAGACTTCATTTGTCTATTGAATCTCTAAAATTTCTTCAATGTGATTCTGAAAAATCCTCGAATCAGAAAGACCCTCTGCTCAATGTGTTTATCCCCATATCTCCCCCTACTGGCGAAGATGTTTTTAGTTCTGGGCTGAAAGCTCTTGATATGAATCGTGATAACCAAAACCCTAGCCCTCAAAAATCTGTTTCCAAAAATCAAAAGAAAAATTCAGCTGACACACATTGTGAAAAAGCAATAAGGAGGTCTAGCAAACAGGATTTAAAGTGAAATGAAGCTTAAGAGAGTATTGCTAATGGCTTTCAACCCAATATTATCTCCTTTTCAGCTGAGCAGAATCATTCTATGGTTTCCACAAATGAGGGGAACATAACCAAACCCCCTCTAACACCTTCGCATGGAGGAGGTAAGAAATCTTCAAAGTCTTCCAAATGAAGATTCTCTCATGGAATGTGAGAGGTCTTAATGGACGGACCAAATAAAGAATCCTTTCGTCCATGAGAAAATACATTAATCCGACCATCATATTGTTGCAGGAAACCAAGATCAACGAAAAATGCCAAGATAGAGTTATTAAGGCTATATGGAAAAATTGTGGAGTTGCTACCAGCCCTGCTAGGGGAGCGTCTGGTGGCCTTATGTGCCTATGGGACCCTGCTAAAGTAGGTCATATTTTATCATCTTCTAATAGGATCACCAACATTGTTTTTTTTTGCAAAGATTCAATTGTTCAGTGGGTTTTATCTCATGTGTATGCTCCTAATACTATGTCTTCCCAATGAGAACTATGGTTTTCTATGATGCAAATGCAACAGATATTCTAGAGTCAACCTTGGATGATAGCTGACAGTTTCAAATCATTTCTACACCCTACTAACAAAAAAGGAGGTACTCCTATCTCGTCTTAGAATTTTGAATATTTTATTGATTTCGTTGATGAGTGTGGTCTTATGGACATCCACCTTCAAGGGAGCAAATTTACTTGGACCAATAGGAGAGTGGAGGCATGAAATATTTTAATGTGATTGGATAGATTTCTCATTTCCCACGAAGCTCTTCAATCCTTTGGAGATGCAACTCTCAACTCTCTTCCTTGGATTGGGTCTGACCACAACCGTCTAGTTTTAGAGGGGTTGAACAATACCTCTTTCAAGTCTCCTTTTCAGTTCGAACCTATGTGGATTCAACACCTAGATTTCAGAAGCAAAATACTTGAATGGTGGAGCAGAGATTTTCCTAGTAACCAAATTGCAAGATTAACTCAAAAACTTCATCATACCAAGAATGATATAAAAATATGGAACACGTAAACCTTTAAGAATTTATTTGAGGTAAAAAAATCATTGGTGATAAGATCCAGGCCATTGAAAATCGTATCCAATACGAGGAACTTGATGTGCAACTTAGGGAACAAGAAAGAGAGCTACTGGTTGAATATCACAATATTTTGTCCATGGAGGAAACCTTTTGGCAGCAAAAGTTGAGAGCTCTCTGGCTCAAACAAGGTGATTCCAATACAAAGTATTTCCATGCTCTCACCCTCCGACATAGAAGCATCAACAAAATCAAAAATTTGATCAAGTCGGATGGCACCAGCACATAAAATGAAGAGGAGGTGAGACGTGAAGTCGTAGCACATTTTCAAAACATTCTTGGAGTGGGTCAACCAAGTAACCCTCAAGCTACTGATTCCCTTCTCTAAAATATTCCATGTTTAGTCTCTAATAAAAATAATGATAGACTATTGGCCAAATTTTTTGCAAACGAAATTAAATGTGTTTTCCATGTTTGCTGATATAGCATCTGGGCCTAACGGTTTCTCTCCCCGCTTCTTTTAGAATTTTTAGGACATTGTTAGCACTGATGTAACCAAAGCCATTTAGTTTGCTCAAGCGACCAAGCACATCCTGAGAGACTTCAACTCCATATTTATCACCCCTGTCTTGAAGACTCAGTAATGTTGAACAATTTCTAATTATAGGCTGATCAGCTTGTGCAATGTCATCTACAAAATTTTGACTAAGACCATTGCCAACAAAATAAAGAAACTTCTCCTTGGTATTATTGATTTATTTCAAGGTAGATCGATCAAGGGAAGGTTTATAACTGATGGTATAATAATTGTTCACAAACTGCTCCACTCTGTCTCAAAAAACAAAAATACAAGCATTTTTCTCAAGTTAGAGATCACCAAGGCGTTTGACAAGGTCTCTTGAAGTATTTTATGTGTTGTGCTGAAAAAATTTGGCTTTCATCCAGAGTGGATTGCCATAATCCTTGATTTTCTTTCGTTTGCCTGGTTTTCTATCATTGTAAATGGTGCTGCTACTAGGTATTTCAAGAGCAACCAATTAAGGCTTAATAATTTTAGTCTTTGCTGATAATCTGAGCCATCAAACTAGTCAATTCGCTAAAGCTAGGGTCCTGTTCCAAGGAGTTTCTCTATTGGATTATGTAAGTTGCAGGAAACTAATCATTGAAGGGGACTCCCTTAATATTATAAATATGGCAAGAGGGACTCAATATCCTACCTAGACTATTTCAAATCTTCTTCTGGAAGTTTAGAGATAATACATACAAGGAATGTAATCGAGCAACCTATCTATTGGCTAACAAAGGATTTATTCAAAATGATTTAGTGGTGTGGCAGGATAATTTCTCGATGGATATTTCTTCTATCGATAATGGCCTCATACACAATTAGCCTTTGCTCTACTATGTTCGAGTTGTTTTTGTTGACTTGGATGCAAAACTTGGGGGTGCTTGTTGATTTTGGGTTTTCATACCAAATTTCATATCTCCAAGTTATTGTTTCCTCCCTACAAGCCACAATATCCAATGCAAAATAAATTCTTGCCCTAATGGGTTGGTAGGCCTGGGAAAGCAACGACCTCATGGGGGAGAATTGGACTCGTCCCAGTAGAGCAAAATTATGATGGTGGGTGCTTCTGGTTTGCATGGCTCAAATCATGGTTTACCTCCCACCACTAATCAATGTTTGGCTAGTTATCTCTGGTATCATAATTTTGTTTCAATTTTATTTTAAGTTTTAAACTACGTATGATCTTTCCTATGTACTGGTTTGGCTTTGGAAGGGGTAACTCCTCTGATTGGTCATTCCTTGATTATTACTGAATGTAAGTAATTTAGTCTCCCTCTTTTTGGGTGAGGCTTAGTCTCTTTTGTTCAAGGTTTGGAGATCCTTTCAAAACTCCTTTGTCTTATAGGATATTAGGCAAACATTTAATCATATTATTCAGACTATAGGAGTATTTATACAATATGAAAGAAATAATATCCCCTAAATATTGCTAACTACTAACTAATGACGACAACGTAATGATGTCGACACTAACAATGTAGTCAAAGTGACTACGATAACTAACCTACCTAGATATTTACTAACAATGTAAATATCCTAAGGTAAAAGTAAATGCGAGTGGTAAAAAGTAACAAACTACTTTTTACCATGCGGTAAATAAATTCTACCTAATGTAGGAAAAGGGTAAATATCCCAAAGAATGGAATATTACTCTAACATCCCCCCTTATTACATTATTTGGGTAATGTATATAACTGTCCCAATACAGTGAAAAAGATGTTGAACTGTTGGTTCTTGCTCTATCACAGTGCTCTGGCTGCTCCTAAGCAAAAAGTGGGTCATTCCTCACTTTGTCTTCACATCAACGAATGTCCTTATTGTAATCTTGTCATCCAACCGAATTGCATGGGTAACCAACCATTGCAACCGCTAGGTGTAGTAGAGTAGATCACTTCATACGAGGTTCATTCGGTTACAATATGATTTTGCAAAAGTTTTGATAAGGTAGCTAAGGTGTCGGTCATTGCCGAAAATGCACCCTTATAAGTTTCCCCCCTTGTTGCAAAAACATGTAATGAAATTTTTGAAAGAAGTGTGACTAAGGTGTCGGTCGCTGCCGAAAATGCACCCTTATAAGTCTTCTTCCCTTTTTACAAAAAATTGTGTGAAGTAAGAAAAGAAATGTTTATCCCCCCTTAATTGCAAAATATGTGCAACTCAAGAAGCTTTGTGAAGGATTGTACAAAGATTGCCTCCTAGGCAAAATTTTCACCAGAAAATTCCCTCCTTTTGTTACAAGTACTTCAAACAATGAGAGTTTGCTATTTATGAAGCCTAAAAGAGGTACAATCACCCCTTTATTTCTAGTACTTCAAACAAAAACTTATGCTATTTATGAAGCCTAAAAAAGAGAGAGAGGAAATGGTGCTTGCTTAAGGTGACAAATTTGTTTTCCCTCTACAATATTGTCTTAGCCAAGAGCACTCTGTGTGCTTTTTCTGAACCAGAATCAGAATCGAAATTAGACACTTCACTAGCAATATTGCCTTTGTGTTGCTTCTGTGATGTGCCTTTGCCTTTCTTGTTTTGCTTGTTTTTAAACCAACACCGATTGGTGTCATGGTTATCCTTTTTACAATGCGAGCAAAACCTCTTTTGAGTTTTCTTTCCCTTACCTTTTGAAGATGATCCTCCCTTTTGAAAGTTTCCTTTCTTCTTATCACCCTGATTGTTTGAGTAAAGTGCATTGTTCGACACTTCATCGCTTTGGAGTTGATTTGCTTCCTCTGTTTGAAGCAAATTGACTAACTCCACAAAGGTGACTGATCTTTGTGATACATTAAGGGATGTAATCAACATTTTATAGGATTTAGGAAGAGCCCTCAATATTACTGAAGTCAAAATGGTGTCTTCTACTTTAGCTCCTAAAGCATTGAGCTTAGACTTCAGTTCGACACTCTGTAGAGGAAGAGTTCTATTGATTCACCTGACTTCATATGGAGTGTATGAAGTTGTGTTTGAAGGTTTAGAACAGTTGATTGATTCTTGCCTTCAAAAATGGTACAAAGTGCATCCCATGCATCTTTACCAGTTTTAGCTTCACTTATGTGAGGTTGGATCTCATCAGTAGTTGCTAGGAGTATCAACATGAGAAGACGATTGTTCTTTTTATCCCATGCTTTTTGATCTACTCCTATTGATGCGGGTCTTGATTCAGTGCCATCAACTAAATCCCACATTTCCTCTACAGTCAGGATGGCTTTCATCTTAGTTTTCCATGCTGAATAGTTAGGACCTTTAAGCAATTGTGTATCATTTAAGTATTTGTTGATAGTTGCCATGATGAAGGTCCTAGAATTTGCACTAAGATGGATCTTTCTTTCACTCTTAAGTGGTATTTAATGGCACCTGCCTGAAAATCCTCTTGAAGAGAAATAATCAGTTTGAGGAAATTAAGCCAAACAAATAAGAGATGAAAGATAATTCACTCAAAAAGATATTTAATGGCACCTGCCTAAAAATCCTCTTGAAGAGGAATAATCAGTTTGAGGAAATTAAGCCAAACAAATAAGAGTGAATTAGGGGTTTTTGTTTTAGGAGAGAATATCAAGTGAAATTGGCTTTAAACCTGTGCAATGGTTGACACAAATTATTGTGAAATTTTGGGGTTGAGTGTTCTTGATTTTATGACTTATAATTGCAAAAATAAATAATGCAATAATCAAACAAGAATGCCCACAAAATTCTTATCACATAGGTGTCGGATGCAACCGAAAATGCACCTAATTTGCCAATGAAGGTGTCGAGTAAAATCGAAAATGCACCTTTTAATTTTTGCAACAAAATTTGAATTTGTGTTGTGCAAAAAATTGATATATTTTGTCTCCTCTTGTTTTCCAAATTTGCAAAGAATGGGGCATGAAACAATTGCCTTTTCTTTTTGTTTTGCAAATTTAACAAGTTTGATTTTGTTTTAAAGTGCTCCTCACTTTTGTGTTACAATTTTGCAAAGAAGTACAATTTCTTGTCTTCCCCCTTGATTTGCAAAATTAACAAAACTAGCACTCCTTTCAAGACAAGTCGACACACGACCCGCGTTTGAAAGGCTTCCAGAACCAGTCGACACACGACTTGGTTTTTATGGACCCAAGGCTTCAATTTCTTCTCAATTTTGCAAAAAAATAGAATGTGCAATTTTATGTCTTATATCCCCCCTTGGAGAAAACAAATGCACACTTTGCCTTTGAATTTTACAAAATTTTGAGTCTCCTTGTTTTCCAAATTTGCAATAAAGAATCAAATGTGTTTGATTTTGTCCCCTTTCATGTTTGCAAAATTAACAAGTTTGAGAAGAATTTAGGGCTTTCTAATTTGCAATAAAAATAGGTGCTCTTCTATGTCTTATATCCCCACTTGGAGAAAACAAAAGCTCCTTTTAATTTGAAAATTGCAAAAAAAAATAACCCTCTTTTATTTTAATTTGCAAAATTTAAAATAAAATTTAATGAAAAATATTTTAATTAATAATAAAAATATAATTGTCTATTTAAAAATCAATTTAAATATATAAAAATTGATTTAAAAACTTTAATTAATATTCAAATTATTAAAAAATTTAATTAAAAATGAACTGCAAAATTAAAAAAAATCATTTTACCTTGGGCGCTTTGTAATGGGCAACAAAAAAGTGTTTTGAGTCCCCGTCGGGACTCAAACTGTGATCTTGCAGGGAACAATCCAAATACTGGCGCTGCTAGCCAGTCGGGATCTCTTTCCTGATGTGTAGGGAAGGGTGGCCTCTGTAACTTATTCCGTCGTGCTCCTTGCGCTAGGAAAATTAATTATGGGATTTTTAGTCCCATATCGCTGCTGCTACAACTATTTTATTATTGAAAACGAAGAACCCACCCTTTCTAGTTGATTGCCTTCAAGAAATCAACGATGAAATATTCACCTTTTGGACCCCTCTCCAAACAATAGCTCCTTGCCACGTATGTGCACCTGAGACCCCACACATCCAATCAATGCCCCGTCAGACCCAATCAATGCACGTCACGTTAGATCACGCCATATCAAATCATCCAAGATTAGTAGTGCCACGTGTCCTTCGAAGTTCATGCTTGTGCCACATCGGATGCCAACCGTGCCCACCCAGTCAGCAGTATCATGTGTTATTAGTTTTCTCTATCCATGAGACCTCTAGATTTTAGGTCCAAGTCAGCAAACCAGATCCTGCCAGGTATTCATAGCCCTTGTCCAGGTGGTAGTGCCACATTAGAGTTTTGGGTGGTTGTGCCATGTGTCTAGCCTAGTTGTTAGTCTGCGCAGGTGTCTAGATTTCTTTCCAGCTGTCAGTTTAGGTATTAGGTCTTTGTCATGTGCGAGTCGAGTCCTGAGTCAGGGTGCTCCTGCCTTGGCTCTATTTGGTGGTTGATGGATCGGTCGTCAGTGCTAATTTAGGTCTTAGGTGGTGGTATGGAGGAGAAATCCCTAAAACCCCTATCAGGCTATTGAGTGTGGGCTTCAGATCCCAATTGGAGCATAAAATCATGGGTCGCCTACCACACGGGAGCCTATCAGGTCTGATAGGTTAGATAACAAAGTGTTGTCAGATCTACGGGCCTGCGGGTAGTGGTAAACAGGCCTACGAGCCAAAAATTAGCCATGCAAACTAACCAGGTAGAGTAGCTAGTCAGTCAACCTCTAGAGAAGTAAGCATTATTACCCAGATCTGCCACGGGATCCGTTCCAAGTAGGAAGTCTAGGGGGGTCCCATCTCGGGATTTGTGCCCCTCGATCCAGTCACCCTTGTCCTAGTTTTGCAGGTTTTGCTCCACCTTGCCCAACTTCGTAGTCGTAGCTCTAATACCATATAGGATATTAGGAAAACCTTTAATCATATTATTCAGACTATATGAGTATTTATACAATATGAAAGAAATAATATTTCCTAAATATTGCTAACTACTAACTAATGACGGTAACGTAATGATGCCGACACTAACAATGTAGTCAAAGTGACTATGATAACTAACCTACCTAGATATTTACTAACAATGTAAATATCCTAAGGTAAAAGTAAATGCGAGTGGTAAAAGTAACAAACTACTTTTACCATGCGGTAAATAAATTCTACCTAGTGTAGGAAAAAGGGTAAATATCCCAAAGAATGGAATATTACTCTAACATGTCTATCTAATAAATAAATAAATAAAAATTGTATTGCATTTATTTTTTAATTCTTGTTTTACTATTGTAAATACATATAATCACAAACCAAAGTAAATTTTCATATTTATAATTTTAAAAATTATAAGACATGGAATGATGTGTTTTAAATTTTAAAATATACTTTATCCATGAAATTTAACCTTCAATTTTCTATTTAAAGTTATCATGTCTAATATTGACTATAGTGGAGTTGTAAAAATAAAATAATAGAATTGTGTAAAAGAAAAAGAAGGAAGATAGATTTAAACTTAGTATCACATACTCAATGTCATATGTATTTCCTCAAAAAAAAATTGAAACTAAACCACAAATTATTAATATTTTTCATCTTATCATTCATTAGAATTAAAAGGTAGATAATTATAAATTACATGTAAACATAACTCCTCTCATTTAAAAGTTGTTCTTTTCTTATTATTCTTTCTTTTGTTAAAAAATAACAAATATTTTTTATCAATAAAAATATTTTTTATTTGAAACTTTTATTTTTGATTTTGTGTATTCACTTAATTAACTCATATTTGTGTCATGTGAAGGATAACAAAGTAAACCCCAAACTATTAATATTTTCTCATCTTATCATTTAGTAGAATTAAAAGGTAGATAATTATAAATTACATGTAAACATCCAAATCTTCTCATTTAAAAGTTGTTATTTTCTTATTTTGTTTTATTTCCTTAAAAAGTAATAAATATTTTTTTATCAATAAAAAGTTTTGAAACTTTTATTTTTATTTTGTATACTCAATTAATTGACTTATATTTGTGTTGTGTGAAGGATAATATAGTGGTATGTCTTTGGATTTTCATTCAGGAGATCTAAGTTCAAACTTAGGTAAAACTATTTTGATTGTAATAAAATAATTTATTTCAAGATTTGAAAAGAATCTATGTACCTACAAGCTATGGTAAATTTTAATTTTAATTTTTTTTATTTGGGTAGAAGAAGGGGTTTTGAAATGGTTCTTGAACCTCGTACAAAATTTTACTAAAATATAGACATTAAAGTTCTAGTTTGGATCTTCAAAAAGTATTCAACAGTGAGCTTCAAAGCATTAAGTATCTGAAATAAAAACATACAACATGTACAACTACCTCTTACTACAAAAAACTACCAAAAATATTATATCAAAGAGACAAAGAAGAACACATGGTAAATCAGTAGCTATGAGGAAGATTTAGCTATAATCCTTGTCATCTCAACTGCTTCTCATCATCTCATATTGAGTACTTAGGGAGATAATTTTATTCTTCAAATCCTCTAGATGGATTTCTAACTCCTTGATATTTTGGACCAACATTTGGCTGACTCTTTTCCTTGATTCATTGAAATCCTTTAAGATTATGTAAATTTTCTTGAGAACATCCAAAACATGATTTCATGGGAGTTATTTGATTATGTCACTCTTTACTTACCTCTTTTCTACCTTGCAATCTTCTTTGGAGTTATTCCCTTGCTTGGGTGAAACCTCCTCTAGATGGATTCTTTAGTCCTCGATATTTTGAGCCAACATTTGGATGACTTTTTTTCTTGATTCATTGATAGCCTATAAGATTACATAATTTTTCTTGAGAACGTCTAGAACATGATTTTGTGGGATTTCTTTGGTTATATCACTCTTGATCCCATAAAACATACCAAAAGAACCATTGGTGATTAGATATGACTCCATCCAACCCCTTGACATGATGACCATCTATTGTAGTTGTTGGGTGCATTTGATTCCTACACCTCACATAGGGCATACAGTCAAGGACGTTTAGGGAGTGTGGGATGTGGCTTTGGGGATGTATTCTAGTTTATTTACCAAGGTTAACTCCTTGTTTGGATGTTCCCTTAGCACACTTCTCTCCTACTCTAGCCTAGACTACCAGGTTCTATGTGGAAAAATGGGTTAAAAGGAAAACAAAAAGAAAGCAAGTAAATATCTATCTAGCCTAGACTAAGGGGTGGCAATGCACCAAGGGTAATGTCCTTCGTGTAGTGATGGGATTAGTAAAGGCATGAACCACAATGCTAGGAAGGTGACCATGTCTTTTTGCAACATGAAACTCTATCTTATGAAGCTAATGCAAAGAAGGGACATATACTAGTCATGGAGTTCCCATGAAAACTTGCATGCACATAAAAAAAGGGTGAAAAGCAAATAGCCATAGCTCTTATATGCATGTGTGTGTGCTAAAAAACTAGCAAATTACATGTGTTAAAACAAAAGGGCTTTAAGGGGCCTAACACAATGACTCGAGGTTCGAGTCTATATTGCTACATAAGAGAAGAAAGAAAAAAAATTCTTGGACCAGATACTAGGCATGAGAAAGTACTTTATTTTTCCTTGTTTTACAATGGAGAAAACATTAATATTTATAGATAAAATTGGAAAGTTTTCTCTCCTAAATTCAAAATTCAATTTCAAAAATTCTACCTAGGTATTTGTGTGCAATCTAGAGTTCATAGATCTAGAGTCATTGACGTTATAGGGGGTCTGGCTCCTTCGAAGGTGAGGCCTTCTTGCCCATGTTATAAATCTATAATGATTAGATGTATGGATCCTCTATAATGAATATTGGCAGGTTTGTGGATGTTTCTTAGCAATCCTTGGGTTGATGTATTAAATGTCATCCTTCTTTGCAGTAGGAGATTGTACACCTAGGAAGACCAGAATCCTCAACACAATGAGCAAGGATACAAGATCATGATCCCAAAGAGGAGGTATGGGGATAGGATGCCCCCAAATCAAATCTTAATCTCCTAAATTTTTGGAGCATGGATGGAGGTCGCCTAACTGGAATTCAGATTACTACTCTTTCATGTGCAATCTTTTTTTGAATCTTGATCATAATTTTGGTCCTCTGTCCTTTGTGTATTACCTAGTCCAGTTAGAGTTCTTCATGGTTGTATGTGTCTTGCTCTCATCTTGTGTCCTGGTTATTATTGTTTGCTTGAGTTTACAGAGTATTTTTATTTATCGGGTTCATCCAAACCAATTTTATTTATAATTTTAATTGTACTACACAAAGTGATTTGTTGAGCTTTCATTGAAGCCCTGGTTGTCACATTTGTTTCCTTATTTGACCCTAATTGTCTAGTCACCTGGTTTTTTTTCCTTCACTTGAACTCTTGTTTGGGAACTTGGTCCATGCTCTTTTACATCTGGTCCTATCTTTGTTCTCCTTCAAGTTTCAAAAATATTGCTTCGCATTGGTTCTACTTCTCATGAAATTTTCCAAGACATTAATTTCCCCAAAGTGTAGTGAGAATTCACTATGTGGTGAATGGATGTTTCTAGATGCTTTCAAAAAATATTGGGAATTCCAACATGGTATTAGAGCCAAAACAAAGCAACTTCACTCAATCACATAAAAAAGGTTATATAGGGTAAATCATGATAGATAAATATGAATTGGTAGTTCCATTGGATTCCTTGTAAAATTTTAGTGGGTTTCTAGTTTAACATTTTTGTGTTTTCATTGTATGATATCTCCTTTTCACATCCAAAATTTTCAGCCATTTTCTTCCAAAATTGAACATTTGAAATGAAATATTCTAGAGAATATTCCATTAATGTGTGATAGGGGAGGATAGGGAAGTGTGCTATTATTTCGATGATAAACTTTAGATGATAGTTTTTACCTTCTTTTTCACTCTGAGGCATTACTGATGAGCAACAATGCAATGATATGGAGATAAGAGATCTTGTGTTTGAGTTTGCGTGTTTGTATTCTAGTTTTTTTAATGATATAGATGTATTATTATGGACATATATGTTAACATATTTATTTCTAATCCCATCTACATGATTAATGTAGTGGTAAGGCTTGACCTCTTTAACCCAAAGGTTACAAATTTGAATCATGATGGATAGAGGAGCAGTAGCATTATTGGTGCATTTTTTTAGACACATGCGCTAGTCCTCCCTTAAGGGGGAGGACATTTCTACTTTAGAGTACATTCATATTGATGCCATAGTGTTCAAATCCCATCAGTGTGTTTTTTGAAAGGTATGTAGTAATATTTTGAGGCTTACTCTTTAATTTTTTTGTGCTTTTTATTTCAAAGGCATGCAAAGTATGTCTTTCTAGGCTTGCAAGTCTAAGGTGCTTATTGCCATGAGGACCTATGATCGAGTCCCATTTGTGAAATAGCCTAAACATTGGGTATCATATATATGGAGGTCAATCAATTTATTTTTCCAAATATTGATATTGGAATTGCTCTTTGCATCCTAATTGGTAGTCCTATCAGTGAGTGATATTAATAGAGGTGGCAAGTGGTGGTTTCTGATTAGTCATGTTTTATCCTAAGATATTTCATTTAATTTTTTACTCTCCTTTCAACTCTAATATAGCTAAAATTTTGAAGGTCATAACTTTTACATGTGGAAGCATTTTGGATCTCTTTTAAAATTGCATAGTTGTCTGAGCTCTATAGATTGGTGGCATCAACTCAAGAAATTTTTATTTCCAAATAATATTTTTCTATGCAAAAAATACTCTATTAGCATCCTTTTATGGTGTAACTTTAACTCCAATAGTCCATTGGCATGATAGTTGGTAAATATACTCACATCCATCTCATGTTTGATTTCAAAACCTTTTTTAATAAGAAGATTGCATGTTCAAAACTCTTTTCTCTTATTTATTTTATCACAACTATTTGATGTCTTCAGAAAGCACCCAACATCTAATTCCAACTATGCTTGATGATGTAGTGGTTGGTTGGTTGTACTATATTTGGAATATTTAAAACTTCCTATGTTTATTATTCCCTTTTATCATGGTGGATGTTTGGTCTACCTCCAACAAACCATTAGTGTAGTGATTGGTAAGCTTTTGGGTTGCAATAGGTAGTTTTTCGATGATCAACGTAAGGTATACCTTATTTCTATGGGCCCTTTATAGCCATTGGGGTTAATAATTCAAATAACTACCTATTGCTTCATGATTTAGTTGCTTTCTATTGAGATCGGGGGATATATTATGATCACCATAGTGCATATTAAAGAACTTCTCATAGAAACTTAACATCTTGATCCAAGAAGTGGAGTTACAAATTTATGTTTAGGAGAGCTTGATTCAGTTCATGTATCTTTAACAAAAAAAAATAATAAGATCCATTGGACCATACAAACATTTATTATAGGGGAATATGCACTATCTCTAATGTCTTCTCTCCTTGTCCCCTTAGTTTAGATTATAAAATTGTGTTGAAATATTTGTAATCTGGCCTTATTAGGCCAAGGCCAACAATGATGAAGTACCTATGGGTGCTCTTGATGTAGCCTATGAGCAAGTGATATATAATCCTTAAGGCATCTTGATGTAATCATATGAACATTCTATATGTAATCCTTTGTGTATATTTCTATGTAAACATATGGACATTCTTCTATGTAAGCCTATAAGCATTCTTCTATTTATACCTAAAGGCACCTTTAATGATATTGGTTAATCCAACTTTATGGATAACCTTTATTAAAAGCTATAATTTGATATTATTTTATTGTTATTTAACTTCAAAGTCAAGTTCGAAGGGAAAAAAGTCAAGTTAATGTCGACTTGGTGTTAACTACTTATTAGGAATTTTTGGTATCACTATAAATACACCCCAATGATTGATCATTTGTAATATAGTGTGATATATGAAAATATTTTGGGGGTGTCTACAGAAACCCATCTCTTATTCCTTCTCTTATATTGTGTCATTTATCTCTTTCTTTATTTTTCATTTATATGCTCTTTTATTTTACTCTTATTTATTTTTCTACATATGATTGTGGTGAATGGATGGTTCAATATGTTTTTGGAAAATATTATAAATTCCAACATCAAATTCATCAACTTAAACAAAAAATAAAATTATATATTTTAAAATGCAAATACATTTGACATAATAGGATAAGAGGTTTCTCTATTAGAATGAAGGTTATCCTTGGAAGGATATAAGTTTTAACAACTTTTTTGTTGTGATAAATGTTGTCATATAAAGGGTATAGGTTATATTCAGGTAGAAACTAAATTAAAATCTAGGAGCATACAAATCTTAGCTATTATTCATATTTAGAAATAGATGGTTGTTACAAAAATATTATCATTTGAATGTGAAAATTGAGATGTTATTAAAATTTAAAGATGTATAGTCATTAAAAAAAGGGTCATTTGGGTTTTAAAAATATAAAGAAGTATTAGGGTAGAGCCTAAATTGTTCTATTTATGGTCAATTTGATTTTTTCCAATCACACTTATTTGTTTAGTGTTTATGTGACGACTTGTATCTTGAACATAGGTGTATGTATGTATAATTTAATTAGTTGTAATACTAATATTGTATGCATTTAGCCATGAACATATCAGTGGGAGGATATAAGGAGAAAGAATAATAAAGGCACAAATTATATTAACTCATACTTAAGCTAAGATTTAATTCTTATTTATTTGCCTTATGTCTAATCAAATTTAGATCTAAAATATTGAAAAGAAATTAGAAGACTACATTTTGTGAAGTTCAGATCACAATGTAGAATATATCTTATTATTTAGAGGCAACATACTTTGCTAATATTTATGATAACTTATGACAAAATTTTCACTTATTTTAATCCTTACGATCTAGATTAAAGGTTGTAAGGTTATTAACTCTCTAGCGGTCACAAAGGGTAATAGGGGTTGGGGGAGGAGAATTTTCCACTAATATTGCTTCCAATATTTGCATATTGTATTTTTCCTATATTTGCTTATGATTTTACCTCTTATCTCTTGAAATCACATAAAAATAAAAATAGATTACATTTTACCATAGTGTTTTGATAGATTAATTCTTTTCAAATATAGAAATAATTTTTTTTATGTATTTCACCCAAATTAGCTTTCATGACCAAATATTTTATGAAAGATTATTGATTTTTATCCATATTAGTTTATTTTATTTTTATGTATTAACTTTAGTTTCATCGTTTAAGCTGCAAGGATCTCAAGTGTTAACAGAACACCACATTCAACCAAAATAAAAATCTGAAAGCAAATTGATAGCATAAAATTACAAATGGATATGCAAAATAATTAGCAACAATATCATATATTATACATGAATAATGAACTTCCTCTCCATGAGTACAATGAAGGTGCCTTGCTTATATAGGTAAGTATGATCAACCATAGCAGTAGTATGAAGCTAAGGACAATAATCCATCGTACAAAAGGAATAAGTGATATGGTCCATAGATTTGTAATCACTATGGGGAGAAAGAATATCAACCCTCCAAATATACCTAAAAATATCCCCATAACTCCTATGACTAGTCAAACCTAGAAATATCCCCATAATATCTAAGAAATAAATATGTAACGTCTCATAATATCTAAATAAGATAAATGAAATATCCACACATAAGTAGGTGGGGAAAATAGATGGAATAACTAAATAAAAGGAAAATAAATTACCTAGGTGAACATGAGCTAAGGTAAACAACCTACTCTAACACCCCCCTCAAGTGAAGCTAGGTGCCAAAAAATAAAGTGGTATATCCACAATATGAGTCTCGACAACAAGGCTTGATTAGGTACTCATGTACAATGTGTATCCAGAAGCTCTTGAACCATAAGGTGGAAAACCATATGGAAAAAAACCATCCAACTAGAAAGAGAGAAGAAGAAGGAGGAATGGAGCCAAGGAGTATTCCCAACAACCCCCTAGGACGACGAGCTCCATGAAGAATACCTATGAAGAAGTGGATGCCTCTATGATGAACAATGTGTCTCCCACTAGGAATAAAGTAGACATGAAGTAACCACCAAATGTCTTCCAAATCCAAGTGACTATGAGAATATGGGAATAAAATGTAGAATGATGATGTAGAATCCTTCAAACTGAGTTGAAGTGAATAATATGTCACCAATGAATTATGAAATGAATCTCCAAGAATGTAGTAGCCCAAATCAACACCAAAATAAGGTAGAATATAGTCCCAATCAACATCTAAAAGATCAATATGCACAAAACCATGAGTGTGCAAAAGTGGAAGAGATGTTTGAAGAGCATCCATCAAGGAAGAATCACCAATGTCCTTCTGCATAAGTGATGATGAGCCCATGGAAGCAACAAAATAAAGAAGTGAAGGCTTAGAAGTCCCAAAATAATCAACATGATCTTCAAGATCTCCAATTGAGAGTCCAACTAAAGACAAAATATTTGTATCCAAATCCTATAGGAGTACATCATCCAATGTAAAAGAAATAGGAGAAGAAAATACTGGACAAGGTGGCTCACTCAAAGTAAGGCACACCAAGAAAGGTTTCACAAAGGAAGAAGTACATGGAGGCGATACAATGTATACATCATCATCAAATAAATGAGTGAGATCCTCATACATGTTAATAAAATCACATGTGTGACTCTCAATGAAGATATAGGTAACACCATCCAAGAAGTTATCTATATGTAAGGATGTAACATGCCATGAAATCTCTGCTATATATGTTGCAACATCAACATGATCATCCACAAAAAACAAGTGTAGAGATGTATCCTGTAAAATATCTGAATCAAGTATTGTAGCATCAACCTCATCATCCAAAACATCATGAATAGTGAATCCAAAAATAAAGATGCAATGTCACAAATTATGTCCTTCATGCAAACAATTGTAAGAGAAGGTGCCTTGGGTAAAACATTTATTTTCAACATATGATAAACAATGTGAGGTGTGTTATATTGAACTACAATAAAATTTTGAAGCTCCCTATAAACTAAATAATAAAGCATGTTAGAGATCCATAAATTATTCATGAACCATGTCCTATACTCCTTATCCTTCACCATTGGTTTGGGTTTTGGAGTTATGAACAAAGGATCCAAACATTCACTTTGACATAATGACCAAAGTACCTTAAACCATGCTTCAAAATTTTCAGCATTTGCCTCTATTCTAAGTTAAAAAAAAAGAAGTTTTCAAGATGTCCTTAAAAGTAGAAGAGTCCCCCCTCACCCCACCCCAAATAAAATACCATTATAATGTGAGAGGTCTAGTGTGATGTCACAAGGTGGTGCAAAATACCACAAAATCACATCAATGCACAAATGAAGCTTCTAAAATTTGAAAAAATCTCCAAAGGAATTTCCAAAAGAATCCCCTCCTTCAAACTAAGTGTCTCAATGAGGAAGATTGGCACAAGAGGATGCACCACAAAAAATCAAGGGAAGTCAAAGACAAAGGACTCCTCAAGCACAATAATGTGTAGGCTCCACCAATATTGAACACCATGTAATATGATCACAAAGTTCCAAACTAAGTGGAAAAACAACAAATGAAGGAATATGGGACTTTATAACAATAGTCCATATATCGGTTCAAGTTTAAAAACCTTTTTCATAATGTGATATTGAGAGTGCAATCATAAAATCATTATAAATTTCTAAATACAAATCCAAAAAATCTGAAATTTTAGATACATATCAGAAAAATGATTTTACAAGCCTGGAAAAAATTTTGTTGAGCAACTCCCAATACTTCTCCTAAAAGGAAAAGTTTACTAAAACTAGGAAAACCACTGTAATAGTACGAATACACCTCCAAATTCTTTGAACTTTTATGGGAAGGTGTATCATCTGATTTTACATATTATTTAAAAATATCTACAAAAAATTGGAAGCTTTAATGAAGATATATGTAGATTACTAAAAAAGTGCAGGTTTTCGTAAAATCAATATATCTTGACAAATACTTATCCAAATGAGCTCACATTTTGGGCACAACTCATATGAATACATCTATAGACCAAAAAAATTAGTGGAAAAATTAGATTTCTATCAAGAGAAATATACAAAATATAAAAATGGGTTGGGTTGGTGACTCTGCCAAAAATGGAAATGCTCAAGAAAAAAATGCTTAGGAAATATCCAAGGGAATGAGGCTATTTCAGTATGGGTAGAATAAATTTTAGGAGGTTTGTGATGATCTAACAATGGAAGGAGTGACACAAACTGGCCAAAAAACTCCACCAAGGACCCGATCATAAAAACGAAAGCTTCCACAACAATCTTTGAACCTGCAAGAGAAACAACTGCACAACACTCACAAATGGATGACTGCAACACCTATTGCTCTGATACCATGAAATAAATCTGAAAGGCTTACAAATGGATATGCAAAACAATGAGCAACAATATCATGTATTATACCTGAATAAATGAACTTCTCATAAGTACAATGAAGGTGCCTTGCTTATATAGGCAAGGATGATCAACCATAGCAGTAGGATCATGCTTAGACCAAATATCCATCGTGCAAAAGGAAAAATTGAATGGTCCATAGATCTGTAACTGATATGGAGAGAAAGAATCTCAACCCTCCAAATATACCTAAAAATATCCCCATAACTCCTAGGAATAGTCAAACCTAAAAATATACCCATGTCAAACCTAAAATTATTTTGCATGTACCTCCTGATATAAATGGAAATTTTCCATAAAAATGTTTGGAGGTTAGTAGATTCATTCTTATGAGTTATGACCAAAATTTTAGCTCATTTGGATAAGTATCCTCCAAGATATCTTGATTTTACAAAAACCTGCACTTTTTTAGTAATCTGCATATATCTTCATCAAAACTTCAAAATCTTTGCATATTTTTTTAAAAAATGTGTAAAATCCAATAATAGACCTTCCCATAAAACTTCAGAGAATTTGGAGTTGTAATCAGACTGTTATAGTGATTTTACTATTTTTAGTAAAATTGTTCTTTCAAGAGAAATATTGGGATTTGCTTGGTGGAATGTTTTCCAGGACTGTAAAATCATTTGCCTGATATGTCTATAAAATTTCAGATTTTTTGGATATGTATTTAGACATTTATAATGATTTTATGACTGCACTCTTAAAATTACATTGTGAAAATGGTTTTTGCACTTGAACCAGTATATGGACTATTGTTATAAAGTCCCATCTTCCTTCATTTGTTGTTTGTCCACTTAGTTTGGAACTTTGTGATCAGCTTACTTGGTGTTAAGTATTGGTGGAGCCTACACATTTTTATTCTTGAGGAGTCCTTTGTCTTTTACTTCCCTTGCTTTGTTGTGGTGCATCCTCTTGTGCCAATCTTCCTCATTGAGACACTTAGTTTGAAGGAGGGGATTCTTTTGGGAATTCCTTTGAAGATATTTTCAAAGTTCAGAAGCTTCTTATGTGAATTGATGTGATTTTGTGGTATTTTACACCACCTTGTGACATCACACTAGACCTCTCACATATAATGGCATTTACTTTTTTTTTGGGGGGGGGCTCTTCTACTTTTGAGGACATCTTGGAAAGTTCTTTTTTTTAACTTAGCATAGAGGCAAATGCTGAAACTTATGAAGCATGGTTTAAGGTACTTTGTTCATTATGTCAAAGTCAAAGTTTGGATACATTGTTCATAACTCCAAAAACCAAACAAATGGTGAAGGATAAGGAGTATAGGACATGAATCATGAACAATTTTAGGATCTCTAGTATGCTTTATTATTCAGTTTGTGGGGAGCTTCAAAATTTTATTGGAGTTCACAAGAACACACCTCACCTTGCTTATCATATGTTGAAAATAAAGTTTTTACCCAAGGCACCTTCTCTTAAAATTTCTTGTGTGGAGGAAATAATTTTTGATATTGCATCTTTGTTTTTGGAGTCACTATCTCATGATATTTTGGATGATGAAGTTGATGCTATAGTACTTGATTCAGATATTTTACATGATACATCTCCACACTTGTTTTCTATGGATGATCATGTTGATTTTGCAGCATATACAACAGATATTTCATGGCATGTTACATCCTTACATACAGATGACTTCTTGGATGGTGTTGCCTCTCTCTTCATTGAGAGTCACACATGTGATTTTCTTGACATGTATGAGGAGCTCACTCATTTATTTGATGATGATGTATAAATTTTATCTCCTCCATGTACTTATTCCTTTGTGGACCCTATTTTTGTGTTCCCTCCTTTGAGTGAGCCACCTTGTCCACCATTTTATTCTCACGTTTCTTTCAGATTGGATGATGTACTCCTACAATAGTTGGAAACAAATATTTTATCTTCGGTTGGACTCTTACTTGGATATATTTAAGACCATGTTGATTCTTTTGAGGCTTCTAAGCCTCCACTTCTTTCTCTTGCTACTTCCATGGGCTCATAATCACTTATGCAATAGGACATTGGTGATTCTTCCTTGATGGATGCTCTTCACACATCTCTTCCACTTTTACACACTCATGGTTTTGTGCATATTGATCTTTTGGATGTTGATTGGGACTATATTCTACCCTATTTTGGTGTTGATTTGGGCTTCTAAATTCTTGGATATTCATTTCATAATTCATTGGTGACATCTTCTTCACTTCATCTCAGTTTGAAGGATTCTATGTCATCATTCTATATTTTTTTCCCATCTTCTTACACTCACTTGGAGTGGGAATTCATTCGATGGATGCTTCATGGCTACTTTCTTCCTCATGGGAGACACATTGTTCATCGTAGAGGCATCCACTTATTCATAGGACTTCTTCATGGAGCTCATAATTCTAGGGGGTGTTGGGAGCACTCCTTGGCTCCATTCCTACTTCTTCTTCTCTCTTTCTAGCTAGATGGTTTTTTTCCACATGGTTTTCCACCTTTTGGTTCAAGATCTTTTGGATACACATTGTACATGAGTACCTAATCAGGCCTTGTTGTCGGGACTCATATTGTGGATATGCCACTTTATTTTTTGGCACATAGATTCACTTGAGGTAGGATGTTAGAGTAGGTTGTTTACCTTAGCTCATGTTCACCTAGGTAATTTATTTTCCTTTTTATTTAGTTATTCCATGTATTTTTCCCACCTACTTATGTGTGGATATTTCATTTATCTTATTTAGATATTATGAGACGTTACATATTTACTTCTTAGATATTATGGGGATATTTCTAGGTTTGACTATTCCTAGGAGTTATGGGGATATTTTTAGGTATATTTGGAGGGTTGATATTCTTTCTCCCCATAGCGATTACAAATATATGGACCATATCACTTATTCCTTTTGTAAGGTGGATATTTGTCCTTAGCTTGATCCTACCGCTATGGTTGATCATACTTACCTATATAAGCAAGGCACCTTCATTGTACTCATGGAGAGAAAGTTCATTATTCATGTATAATATATGATATTGTTGCTAATTATTTTGCATATCCATTTGTAAGTTTATGCTATCAATTTGCTTTCAGATTTTTGTTTTGGTTGAATGTGGTGTTATTTTAACACTTGAGATCCTTGCAGCTTGGAATGATCTGATTATCATTCCTTGGAGTACACTGGAATTTGAAAATCTAATTCAATAGTTCAACAAATACCTCTCCATTTTACACCTCCCCATTTTACAAGTTGTTACTACTAATTTGCAGTGGATCAGGAGTGAGGGAAGGGAAGTAGATCTTCCTTCTCTTTAAAAAGTGGGACCTTATGGTTCCTTTCCAAAAATTTAAGAAGGATTCCTCTTCAAACATTTTAGGAGGCTTCCTCTCCAAACCTCTTTATGAGGTTTGTTGAAGACCTACTTAAAAAAGATAAAATAAAAGTGTTGTGCTTTTAAATCTCCTTTAAATGAAACACTTGATTTTGAACAGTAATAGGGAGAGTGAATGAGTTTGTGCCATGACGATCTATATGGAGGGAATTTTTGTCCATGCTTTCTTGTTGAAAATGAGGGGCTTGAAATAGAGTTTTAGATGAGATAGTTGTAGGAATATTTTATCACGTAGATCCACCATTTTGCCAGAATTTGTTGATCGCATGGTACTTCGTTATAACGGAAAAAAAATTGTTTGTTGAAAGATTTCTATCGCTTTTATTTAAATTCTATTTTACTTTTCTTGTCAGGTTTCCCTTCAAGGTTTGTTTTAAATGAGATAAATATGGCGAGGTATTTGGTCATTATAATTTTCAGTAGGCTTCTTAGCCTCATCCACCTTTGGTTATGTGGGGTTGTAGACAATCCTGTGTTCAGAGTCTATTTTAAATTTCTATATATTGTGTTTTGTTGTACGAGGCAAAGTTTTTTTACCATTATCCACTCCTTTTGATATACTCTCAATCCCATGTCCCCCGGACCTCTTCAGATGCAAAATCCTACCTCCCCTCCACAAGATATAGACTTCTTGTGATTCGAGCAACCACATTCTCCCGTTGTTCTCTTGCCAAAAGTAGGTGAAAGCTCCTGGATGGTAGAGGAGCGGGGACTTCTCACAAGGCTTGAAGGTATTGGATGAGTCTGATCGAGTGGTCCATTATGTGATGGACATTGTACCCATGTCCATATATAAAAATAATTGGGTGAAGCACAAAAGGATTTGATTGAACATGCAAGACGTGAGTCCCGATGTATAGAGGTCCTTTTAAGTTACATTTTAGTTATATTAAAATTATTTTCGTAATAGATGTTATTGCATTTTTTTGAAAAGTGTCTTATATTACTAAAATGAATATTAATTATATTCATCATTTAAAAAAGTGGGTGGTATGGAAGCACACCTAGATACGTTAATATGATAAATTACCCATAATTTAATATAGAGATATGGGGCTTACCCAAACAATAGAGAACTTAAAACAAAGTAGGCTTTTAAACCCTAAACTAAAAAAACTACGAAGAACAAAAATATCTATAGATTTTAGCTCCTACAAATACATGAGACCTAGATCTAATTTTTTTTTATTAATTGTGCATCATCATGTGCCTATGCCCATTTTAAGTCAATGTAATCACTCTAAGTGGGATCCCTATGAGTAAATGTAAATATTTTCATCTTCATTGATTCCTCACCGTCCTACACTTGTTCAAACAAATCCAATACCCCAAAGTTCTTAAAGTTGTTATGAATTGAGATCTTCGACCAAGGATTGGAGAGGTAGGGTCATTTTTCTTGTAAACAATCCTCTTATTTTTCTTGCTTGGGATTGTGGAAATGTCAAAATATCATAGAAGGATAATAGGGAGGAGAGCTTGCATTGGTGGCCATATTAGTTTTTAGGGTGTGATTGTGACAAGGTAGAGGAGCATCAATGACCATCATTTCTATATTAGTTATTGGGGTGTAGTTTTGGTGAGGTAGAGGAGCCTTTATGACCATCATTTCCATCGTTAGTCTTACACCTAGTTGCTCTTCCACCAATTTTGAGAATTGTGGGATTGTTAAACCACCTTCCTTTGTTGCTCATTGGGGATGTTGAACTTTGGCTATAAGGGCACATGATTTTTTGTGCCCTCCCACCATGGTCTAACCATCCTCCTTGGTTTGGGGAGGAGACAATCCTTAACCTTGTTGTACAATTCTTGACATTTGAAGGAGGTATTCAACAAGTTAATATACACCACTCATTTAGAAATAGTGGTGTCCCCCATCTATATCTTCATAACCTCCTACAGGTCCTTGAACAAATCGACCTCAACACAAATCCTTTTATGTGGGTAAGCATTGAAAAACTGGTCGATTTCAACCAATAATACACACCCTAAGACTGTTGCCATGCGACTCGAAAAGGGCCAAAGGAGAAGGGGAAGACCACCAAGGAACTTCTCATGGACCAAAATCTACAAATCGAGAAAGAAAAAACCCTTTCTTAGGTTTTGAATCAACTCATGCTTGACTCCATGAAGAGCCTAAGTTGAGCTAATATGACATCATAACGTCGATGTGTTGAGAATGCATCCACAAAATACGTTTTTTTAGGAATGCATTCCACAAAATATCCAACCAGGGTAAAATATTACTCGAGTAAAGGCAAACCGTGACTCTCCATAAAAAACAATTTTCTTGAACACTTTATGGGTATCATTTTTATTTTTCTTCTTCTCTCTTGTGGTACTAGCAATAGTTGTTGAGTCATCAAGGTTAAAGTCCATGAAAAACTCAAAAAAAAACCAAAAAAACCTAATAAAAAAGATCTAGATACTTTCGTACAACATCTTGTTATTACAATTTTTATTAAAAAAAATGAATTTTTATAAAATAGGTTAAAATACACAAACCTCAAAAGGAAATTAGAAAAGATAGATGAGACATTTTTTGCAAGACTGCCCAAACTACCGAACTCGTTTTGGCCATATCTCACTCATCCGAACTCGGATTGAGCTAAAATTTTGAGGGTAGATGCCTGAAAAACCCTAGAACGTCTCCACCAATTTTCATATCATTTGGAGCAACACAGATCCTAGCGCATCCCTATGTGTGAATGACATATTTGGCAAGCGGCTATGCGAGGGTTTCATCTGGGTTGAGTGCAAGCAGCTCCAGAGGTTGGTTTTTAGGGCCTTCGGGCCCTAGCGGCCAATATTTTTGTGGTTTATGCTCAATATTTTAGCAGGAAATGTTGCAAGGGATACAATATGGGTTAGAAATTTGTCTTTCAACGAGATCATACTATGAACTTGAGTGACAACGGCTTCCAATTTGTTGCACAAAAGAAAAGTGAAAACCATACCTTTCCACGACGTCTAGGGCAAGGATTAAAGAGATCACAAAACAAGTTTCAAGCAGTTGATCAAAAAATGGCTCATATCTCAAGTGAATCTGGTGCTAAGGTGCACCCACAAAATAATTCTACTATGAAAACCCTTATCAAGGGTAAGAATTTTGAAGACTCGAGTCCCAAAAATGAATTTTAGGGATGCCCTTCATGGTGGACAGCCTCATCCCAATGCTAATATCAATATTAGGGCTTCCCATAAACCTCTAAGAATGCCTAAGATTGATCCCAGGAAAATGGAGTCAGGATGTCTTAAAGCAGCTGATGGAACTCCTATTGTTAAGCTTGATATGGGTAACATTCGGATTGGCATTGAAGATTTGGAAAAAAGAGGACTAATTTGTCGGTTCGTGGGTTTTCATCCGAGTCTATCTGCTTTCAAAGTCTGGGCTGCAAAAAGCTGGAAAACTAAAGGTGAGTTACAAATCTCTATTTATCCAAATGGTTATTTTCTTGTTTTATTTGCTAATAATGAAGATAGAGAGAAAACTTTTCAAGGGGGTCCTTGGTTTTTTGGAAGGGCGAGGCTTTTCATGAAGCCCTGGCATACTAAATTTAAATCCGAAGAAGAGATGCCTTCTATAGCTCCCGTGTGGGTTAGACTCTTTGGCCTCCCTATTGAATTTTGGAATCCTACTATTTTTTCTTCAATTGGAAACTCTTTAGGAACTTTTATGATGATTGTTGATTGTACTCAAAATTTTGAACATATTATTTATGCTCGTATTTGTGTTTTAATGGATTTTGACAAACCCCTACCTAAAAAGATCACATTACAATTTGGGGAAGACACTTGGGAGCAAGTAGTGGACTATGAGAACATTCCTTTTTGTTGTAGAATTTGCCATGAATATGGTCATTTGGCCAGTGCTTGCCCAAATAAAATTCTCGATCAAAAGAAAGAAGATATAAACTCAACAGGTTTCCAAATACCTAAGAAGAAGAACACTCAGAAAAAACGAGTTATGAAGGATCAATCAAAGTCATCTGCTAATATGTTTGAAATCCTTTCCACAAATGATGTCCCAAGTGAGGAAGAGGAAATAATGGAAACTGAAATCTTAGAAACACAATTTAAATATGAAGGGAAGAACTCAGAGACAAACCAACAAATCAAAGGTTTTCAATAGAAAAAAAAAGGAGAAAATTTACACAAGAAAAACAATATTTCAAATGTCAAAACTTCAAATAATGCGGGTCCCAATATAGACTCCGTTGAACCATCTAGTAAAATTTTGGCTATGTACGAGCATTCTTCAAGGTTAGAAGCCATCTCAGATTCAATTGGAATAAGTCAAGAAACAGGGAAAAAAAAATTGAAGATGGATTCTAATCAAAAAGTAGGTCGCAAGACCAATCAATATCATATGGTAAAAGAAGGTGAAAAGCTTGTAGAGGAAGGTAAGATTAATGTCCTTCCCAACTTTTTTAGCCTTGGTATTAATGAAGATCATCACTTGGAATATTAGAGGACTCAAAGGGAGTCTTTCAAAACAAAATGAAATTAGAAGAATGATTCAGGTAAATCATCCACATCTTGTTTTCCTTCAAGAAACAAAGATGTCAATGGAGGATATGGACTTAATTGCCAGTAAAATTTGGCCAGTTGGAAAAGTGGTTTCCCTCAGTTCCCAAGGGACTTCGGGTGGCATTGCTTGTCTTTGGGATCCAAAAGAGGTAGTTATTCACCATATGGTTGGCAGTTGGGGTTTGTTGGCTATAGCTATTCAAAGTAGACATTCCAACCAGGTTATGCTCTGCATTACTATTTATGCTTCGACTTCTTTGGAGGAAAAAAAATACAAGTGGAAGGATATTACTCATATTATCTCTCATTTTCCTAAAGCTTGGATCTTGATCGGAGGAGATTTCAATACCATCCTCTCTCTGGATGAGAAAAGGGGGGGAAATAGAAATTTGTACAAAAGCACTGACCTCATGAGCAACAATGGTGGAAGGAAGGTAAACCTAGGCATGGGACTAAGATGTTCTATTTTGCCAAAATATTGCAATACATTAAATCCAAAATCAAGACTTGGAACTAGAAAGAGTTTGGGGATGTTCATAAAAAAAACATGAAGTTATTGCTCATCTTGAAAATTTGAATAAGAAAATCCGTTTAGATGGCCTCACGAGAGAAGAGAAGTGCGAGATGAAATTAAACTCACAACTCGGTTAGAGGAATGGGAAAAAAGAGAAGAAATCTTATGGAAGCAAAAATCTAGAATTCAATGGCTCAAAGAAGGAGATCGAAACACAAATTTCTTCCACAAATCTCTTCTAGCTCGAAGATCTCACAACTTTATTTCTTCCTTAAAATCAGATTTTGGAGATGTTGTTTATACTTGGGATGGCATGAACTCTATTGTTGTTGATTACTTTTCCAATCTTTTTCTTGCTACTCCCCTTGACTCAGCTTCACAATATAATGTTCTTCAAGCAATCCCTTCTCTTATCACTTATGAGGAGAACTCTATTTTGACTACTCCCGTTACTATCAATGAGCTTCAACAAGTAGTTTTTAAAATGCAAAAAGGGAAAACCCCAGGTCCTGATGGTTTTCCTATTGAGTTCTACCAAGAGTTCGGGGATATCCTTCATGTTGATTTATTAGAGGTGGTGGAAGAAGCCAGGAAAGCCAAAGAAATTTTGAAGGTTATCAATAAAACTTATATTACTCTTGTTCCAAAAGCTCAAGAGGTTGATCATATCTCAGCTTTTAGACCTATTGCTTTATGTAATGTTCTTCTCAAAATCATTACTAAAATCATGGCGAGAAAGGTTGAAGCCTCTTTTGCATAAGATTATTTCCCCAGAGCAAGGGGGTTATGTGGAAGGACGTCAAATAGTAGATGAGATAGTTCTTGCTCGGGAAGCCATCCATTCCATGGATATGCAAAATTCTCCTTCCATGTTCATTCGGTTAGACTTATCCAAAGCTTATGACAGAGTGGATTGGCACTTCCTTATCAAAGTTTTGAGGCAATTTGGTTTCTCTAAGGATTGGATGGATTGGATTATGGGATGTATCTCTTTAGTTTCCTACTTAGTTCTTATCAATGGCAGGCCTTCTCAGTCTTTCCCAGCTTCCAGAGGTATTAGGCAAGGTGACCCGCTATCCCCTTATTTATTCATCATTCTTGTTGAATGCTTGGGTAGGACTATAACCAAAAAGAGGGAAAACAAAACCCTTGAGGGAGTTACCATTGCTCATGGAGCTAGACCTATCTCTCATCTTCAATTTGTGGATGACTCTACTCTTTTAGGTAAAGCTACAGTTAAGGAAGCTTCTAATATTAAGCAAATCATTAGCTATTTTTCTAAGGCTACTGGGCAGTTGATCAATGAAGACAAATCTAAAGTTATTTTCTTTCACTGCTCTGCTAGACAAGAATCCATGGTCTTGGATAAACTAAGATATAAGAAGACCTCTCTTCCAATCACTTATTTAGGTATTCCCATAAATATTCAAAGGCAAAAAAATAAAGATTGGAATTGGTTGTTGGACAAAGTCAAGAAGAAAATTGGAAAGTGGACCAACAAGTGGCTTTCTTATGGGGGTAGAATCACCTTGGTAAAATCAGTCCTTCAAGCTATTCCTATTTATGTTTCTTCCATTTTGAATATCCCAAAGGCTGTTCTTCGAGAATTGGATCAAATCGGTCATCGTTTCCTTTGGAGTGGTACTAAGGAGAAAAGAAAATGGGCCTTGGTGAAATGGGATACTTTATGTCTTCCTAAGAGTGAAGGGGGGTTAGGATTACGGTCTTCAATTAATAACAACAAAGCTTTAGCTGCTAAATTATATTGGAGGATGTTGCATAACCCCAATGCTCTTTGGGCCAATAATCTCCGTGCTAAATATCTTGAGAACAAAAGTCCTGAAGACCTTGTTCGCTATCAACTTCCTACCAAAGGTTCTCCCATTTTAGCGAGTTCTTAAGACTGGTGAGGATTTGATAAAGAAAAAATTATTTTGGATCATTCATAATGGTCAACATGCAAATTTTTGGATAGATTCTTGGGATGGTCACAAGCCTTTGATAACTCGGTTTCCCGATTGGAGGCCTTGGATGGAGGAGCTTCACCGAGCTAATTGGATAAAGGTGGCTAATTACTATCGGTACCATCTTGGTAATTCAAAGGTTGGTAGATATTGGATCCCTATTGAGGAGTGGCCTATTCAAATCCCAGAAAGGCAAAGACAAGATATCCAAGGCATCCTTCATATGAGATCCCTCTCTTGGTCCCATGAAAAAGATTGTTTTGGATGGAACAACACTACTAAGGGTGAGTATTCAGTTGCTCAAGGTTATTTGACCTTATGCCATAATAATCCCAACCATTCTTCTGACATATTTTCTCGATTGTGGGCTCAAAAGCTCTGGCCTAAGGTGAGGTTCTTTAATTGGCTTTTATTGCATCGTAGGGTGCTTACTTGGTGAGCAACTTATGAAGCATGGTTTTCATGGCCCTTTTAGATGTGAAATGTGTGAAGAGAATGTAGAAAATATCAACCATATTTTTATTGAGTGTACTTTAGCCTCTGAGTTGTGGAGGAGAATGGCCACTTTACTTGGCTTACAGTGGTCCAATTTTTTTACTTTTGAACAACTTTGGAGGGATTGGCCTAATCAAGAGGGTGTTGATCATTTTATTAGGCAGTTAGTTTGGATGGGTTCTACCATTCTTCTTTGGAATATTTGGAATGAAAGGAACAACCGAATTTTTAATCAAGATAGGAAGGATATTCACTATATTTGGCAAAAGACCATAGCCAACTTAGTTGAATCGGTCCATCATCTCCTTAATCACCCCCAAAACTCCCACCAAATATGGGATCAAGTGATGCAAATATTGAAGATTAAACCTTCTAAGGGCAACCAACTTAAAGGGAATGTGAGTATTAGTAAGATGGATAGGAATAGAAATTGGCAACCTCCTCCTAAGGATTTTGGAAAAGTCAATATTGATGGAGCCTCTAGAGGGAACCCTGGAAAAGCCAGTGTGGGAGGAATTGGTAGACTTTCGAGATGGCTCCCTGGTTTTTACTTTTGCTAAGAATTTGGGTATTCTTTCCAATAACCTTGCTTGAGGGGTATGGTATCCTCAGAGGCCTTCAGGAGGCTACTAAGGTTGGATGGGAAAAGGTGTTAGTTGAGTCTGACTCTCAACTTATGATTAATCTCTTGAAGAATCCTTCTAAGAATCATAAGGTGGATTGGAGAATAAAAAGAATTATTGAGAAGATTCGGTTAATCCAGGATGGGATTTTTGAAAGTTGATTACAATCATGTGGTCGAGAGATCAAAACAAGAGTGTTGATGCTTTAGCTAATTGGGCTTTGGACAAAGGTGATCTTACTTGTTATGGCCACCCTCCTATATGGTGGGCTTCTCAAATTAGGGAAGCTCTTCTTTCTATCATTTCTTTGGATGGCTCCGAGTTCGAAGGTACCTAGTTTCTTCTTGTTTTTTTTTTTTGCTTCTCTTTGGTTCATTCAGTTTTTTTTAGTTCCCTAGCTCATTCTATTCTTTATTTTGTTTCCTCTGTTGATTCTTGCCTTAATAGTCTTCTGGTCTAGATAGGTCATTGTTTTGTTCATTTTTTATTTCTTTTTTCTTTTTGTTTTTTTTGTTTAGTTTTTTAAGGTGGGTGGGTTTTTTTATTTTGTTTTGTTTTTGTGTTCTTTGTGTTGTTTTTTGTTGTTCTTGTGTTTTTGTTGTTTTGTTTTTTTTTATGTTTTTTGTTATTGTTCTTGTGTTTTTTTCGTTCTTGTTCTTGGGTTTCTCTTTGTTTGTGTTATTTCGTGTTTTTATGTGTGAGTGTTTTCTATGTTTTTTGTTTTTGTTTATTGTCTGTTGTTGGTTGTTTTTATTTTTATTTTTATTTTATTTTTTAATTTTTTAGGTTTTGGTTGTGTTTATTTTTCATGTTTTTTTTGGGTTATGTCTTTGTAGTGTTCTGTTGTTTTTGTCTTGTTTGTGTTTTGTTATGTGGTTCTTGTGTTTTTCTATGTGGTTTGTGTTGTGGTTTCTTTTATCTTATTGTGCGTGTTTGGTTGTGCTTTTGTTTTTGACACACTCAAGGAGCATGTTTTTTATTTTATTTTATTATTTTTGTTGTTATTTACTTATTTTTAAATTGGTTTTGTGTGTTTGTTTGCTCCTTGAGTATGTCAAAGGTGGTAGGCCAGGTCCGAGTCTTGGGCATTTTTGGCGGAATGGATACCCCTACCTCCTTGGGTCTTACCGAAAGTGGCATCCCTTTTGGGATGTTTTCCACAAATAAAAAAAAAAAAAATACACGAACCTCAACCTCTATATAAATATTAAATATGGTTTAAATATAAATAAAGACATTATTAAAAATGGTCTCACCAAAGACAAAAACCCTACCAAAACAACCCTGCCAGAACAGGATCTCAATACTACGGTCTTGTTTTTTTTGAAAAAATATTGCTTATATTAATACAAAAAAATCAAAATACAAGACATCGCAACAGATTACAAAAATCTTCTCAAGGGCATCCAACCATCTGATTTTTCGAGTAGTCTTTGAGATCTTTGATTATAAGCCTCTTAAAGGCTCTATATTGAAACTGAATATCAATAACAACATTGGAAAAAATCCCATAAGCAGGATTAGCTTCATATCAAAAAATAAATTGCATCTTGCCTTACAAATAGCATATAAATTTACTGCTCTGATAACATTCCACACCCCCCTAAGATGCAGAGGGCAGCCAAAGGCATCTTCCAAGAGAACCAATTTCCAACTCCACCTATCACCTAGGATATGATAATAGGTCCACTTCAATCTTTTCCAAGCATTCCTTGCTACACTACAATTCCAAAAGATATGTTTAACAATTTTTTTCTACCACAACTACTACAGAGGTCTGAGATATTCATCCACCTTGCCAACATTACCTTGCAATGGATACCTTGGAAAATGAGTAGCCAAAGAAAAACCTTGAGCTGAGCAGATAATCTGAATTTCCAAACCTGCTTTAGCCTCTTCTTACACTTCTTCTCTAGACAGACAATGTCCTAGCATCTATTTAATAGGATATGCAAAGAAGTATTATGCAATAGAGTTTTGTAAATCTTAGTGGATTTGTAAGAAATGATGCTCCCTTGAAAGTTCCACCTCCAGTCACGCTAGATAGGGCTAGGAAAACCACCATTTAACTTATACTAATGTTTAGAGGGAATAAGAGAATGAATCTAAGAAATAACATCCCTATCAAAAGCTTTCAAATTAAACTTATTGCAAAGATCCTCCCACTTAATCCAATCAATGGCTCCTGAATCCCACAAATCTACCTAGTTCTTAATTTCCCTCTTAACCAACCTCTTGCATCTAAGATGAGTAAGGTTTGAGGCATACACCCCATTGCCTTTCCATAACCAAATAGACCTATATAGAAGCACCCAGTCTCTATGCTCTTCCATATAGGCCCAATAAACCATAGAACCAACAATCTTCCATGCCTCCTAGATCCTCTTAATAAGGATACAACCTTGTATTTTAAATTGAACAGGATGACCCACAATATCCTCAATATGAAAATCCCCCTTAACACCATCAACATGAAGACAATTTTGAATTCTATATCTCAAGAGCCTTTGCCAAGGATCAACCCCTTCCAATGCTCTAACCACCCATTTGGCTGCCAACATATTATCGTGCATCTGAATGTCCAAAAGACCTAGACCACCTTCCTCAGGAATAATGCAATAGTTCCAAGAGATAGAGGGCATTCTCTTGGATCCATCGAAATTAGACCAAAGAAAGCCTCTAATAAGCCTTTCCAATATTTCAAACTGAGAATCATTGGGAAACCAACACGAAGAATAATAAATATGACAAGCTTGTAATATTTTTCCAACAATAATTATTCTACCAGCAAAGGATATGAGCTTATTTTTCCATAACTAAATTTTCTTTGCAAATATCTCAAGACACCAATCCCACATGCCCTTCAAATAAAGGACCTTGCCAAACGGGATTCCAAGGTATCTAACAATTTCACCATCCTTCACCCGTCGCCAACCAGGAGAGAAATTATTTGGAAGAGTGTCACTACCAATCAGCCAATAGTTTGATTTTTCTTCACTAATGATGGCTCTAGAGGCTTTGCAAAACTGCTCCAAGCAACCTTTGACATTTTGCAGTGACAAGGCATCCAACTGAAAAGAAAGAAGGGAATCATTCGCAAAATGATTATTCAGAACATGACCTCCAGGAGTATCAATCCCTTTGATTAAACCCACACCTCTCTTCAATTCCAACATATAACCCAAAGCATCAACAATGATAACAAACAAAAGGGGAGCAAGAGGGCACCCTTGTCTAATGGACATGAAATACGTATTTAATTAGTGAGCTTACCGTTAACTACAACTTGAGTAGAGGCACAGGTGAATAAAAACTTCATTTTATTCACTACCCGTTTGTTGAAGCCAAGCCATTCCATAATACTAAAAATAAACAACCAATCCACTTGATCATAGTATTTATCAAAGTTAATCTTAAGCATAATGGATTTATGCCCACTTTCTTGTACCCATTCCAAAGTCTCCCAAGCAGTCGAGATCATATCAAGAATGAACCTGCCCTTGATAAAATTTGTTTACTCCCATCTCACAATCCTAGCAACAATATCTCAAAAGCAAAGAGCCAACGCCTTAGCCACAATCATATAGGAAACATTTAAAAGAGTGATAGGTCTCCATCCCCCCATAGTATCTTTCATATTAGCCTTCAAGATAAGCTTAATAAGACCTTGATTAAGCATATCAGAAAAGGAGCCTTTCTCAAATACTTCCTGAATCATCTTAGTATAGTCATTACCCACAGTATCCCAACAAAATTTGTAGAATTCAATAGGAATGCCATCAGGGCTTGGAGATTTGTCATCCTTCATTTTCTTAAGCACTTCAAACAATTCATCCTTTGAAAAGAAATCAACTAGATGATCATTTTCATAACTATATACCTTCTTAGGAACACACTTCTTAAAATATTCTCTAGCCTCCAAAACCTCATGACTCAAAGGATAAATGAAAAAGATCTTACAAAAATGATCTTCAATAGTGGTTCAGATACTATCATCATCTCCCACCAATCTATCATCAACAGTGTGAAGAGCAGTGATTCTCTCAACAACAATTTTCTTTTTAATGTGACTGAAGAAAAACTGAGAGGGGGCATCTCCTAACTGAAGCCAATGAATCATGCTTCTAATATGGGCACCTTTGCTAACGTAATCCTCTTAGCACCTGAATTCATGTTCATACTTAGCTATTTTCTCTTGAAGTTGAACATTAAAAGAATCACCTTCAAGGTCTCTTCTGGCTACCTCCAAGTCCTTCCTAATATTTTTTAATATTCCCTTCCTTCTCCTAGCAACCAATCTGCCCCAACCCCTCAAAAAATTGATAGTGTGCTTGATAATCGCTTCCCACCAACCAATCCAGCTAGAGCCAACTAGGTGTGGCTCCAAATTCCAAACACAATGAATCAGGTCCCTGCAGGCTTTAGAATCCAGTTGATAAACATTAAGTTTGAAGAGAAGTTTCTTATCCACCACAACTCCACCAAAGAAAATGGAAGAGCTAATAGGGAAATGATCAGAACTGGAGGTCAAAAGATCCACAAAAAAAGCTCTGCTCCCTCAACCAATACATGTAAACACATTTATGACCACATAATTCCTATCAAAACGAACCATGATTATGTCTCCTCCTCTTCTCTTAATAGACCAAGAGAACCATCCTCCAAATTCCAAAGACTTTTGCCTGAAATTAACATCAAATATTTGTAAAGAAGACTTCAAGCTGCACCAAGAGTCCTCAGCATCGACAATACAACCACCGTGCCTCCTTCACGGTCTCCATCCCATTCCACCATATTAAAATCTCCTCCTATGATCCAATTAGCATCAGGTAAATTTTTCTGCATCCAATCCCACAAGGTAGTCCTCTCACTAAAAGAATTAGGAGCATAAACAAATAAATACCAATTACCTAGCCAACAATCATGAAAGTAGCCCAATAAATCCTACCAAATGGGCCCTCCCCCTGATCAATCAACAACACAACTAGCCAAGACTTGACATCAAGGACCACCCCCCAGAACCTCTGTCATGAGAAGAAGCCCACTAGACCCCAGACCAACTGTTATCCATATTTTTTTTTTTTTAATTTTTTTTTTTTTTTTTTTTGTTGTTTTTTTTTTTTTTTTTTTTTTTTTTTTTGGGCTTCAAACTGATTGCTGACCTGCATAGACCTACCAGCTAGAGATCTACTTCTTTCTAAAGCTGATTTTTTGCTATTCTTTCTATCCTCCATAGCCTCCAAGTCTTCATTGAGGTTCCTACCAATATCTGATATTTTGTTAGCCCGATGAGTATCCTTGGAGCCAACATTAACTTCTCTGGATCTCCCCTAGAGGAAGAGGAACCCTTCTTAAATTTAGAGGGCCTATTTGGTGAATCCTCTACCTCTCGCCCCTTCTGAACCAACTTCCAACCAGTGTCTTCTTTGTTGTCCGTTTCTTGCTTTCCTACATCCATCTTCGTTTCTTGAGTCTCCTCATTAGTATCCTTGTTGGGTTGAACCTTCCCACTGGCTATAGAAGATTCTAGTCCTGTCACACCCTTCTCATTTTCTGCCTTTCGAAGTTTTCTCAAAGGACTATCACGGATTAAGTGATCCTAAGACTAGCAGAAAAAACAAGCATTAGGTAAATTTAAATAAAGAACTTCCTGCAAGATTACCCCTTCCTGTGTGATGATTTTCAAACATTTTGACAACTTCCTTTGTAGGTCAACTTCTACACACACCCTTAGGCTAAATCGAAAAGACATACCTAAAGACGGTTCAATAAGAATCCATCTAAATATTTGAGCCATGGAACAGATCATACCTCGAAATTTTGATTTCATGGTAACAAATTCGATCCAGAGAGGATATCTAGCCTACAAAACATCTTTAGGGTCAAAATTTGGTCGCCATGATTGAGCAAATGCAACCGAACCCGCAATAGACCATGTCCCGAATTGCAACACAAATTTGGCAGCTTCCGGAGAATAAAAAAGAATAGAAATGTAGCGTCCTCCTAAACCCCAGTAGGATTGCACATGAAATCTTTTATCCTCCCAATTCAGTTGCACCTATTTTTGAAAATCAGCTTTCGAGGGCATTTTGCAAAAAAAAATAGAATAACTTCATTTCTCAAGAGGTTATTCCTTGCTGCCAAATACTCTTCATGTTCATCTGCCATAAAAGTAAACTCATCCTCACTTAAATCTGCCAACATGGAGTCCATTCTGTCTAATCTGATAGTCTCATCCTCCAACAAATCTTCGTTGTATAAATCCGCATTTGCATGCAATTCTTTGCTCAGTCCTCCATTTTTCGTTACATTGTATTACAATTTATATTAAAAAATATATGGTTTTTAAAAAATATGTTGTATACACCTACGTCAACCTCTAAAAAATCATATAAATATTAAAGATGGTTTAAAAATAAATAAAGACACTAAGGTTAGGTGGATTGGTAAGTGCTAGTATCATTGACCCAAATTCAAACATGAGGGGAAGCTTGTTTGCTAGTTTGGCTGACACAAATTCAAATCTTGGGGGAAGCCTGTTGCAAAGATAATAGTTTGTTCTGAATCCTTGAGTGTGCGCCAGACTGACAAGGATGGTATGAATCTCGAGCACTCGATCAGACTATATAAAACAAACAATGATGGTACGAATGTCGGGTTATATAAAACAACAATGTGGACAATGATGGTACGAATGTCCAGTACATAAAACAAACGATGATGCTATAAATGTCGGGCTATATAAAACAACGAAGTGAATGATGATGGTACAAATGTCCAGTACCCGATGATGGTATGGATCCGAGTACTCTCGCACTATATAAAACAACGAAGTGAACGATGATGATACGAAAAGTGGTATGCTCTCTTATGAAAAGTGGTAGTTTTATTTTAAATAGGACACTACTGAAGGGTAGGAATGGGTGGGATTACCGTACTTTGAGCACGTGATTGGTGCTGTTTGTGGTAGTTTTATTTTAAATAGAACACTACTGACGGGTAGGAAGGGTGGGATTGCCGTATTTTGAGCACGTGATTGGTGCTTTTTGTGGTGGATTTATTTTAAATAGGACACTACTGACGGGTAGGAATGGGCAGGATTGCCGTAGTTTGAGCACGTGATTGGTGCTGTTTGTGATAGTTTTATTTTAAATAGGACACTTGACGGGTAGGAATGGGTGGGATTGCCGTATTTTGAGCACGTGATTTGTGCTGTTTTTCGCGTAGCGTTAAAAGATCAAAAAGCTTAAACCTTATCTGCTGTGAGCGGCCCTCATAGCCACAGGCATAGGCTGCCCTTTCTGTGGAAACCATTGCATACCTTATACACTTATGCGGGGGTCACTATTTCTACTTTATTTAAGGGAGTGTCCTTTGACATAATGGTCCAAGTGTAGGGTGAATGTTCAATATGTCTGCAAATTAAGTCATCTCTCTTTTTTTACTAGCTTTGTATTCATCATAGCTTGTAATATCTGTTTATTAAAATTTTCATTCCGAGCCAAATCGAACAGTAAAATGGATCACACCAGCGTGAACGAATGTCTGTAAGTAATTATTCGCTCAATTTTTCGTTCCACCACATACCACATGCTTGCTTTCATGGAAAAAATCATTTATATTTATAGGCTTGTGGTCGCACAACCGAGAGTGAAACAAAATACATCACTTTTATAATGATAATAACAAATAAAAAGCATCCCTGATGATGGGAACATTGATTTTTGCAGGGAAGGGAGTGAAACGGTTCCTAAAAGGTGGAGCGGATTGGTGAGAAGAGCAATAAAGTCGCCACCTGAAATAGTATGGAAACTCAGCGCAGACTTTTTAGGTGCGATTAAATATGCAGAAATGATTGACACCTGCGAACTTGTTGAAGGGGAAAAGAATGCAGTTGGTTGTGTCAGATTTTGCAAGGGCCCAGAATTAGAGACGAAGGAAAAACTGATTGCAATAGATCCTCTCAATCGTTGTTACACATACACAATCACCGATAACAACCTTGGGCTTGAGGGGTATAAGGCCACTTTTCAGTTGATCACCATGTCTAATGGAAGCGGAGTTATAGAATGGAGATTCGAGGCTGATCCTTCCTCTCCTATTGGTACCGAGGAGAAATTCAAGATTCAAATGAGTTCTCTTTTAGAGAAACTCATTCAAGGGCTTGAAAGAGCTGCCGCCAACGAAGATAAGTGAGTGAATGTGCAACATCCCTAGCATTTCTTGTTTGCTTGCATACCAGCACATTATAATAATAGGAACCAAGCGTTGAAAGTCTACTTTTCAAGGAGACTGAAAGATTAATAATGGTATCTTATTTAAAGTTTTATGTTTTGTTTTTCATTTTCATGTCCTTCTGAATACAATGAGTTGTCTACAAATAACCTTGTCTATATTAGGGTTTGCATCCATTAATTTTATTCTGTTCTTCCTTTGAACTATTTTTAATTGTAATTTTATTTACTTAATATAAAATTACGATTTAAAAAAAAAATTAAAAAAAAAATATATCATCTCATATACCTATAATTTTTAAATGTAAAAATTTACTTTTATTTATATCTAAATATTTATAAAAATAAAATAAAATTATGATAATAAAAATAAAATAAAATTATGATAAAATTTATCTCAAAGGAGGTTATTGTTTTTAATGGAGGTGAAAATTTTTTATGGACTTTTTATAATTAAAAAAAAATTATATATATTTTATTATATAACCACGAACACATGGGATTCTACTTTGAATAGTCTTGGTAAGATTGTTGACCAAGCTACTTTTTAATTATATTAAAATTATTATTTTTAATAGATGTTAGTGTAATTTTATTAAAAAATAAATGATTTTAAAAAATATGTGGCATATAACTTCTCTTTAAAAAAACATATAAACATTAAAAACGATTACAAAATAAATAAAGAGGTTATACATCCTTGACGAGTGAATGCTCTTTTATGAAAAATCGTAGTGTTAAAAAAAAGGGACAAACGATAAATGATGATTCTTGTAGTATTATTTGAAATAGGACTCTACTGGTGGTTAGTAATGGGTGGGATTGCCATAATGTGAGCACGTGAATTAGTATAGTGCTGTTTTCCGCGTAGCGTTAATAATGGTATCCTTGTTTAAAGTTTTCAGTTTTGTTCTTTTGTTTGCTTGTCTTCAAGTCTACTTTATCGTAGAGCTTCAATGTACCTTTGTTATGTTATTATTTGGGTATTTTTTTAAGATTAAGTAAATTGGTAAGTATTAATTTGGTTGGGCATTTATGAAGAAGAGATCCAGGTTTAAATTTGGGGAAGCTTGTTGCAAAGGTAGTAGTCTCGTGTCAGACTGACCGAGCACCGAATCCCGAGCACTGATAGTCACTTTGACGCCGGATCTATAAAACAAATGAGATGTAATATGTTTAATGAATGCAACCCTTCTAATTTAAACCTACACTTATCACAAAATAATAGTGTGGTTGTAACCAACTCTCCTCTTAAAAAATGTTATTGACCCATAAATGCAGCCTATAGAAATGATCATAACATATGCACTGATTTTATTTTTATTTAAAAATCAATTTTCGTCTTTTAAAATAAAATTCCCATTCCTCTTAAAAGAACAAATTACTCTGTCAGGGATCTATACCAGCATCTTTATTTACTCTTAAACCATCTTTAATATATATGTGTTTTTTTAAAAGAGGTTTAGGTATATGTCAATTTAAAAAAAATAAAACTTGGAACTTAAAAGTTATAGTAAATTAGATAGCATATTATGGAAATAATTTAAATATAATTAAAATGTAAGCTGGTCAACAATCTTAGGAAGGTGGTTCAAAGTGAAAAGTCCATGTATTCGAGTCCCAAGCTTTTATATATACATTATTAAAAAATTATTAAAAATATTAAACTATTCAAAAATATTTAAAAATTTTAATTTTTCAAACTTTAATATTTATTATATTAATTTAATTATATTAATAAAAATAATAAATTATATTATAATTTTTATTTTTAAATTTTTGTTTTGTGTAAATTTTTACACTTAAATTTTTTAAAATTATAAGATATATAAGATGATATATTTAACTTTTAACATATACACATTTATCTAACCAACTTTACCTTTAAAATTTAAAGTAAAATTAAAATTAAATAATAAAATTAAATAAAAGAAAAATGAAGGGGAATGGGTTTAAACTTGGCATCACATACTCAAAGGTGTGTTTCCCTAAACATTGGAAGGAAACTTCACATTATTATTATACATTATTATTATTATTTTCTTATGTTATCATTCATTAGAATTAAAAGGTAAATAATTATAAGTAACATATAAATATCTAATTCTTTCTATAAGTTGTTTTTTTTTTCTTTCTTTAAAAAGTAATAAATATTTTTTTATTAATAAAAAGTTTTAAAAACTTTAATTTTTGATTTTGTATACTCACTTAATTAACTTGTATTTGTGTAGGATACGACAATGGCATATTTTTGGGTTTTCATAAGGAAGATCTAAGTTCAAACATTTTCTTCCTAAGTTCACACTTTTGTAAAGCTAATTTGATTGTAATATATAAATAGTTTATTTCAAGATTTGAAAAGAATTTATGCACCTCATGTGTTTCCCTAAACATTGGAAGTAAACTCGGCATTATTATTATTATTTTCTTAAGTTAAGTTCACAATACTATAAAGCTAATTTGATTGTAATATATAAATAGTTTATTTCAATATTTGAAAAGAATTTATGCACCTAAAAGCTATTGTAAATTTTAATTTTTAATTTTTTTTTTTATTTTGGTATAAGAAGGGGTTTTAAAAGGTTCCATGGTAATTTTTAATTTTATTTTAAATTTTTTATTTGGGTATATGAAGGGGTTTAAAAAGGCCTTGAACCTTGTACAAACTTTTACTGAAAGATAAATATTAAAGTTTCAATTTAGATCCTTAAAAATTTAAACAACAATGAGTTTCAAAGCATTAAGTATTTGAAATAAAAACAAATAACACCTAAAAACTACCCTTTACTACAAATAACTACTAGACATATTATATCAAAGAAATATAGCAGAACATGGTAAATTATATTATATCAAAGAAACATAGCAAAACATGGTAAATCAGTAGCCACTAAGGAGATTTAGCTATAGTCCTTGCCATCCCAATCACTTTTGGTCATATCATACTAAGTACTTAGGGAGATAATTTTGTTCTTCAAATTCTTCAAATGGATTTCTAACTTCTTGATATTTTGGACCAACATTTTGTTGAATATTTTATCTATTCATTGAAGTCCTTTAATATTATGTAATTTTTCTTGAGAGCATCCAAAATATGATTTCATGGGAGTTCTCTGACTATCTCGCTCCTTACTTCCTTCTTTTCTACCTTACAATAATCCTTGGAGTTATTCCCACGCTCAGGTGAAACCTACAACACTAGAGATTCATGCTTAAAAGCTTCATGATGGATGGTATCCTCATCCTTTACTTTATGGTCTAAGAGCTCCACCATACTCACCTTCATATTTGACCTTTTAATGAACTATCTCATTTTGTAAGATCTCCTATGGACGGCCATTGGATAATATTCTTCCTTTTTAGCCATTGGCCAACTCACCACCACAAATGTAGGCCTCATTTTATTAACATTGACTTCACTAGGAGTTGGAGAGATATCTCTCATCTAGGTATCCTCTAAATCCTCTCTTGATGAGCTTTTCTTTGTGTCTTGTGTACTAGGTAAGAATTTATCCTTTGCCTTTGAAATATTTTCCTTCTCCTCCACCTCATGAAGCTTCTCGTATTTCCAAGAAGGTCCTTCTTCACCATAAAATGCTTAAAAATTATTTAGAGAAAACCTTGGTGCAGTAGGGTCAAATATTTTCCATGCTAGATGTCTCCTTTGCCTTCGAAATCTTTGGTTTCTTCTCCACCTCTTGAAGCTTCTTGTCCTTAGGCTCCCATAGAACTTTTCCAAGAAGTTAATATAATTTCAGCTGAAGTATGAGTTAATATAATTTGTGTCTTTTTTCTATATTTTCCTTGTATCCCTCACTAATATTTTAATGGATAAATGCATACACCAGTGAAATTACAACTAATAAAATAATACATACATACACATATAATGAAGATATAAGTCATCACATAAAAAAAAAACAAGTGTGACTACCAAAAATCAGTTTGACCACAATCAAAACAATTCAATATCTACCCCACTTTTGAAAAGGAAACCCTAATCAGATCCTTTTCACTCCAAACTTAATTTTCAATAAAGCCAAATAACTAACTCAACAAAGAAGAATTTTGCCTATACCTTTTCTTGAAGAGTTGTTTCTCTTATCAATCTACCACACTCACAATTACTTCTTTGCCAAACTCAATAAGGGTTAGAGGATAATTTTTATATCACAAAATAATATCACAATTACACCTTATCACTCCAACTTAAACAATAAGCAATATTCTCACAATAATCACAAAACCCTTTATTCAAAATAACACACAACCCACAAAGTCTTAACCTTTCAATATTCCACAATAGCAAAATTTAAGACTTGAAAATAAAATCAAAATTATCCTTATAACTCCTAATGGTATTTCTCAATTACCAATATCACAATGCAAAGACTTCAACCACAAAATACCTTATACCTCCAACTTAGGCATTAATAAAATAAAATATAAAAATGTACATTTGCCTTTGGAGAGTTTCGAACTCTCAACGCAGCCCACACAAACGTCTTTGCCCACGACACAAACCACCACACGAGCTACGAGCTTTTTTGGAAGGAAGAAGCACCGCATGCTTCAAAACCCCTTCCTTGCCTTGCAAAACGTATACGCCTAACGATGGGTGCCTTCAACATGTCCACCAAAAGATTATGTGGGATTCGAACATTATCCACCATGCACACCAAAATGTAAGCTTGCATCCCACTTGCCACTAGGCCAAGGTGCCTTGTTGGCTTCCAACTAATCAATGTGCTTGCTTTTGTTTCCTTTCATCGTCAAGTCAAACATAAATTTTGCAATTCTATCTCACGAGCTCTGCATTTAATTCGTATGCTTTCTCTTTTCAATTCGAGCAAGGATAATTTAAAAATCAACTTTGGGCATGGTATTTATATGCATTTCCACTAAATCAAAAATGTCGGCGCTTCCCTTTGGCTTCTATGACGTCAACGAAAATAAACTTTGCCTTGTTTAAAACTTTAAATCCAACCTTTGGATTTATTAAATTATTTTTTGGTCTTAAACCTTTAAACCCAAACTTTGGGTTTATTAAGATATTTTTAGACTTTATAAACCCACTTTTGCAATATAAAATATTGTAATGAAAATTACAAATATTTTATTTGGGTTTTCACCATGGCACTTCTAACCATTATAATATTTCACCTTTGATAAAGTACCTTTTAATATTTATTTATAAAGTTAAAATTCATCCTAAATTTAAATAATTTATAAAAATGACCATATTTGTCGCCTTTATTTCTTGCTAAAATATTTGGTATTAATGATGACTCCATCTGGTGGCATCAATGGTGACATCAATGAAAAATTTGACTTAAGGACTCAAATTGTCCAACAATCTCCCCCTTTGTTATTGATGGCAACCCATATCCTTTTACTAAAACTTGACCTTTATTTTTCTTCTACTCCCCCTGGGATATTGCTCCCCCTAGGTCGATTCTCTCTTAGATATCAAATCTCCCCCCATATCAAATCTCTTCATAATACACAAATCTCTTCCCCTTTGACATCAATGGCAAAGGGTCACCTTTGGGGCTCGGGGATAAGAATGAGCATCTTATCTTACCCCCTCCCCCACCACCACATGAGGTGGTTAATTCAGGGGTGGGAGTATTTCTACTCCCCGAAAGCACTATTCTTTACCTTTATATTTTTCTCTTATTTTTTGAGTTTACCGAATCCTCTAATTGTTTCTTTCCAAGTCATCATCTATTTTCTTGTCATCACTTTTGTTCCTGTTCCTGTTCTTGTTCTCATCCATTTTCCTGTTCCTGTTCCTATTCCTGTTCTCATCCATGTTCTTGTTCCTATTCTTGTTCTCATCTATGTTCTTGTTCCTATTCATGTTCTTGTTCATATTCTTGTTTTTGTTCATGTTCTTGTTTCTGTTCATATTCTTGTTCCTGTTCATATTCTTATTTCTATTCATTCCTATTTTTGGAATATTTGCTCTACACCATATTGCTGTGTGACCATCATTATTGCACTTATAACACTTAATGTTATTATTCCTTGGAGGTGCAACTGTCTTAGTATTTCTCCTAGTGAAGCCATATCCTCTTCTATCATGAATCTTGTAATTCATTGCCTTGTGACCAAACTCATTACATGAGTGGCAATACCCTTGGAAAAGCAGTCCTTTTCCATATTCTTGTCTTTCATGTGTCCTGCACTGTGAAGCCATGTGCCCAAACCTGTGATATTAAAACATCTTCCATTGAAGCTTCCTTGTCTTGACCTCATTGGTCTCCTATTCTGATTGTTGTTCAATCTGTATCTTCTCTATGCATTCTTCCTATCTTTGTTGAACTCTTTATTGTCAAACTCATCCTCTGATGTCTCACTCCCACTTACACTGTCTTCTTTTGAAGTTTCTTCTTCTTTAAGACTTGAAGTAGACTCTTATTCCATTTTCTTTTGAACATGTTTAGAACCAAGATCTGTCTTGTTTGTTTCTCTTCTTTGTATATTTACTATTTTATCCACACTCTTTGCATTGTTTACATACTTGTATAGCTTATTCTTGGAATCCTCTAGATATTCCTTTAGTAGAGCCACTTCTTGTGTTAAATTTTCACATTCTAGAATCTTTGCTTCTAACTTATATTTGAACTTGCTTGCCTTAGAATTTTACTTTTCTAAATCCTCTATGAGCAATAATATTTCTTCATCACATTCTTGAAACTAACTTTCAAGCTCAGAGTGTTGCTTTCTTACCTTCTTTACTATGTCAAGGGCATAGATAAGTTCTCCCTTGAGATCATAACCATTCTCTACTGAATAATCCTCTATTTTTTTACCTTTGTCCATATCATTTATTTCTTTTGGCTTGTCTTCTATAGGATCACTCACTTCTTATTATAATTCCATTAGAAGATTTTCATCTGGTCTTTCAAGTGCATCTTCAAAATCATCATCATTGAAACTATAACCATACCTTGTGCAATCATCTTCAAGATGTCCAAATCTACCATATCTAAAACACTTGAGAATAACTGGAGTCTTTTTCTTAACTGGTTCTTTCTCTTCAACCATAAATAGAACTTCATCTTTATCATTATCTGAAAAGCTAGCATCACTATCGTTTTAGTACTTACTTGCATTATCCGCATACTAGCTTCTCTTTTGCCTTTGGAAAAACTTCTTCCCTTGTCTATTTTTCCCATCCTTGCTTTTCTTCTTGTACCTATGTCTTATTGATTCCCTGTACCTATGATCCTATTTTTCTTCATCATTGTTGCTCTTTGGTTCTTTGCACTCTCTTGCATAATGTCCATACTTTCCACAATTGAAACACTTAACAAATATTAGATTTATAGGTCTTCTGGAACCTTTATCTCTTCTAAAATAATTGGCTTCTTCATCACTAGATGACTCACTGCTTGATTATGACTTCTTACCCTTTATATTCTAGTTTACTTTGAATGCAGCCTCTTTTGAAGGTATAGGATATTTTATTCTTATATCAAAATTCAAGCATACCAAACAAAGAATTCCTTGTCAGAGAATCACTATCAATTGATATTTTTATAGCAAAAATATTTTCACTGTACCTTTTTGGAATATTTCTCAAGATCTTATCACAAGCATCAGATTCATCAACCTTCATTACAAGACCTTTCATATCATGTATAAGTTCATAAAACTTTTTGAGATAGTCACGAATGTTTTCATCATCCTACATTATTAGGTTCTCAAATTCTCCTTTAAGATTTTTGATCTTAGCTTTCCTGACACTTTTATCTCCTTCATATATGGTATGCAATAGTTCTCACATATCTTTTGTTGTTGTACACTCCATAACCTTCATAGATTCTGATCTATGTAACAATTTTATAATTGCATTCATAGCTCTTGAATTTGCATGCATTAGACGCTTACCTTCCTTATCTATAGGAGGATTGGCTGTTGAATCATATCCAAGTTCCACTACATCCCAAACTTCATTTCCAAGTGCCATCAGGTGAAATCTCATCAGCACACACCAATACGAGAAGTCATTTCCATAAAATATTGGTACTACATTATTGATGGACCCATCCCTTTGATCATTTTGATCCATTGTGTTCTTAGACTACTTTTCCTTCAAGTTGTTAAAATCTTCTGAAGAAATCCACTCTGATACCAATTGAAGAACACAAGCTTATATTGAGACGGGGGTGAACAGTATAAGACCACTTTTTAATTTTTTTTTCAAATCAATATTATGTAGTGTATAGATAACTATATCAATAATAGTAATCAAAGAAATGCATAAAAAACCTTACACAATAGAGACACAGATTTAATGTGGTTCACCCAATGTGGGCTACCTCCATGGAGAAAATATTTCTTCTAAATATTTCTCAAATAATATTTTGGGAATCCTTCCCAATTACAATGTTTATGGACCTCTATTCAAAGGAGATGCTGATACCCTAAATTTGGTTTGTGGATCTCTATCCATAGGAGAACTCCTTCTCCTCTGCTCTAGCTAGTGATCCTCTAGAAGACACTCCCTCCATTGCACTGACTGTGGATCTCTCTCCACTTGAAGACTCTTGTACTCATTCAAAATACTTATCCTCAATGTCCTGGCTAAAGGATATCTATCCACTGGAGACTCTGTCCTATCTGCTTTATCACCTCTAAAGCTCTTCTCAATAGGTTCACTCAGAACCTTCTCAAATTTTCTCAATAGGTCCACTCAAAACTTGCTCAAATATACTCAATAAGGCCACTTAGAACCTGCTCAAATCTTCTCAATAGGTCCACACAAAACCTACTCAAATCTGCTCAATCCTCTAATTATTTTTTTCCAAGTCATCATCTATATTCTTGTCATCACTTCTGTTCCTTTTCCTATTCTTGTTCTCATCCATGTTCCTGTTCTCATTCCTATTCTTGTTCTCATCCATGTTCCTGTTCCTATTCCTATTCTTGTTCTCATCCATATTCATGTTCTTGTTCATATTCCTATTTTTGTTCATGTTCCTATTTTTGTTCATATTCCTATTCCTGTTCTTGTTCATGCCTATTTTTGGAATATTTTATCTACACCATCTTATTGTGTGACCATCATTATTTCACTTATAACACTTAATGTTATTATTCCTTGGAGGTGCAACTGTCTTAGGATTTCTCCTAGTGAAGCCATATCCTCTTCTATCATGAATCTTAAAATTCATTGCCTTGTGACCAAACTCATTACATGAGTAGCAATACCCTTGTAAAAGCTATCATTTTCCATATTCCTATCTTTCATGTGTCCTACACTGTGAAGCCATGTGCCCAAACCTGTGACATGAAAAACATCTTCCATTGAAGCTTCCTTGTATTGACCTCATTGGTCTCTTATTCTGATTGTTGTTCCATCTGTATCTTCTCTATTCATTGTTCCTATATTTTTTGAACTCTTTGTTGTTCAACTCATCCTTTGATGTTTCAATACCACTTATACTGTCTTCTTTTGATGTATCTTCTTCTTCAAGACTTGAAGTAGACTCTTATTCCCTTTTCTTTTGAACATGTTTAGAACTAAGACCTGTCTTGTTTGTTGCTCTTATTTGTATCTTGACTATTTTATCCACAATATTTGCACTGTTTACATACTTGTATAGCTTATTATTGGAATCCTCTAAATCTTCCTTTAGTAGGGCCACTTCTTGTGTTAACTTTTCACATTCCAGAATCTTTGCTTCTAACTTATCTTTGAACTTGCTTGCCTTAGCCTTTGAATTTTCTAAATCCTCTATGAGCAATAATATTTCTTCATCACATTCTTGAAACTAACTTTCAAGCTCAGAGTGTTGCTTTCTTACCTTCTTTACTATGTCAAGGGCATAGATAAGTTCTCCCTTGAGATCATAACCATTCTCTGCTGAATAATCCTCTATTTTTTTACCTTTGTCCATATCATTTCTTTCTTTTGGATTGTCTTCTATAGGATCACTCACTTCTTCTTCTAATGCCATTAGAAGATTTTCATCTGGTATTTCAAGTGCATCTTCAAAATCATCATCATTGAAACTATAACCATACCTTGTGCAATCATCTTCAAGATGTCCAAATCTACCACATCTAAAACACTTGAGAATAACTGAAGTCTTTTTATTAACCGGTTCTTTTTATTCAACCGTAAATAGAACTTCATCTCTATCATTGTCTTAAAAGCTAGCATCACTATCGTTTTAGTACTTACTTGCATTATCCGCATACTAGCTTCTCTTTTGCCTTTGGAAAAACTTCTTCCCTTGTCTATTTTGCCCATCCTTGATTTTCTTCTTGTACCTATGTCTTTTTGATTCCCTGTACCTATGATCCTATTTGTCTTCATCATTGTTGCTATTTGGTTCTTTGCACTCTATTGCATAATGTCCATAATTTCCACAATGAAACACTTAACAAATCTTAGATCTATAGGTCTTTTGGAACCTTTATCTCTTCTACAATAATTTGCTTCTTCATCACTAGATGACTCACTTCTTGATTCTGATTTCTTACCCTTTATCTTCTTGTTTACTTTGAATGCAACCTCTTTTGAAGGTATAGGATATTTTGTTCTTATCTCAAAAGTCATAAGCATGCCAAACAAAGAATTCCTTGTCAGAGAATCACTATCAATTGATATTTTTATAGCAAAAATATTTTTGCTGTACCTTTTTGGAAGATTTCTCAAGATCTTATCACAAGCATCAGGTTCATCAAGCTTCATTACAAGACCTTTCATCTCATGTATAAGTTCATCAACCTTGTTGAGATAGTCACAAATGTTTTCATCATCCTGCATTATTAGGTTCTCAAATTCTCCTTTAATATTTCTGATCTTAGCTTTCCTGACACTTTTATCTCCTTCATATATGGTATGCAATAGTTCCCACATATCTTTTGTTTTTGTACACTTCATAACCTTCATAGATTCTGATCTACGTAACAATTTTATAATTGCATTCATAGCTCTTGAATTTGCATGCATTAGACACTTACCTTCCTTATCTATAGGAGGATTGGCTACTAAATCATATCCAAGTTCCACTACATCCCAAACTTCATTTCCAAGTGCCATCAGGTGAAATCTCATCAGCACACACCAATACAGAAAGTCATTTCTATCAAATACTGGTACTACATTATTTATGGACCTGTCCCTTTGATCCTTTTGATCCATTATGTTACTAGACTGCATTTACTTCAAGCTGTCAAACTCTTCTAAAGGAACCTACTTCGATACCAATTAAAGAATACAAGCTTATACTGAGAGGGGGGTGGACGATATAAGACCACTTTTTACTTTTCTTTTCAAATAAATATTATGCAGTGTATAGATAGCAGTGTCAATAGCAGTAATCAAAGAAATGCATAAAACACCATACACAATAGAGACACAGATTTAACGTGGTTCACCCAATGTGGGCTACCTCCACAGAGAAAATATTTCTTCTAAATATTTCTCAAATAATATTTTGGGAATCCTTCCAAATTACAATATTTATGGACCTTTGTCCAAAGGCGATGCTGATCCCCTAAATCTGATTTGTGGATCTCTATCCATAAGAGAACTCCTTCTCCTTTTCTCAGGTCAATGATCCTTTAGAAGACACAACCTCCACTTCATTGACTGTGGATCTCTCTCCACTTGAATAATCTTGTCCTCACTTAGAAGACCTATCCTCAATGTCCTAACTAATGGATCACTATCCACTGGAGACTTTGTACTCTATGCTCTATCACCTCCAAAGCTCTGCTTAATAGGTTCACTCAAAAAATTCTCAAATTTTCTCAATAGGTCCACTCAAAACCTACTCAAATCTGCTCAATAGGTCCACTTAGAACCTACTAAAATATACTCAACAGGTCCACTTAGAACCTGCTCAAATCTGCTCAACAGGTCCACTCAAATATGATCAACATGTCCACTTAGAACCTAATCAAATCTGCTCAACAGGTCCACTCATAACCTTCTCAAATATGCTCAATAGATCCACTCAAAAACTACACAACTCTTCTCAATAGGTCCACTCAGAACCTGTCTAAACCTGCTCAACAGGTCCACACAAAACCTGTTCAAATCTGCTCAACAGGTCTACACAGAACCTGTCCAAATTTGCTCAACAGGTCCACACAGAACCTGCCCAAATCTGCTCAATAAGTCCTCTCTAGGACTTGCTCAAATCTGCATTGCAATATTCCACAAAATCTCACACAAAAACAATCCACAAGCCTTCTCAAAGACTTACCTCAAATCAGCTTAACAAGTCCACACAGAACTTGTCCAATATCATAGAATCACAAAGAAAATTTTTAGAGACTCAATATGTTCTATACTCAATGCTCAATCACTTTCTCAACTCAATCTCATGGAAGCATAAAGAGAATTTTTAGAGACTCAATATGTTCTATACTCAAAGCTCAATCTCAACTCAAATAAATCTAATAGAAGCATAAAGATAATTGCTAGAGATTCAATATGTTCTATTCTCAAATCTCAATATCAACTCAAATCAATCTCATAGAAGCATAAAGAGAATTATTAGAGACTCAATATGTTCTATTCTCAAATATCAATCTCAACTTCATAGAATAGTTTGTTTCATGGAACTTGAACAACCACTTCACACATTCACTTGACTAGGCTCAATCAAATCTACTCAACCAATCACCTCAAGGAATAATCCTTTCACACAAACCCTAGTCCAAGCATATATCACCCAACTCAAAATATTTCCAATAATACCCAACACAAATCTCACATAAAAATGATACTCATGCTCTTTTCTAACTCAAGTTCAAGTTCTTTGCATAACCCATTGGCTTCAACAACAATTCTAATAAAACAAGGTTTTAATCACAACTCTCAATTCAGAAAACCTTTAAGAATTAACTCAATGTACTTCACTCAACCAATGGTCTAAAAAATACTGCTTATCAAATAAGGTTTAATCACAACTCTAAATCTAGAAAACCTTGAAGCATTAACTCAACCACTTTCGAAAAGGAAACCCTAATCAAATCATTTTCACTCCAAAATTAATTTTTAATCAAGCCAAACACCTAACTCAACAAAGAATAATTTTACCCATACCTTTTCTTTAAGATTAGTTGCCCTTACAAATCTGCCACACTCACAATTACTTCTTTGAAAAACTCAATAAGGGTTAGAGGATAATTTTTATATCACAAAAATAATATCACAATTACACCTTATCACTCCAACTTAAACAATAAGCAATATCCTCACAAAAATCACAAAACCCTTTATTCAAAATAACACACAACCCACAAAGTCTTAACCTTTCAATATTCCACAATAGCAAAATTTAAGACTTGAAAATAAAAAAAGAATTCTACTTATAACTCCTAATGGTATTTCTCAACTACCAACCTTTATCACAATGCAAAGACTTCAACCACCAAATACCTTATACCTCCAACATAGGTATTAATAAAATAAAACATAAAAATGTACCTTTGCCTTTGGAGAGTTTCAAACTCTCAACGCATCCCACACAAACATCTTTGCCCATGGCACAAACCACCACACGAGCTACAAGCTCTTTGGGAAGGAAAAAACACCACGTGCTTCAACACCCCTTCCTTGCCTTGCAAAAATTATACGCCTAACTATTGGCACCTTAAACACGTCCACCAAATGCTTTTGTAGGATTCAAACACTATCCACCATGCACACCAAAATGTAAGCTTGCAACCCACTTACCACTAGGCCAAGGTGCCTTGTTGGCTTCCAACTAATCAACGTGCTTGCTTTTGTTTTCTTTCATCATCAAGTCAAACACGAATTTCGTAATTCTATCTAACAAGCTTTGTATTTAATTCGTATGCTTTCTATTTTCAATTCGAGCAAGGATAATTCAAAAATCAACTTTGGGCATGGTATTTATATGCATTTCCACTAAATCAAAAACGTTGGTGCTTCCCTTTTGTTTTATAACATCGGTGGAAATAAACTTTGCCTTGTTTAAAAATTTAAATCCAACCTTTGGATTTATTAAAATATTCTTTGGTCTTAAACCTTTAAACCCAACCTTTGGGTTTATTAAGATATTTTTAGACTTTATAAACCCACTTTTGCAATATAAAATATTGTAATGAAAATTACAAATATTTTATTTGGGTTTTCACCATGGCACTTCTAACAATTATAATATTTCACCTTTGATAAAGTACCTTTTAATATTTATTTATAAAATTTAAATTCATCCCAAATTTAAATAATTTATAAAATAAATATTATAACTCCTTTTTAACTTCTGTCTTTTGCACTATTTCACTCGAACTTCTGACTTCTTGCTGAATTTCAAATGACCATCTTTGTCGCCTTTATTTCTTGCTAAAATATTTGGTATTAATTATGACTCCATATTTTTCCAACACCAAAACCTTTTCGGGAGTGGCTAGAACCACTGTATGACCTCTGAGGGCTGCCCTAGGGGCTATGGGATGTCAATTTAGTCATTGTTTATGAATGCCTAATCGGATTGACCAGATTTTAGTGTCTACACCACCGTATGAATGTTTAGGCTAAATTAGGTATATAGTGAGCCTAGGATGCCAACCTCCCATATAGGGTATCATTTCTAATTTAATCCTCCTAAGGAGTATATTGTGATGGACTAGTGGAAGTCATAGGGAGGTTTTTTATTACCTCTCACATACCATCTTGGATCACATATCTAGCAGTCATTTTATTGTTCCAATTGACTCTCAGATACCAATAGGTACATATAGAGTGATTAATTATATAGGAACCTTCAAATTATAGGAAGGCCCCTTAGGTATATTGATCATATTTGTATATCAATATAAGGTGATATAAGGAGTTAAAATATCTTATTTTTTTCTTTCATCAACTCTTTAAACAAATCTTAATTAGTAAAATTCCTTAGCTCTATATTATGGCTGAAATATGTTATCACATTTATAGTGTAGTGCATCAAATGACCACCAACTCTACTTCTTTGTTAAATGATCTTGAATATCAAAAATATTTGGAAACCCCTAACATTGAAGAGGATGATGAAGGTACCACACCTATGGGTTGTCTAATATCTCGACATGATTCTCTAGGAAGGGTAATATTTATATATTTAGTCATATAATAGCCTTTTTATAAGAACACAAAACTATTGTACCAAATATCTTTAGAGATAGTGACAATAGTCAAAATATTTTTGTAGGGGAGATCTTACTCTTGGATCATCCCTAGAAACATAATTCTAATCCTTAAACTCCTAACAAAATAAAAATAAATCTTAATCAAATAAACATAAACCTTAATGCATTAACTACAAATTGTGTTGACAATACTCCTATCATCACTACATTTTTATGTGGTGGAACATCATATGCTCCATCATATTTAGGCCATCATGCATCTATGCCTTCAATTAAAGAATTATTAAGTATCAACATATGTTTCCCTACATCTCAACAACTAAGCACAAGTTACATACCTAGTATGGATTTACCTCCTAGTTCTCCAATCTTAAATTCTTTTGTCAATACTTATTCTAACCACATCAATGTAAATATGAGTTTTGCTCAAAAATCTATGTCTATAATCTCTAATAATGCATCTAATAATCCTTGTATTTTAAATAACTTGGATATGAGTCATATGATACCAACATCAACATCATATTCTCCAATATCTTAACCTTATTCTTACATCAATTATTAAGGCCCTCTCATTACACAACACACACTTCTTGTGCTATCTATTCCCATTTATTATGAAATCCAAACCTTAAACTCACAAATGGAGAAACTAAAATATCAAATGGACTCTATTCAAGGGTCTTCCTCTAGCCACAGGTACTCCTATAAGGACTTGTGTAATCAACCCCTAAATCCCTTAATGACTAGTCATACTTTCCCCCTAACTTAAAAACACCCAAGTTTCAAATGTATAAGGAAAAATAAGATCAAATTAATAATATTAGGCTTTTTAGGATAGCTTGTAGTGACATAAAATATGATGAGATTTCATTAGTTAAAATATTTCTCCAAATCCTTAGTGGGTCCTCCTTGGAGTGGTATTATCAAATACTAAAGTATTTCCTAAATAACTTTAAGGACATTATTGAGATATTCACACAATGATTCTATGTCTATATCAAAGAGAGGTCATGATTAGTGACCTATATAAGTTGAAAAAAAATAAAGATGAAATTTTTTTATCAAGGTGATGAATCTTGATAGGGAGACTTCAATACAATCCCCCACCAACAAACCTTTTATTTATCTTCATAGGTAATCTCAATGAACAACTAGTCTTCTATCTAGAGATAACCAACATGTCTTATTTTGAATATGTTATAGAAATGTCCAAAATATTATAGAATTCCCTCCTCAATATAGGACAACTAAAATCCAAAGCCCATAAAGACGTGTAAAATTCTTCCTCCCACTCAAACAGATAATGTGAAAACAAGCATGTAGTAGGTGATGGAGTCACTAACTCCCACTAGAACAACGGTGTGAGTATCATTGCAGCCTTCCAAAAGATTATCATAGGGAAAAAATAATAATTCCAACCTAAGTGATAATTCACTAAATTAGACCAACCCCCTTTGGCTATCCTGAAACAACTTCTTGAAGCCAAGATAGTAGATATTCTACCTATTAGACCTATAGATCCCAAAAGAATAAATTTTATTGGTTTTACCTCAAGGAGTATTTTTATTTCCATCATGTCAATGGCTATTCAACCAATAGGTGTAAGTGTACTATAAACATCATCCAAGACGAGATAGATAATGGTTAATTGTTTTCAATGGTTCTAATTCTAAACCTTCATCAAATCAAGATCTTGGAATATTCTAAAATTCATTGTAAAACCATGACCAAAAGATAATTAATACTATTTAGTATAGCAATGTCTCACCACTAAATAAAAACATGATAAAAATGATCTATTATTTTAATCACCCCTCTTATATTTATGCTGTCACACAATAAAATACAAAAATAAATCATTAACAAGCTCAATATGTCCAGTCAGAACCTAGTCAACTATTCTCAACAAGCTCACTCAGAACTTGCTCAAATTTGCTCAAAAAGTTCACTAACAAATCTCACATAACAATGATACTCATGTTCTTTTCTAACTCAAGTTCAAGTTCTTTGCATCACCCATTGGTTTCAACAACAATGCTAATAAGACAAGGTTTTAATCACAACTTTCAATTAAAAAAACCTTGAAGCATAAACTCAACGACTTTCGACAAGGAAACCCTAATCAAATCCTTTTCACTCCAAAATTAATTTTCAATCAAGCCAACCATCTAACTCAACAAAGAAGAATTTTTCCCATACCTTTTCTTGAAGAGTAATTGTCCTTAAAAATCTGCCACACTTACAATTACTTCTTTGAAAAACTCAATAAGGGTTAGAGGATAATTTTTGTATCACAAAAATAATATCACAATTACACCTTATCACTCCAACTTAAACAATAAGCAATATCCTCACAATAATTACAAAACCCTTTATTGGAAATAACACACAACTCTCAAACTCTTAACCTTTCAATATTCCACAATAACAAAACTTAAGACTTGAAAATAAAAATAGAATTCTCCTTATACCTCCTAATGATATTTCTCAACTACCAACCTTTATCACAATGCAAAGACTTCAACCACCAAATACCTTATACCTCCAACATAGGCATTAATAAAATAAAACATTAAAAATGTACCTTTGCCTTTGGAGAGTTTTGAACTCTCAACGCAGCCCTCACAATGTCTTGTAATGGTGCACACACCACACGAGCTTACAATCTCGTTGGGAAGGAAGAAGCACCATGTGCTTCAACACTCCTTCCTAGTCTTGCAAAAATGTATGAACCTATTGATTGGTACCTTCAGCGCGTCCACAAAAATATTTCACGGGATTCGAACACTAACCACCATGCACACCAAAACATACGTTTGCAACCCACTTGCCACTAGGCCAAAGTGCCTTGTTGGATTCCAAACAATCAATGCACTTGCTTTTGTCGTTTTCACCGTCAAGTCAAACCATGAAATTCGCACAACACTATCACGAGCTCTACATTAAATTCGTTGTGCTTCTCTTTCAAATTGATTCGAAACTTAACTTTGGCATGGTATTAATATGCATTCCCATTATATTAAAAACGTCGGTGCTTCCTTGTCTTCTACGACGTCAGCGAAAATAAGCTTTGCCTTGTTGAAATCCAACCTTTGGATTTATTTAAAATATGCTTTGGTCTTCAACCTTTAACCCAACCTTTGGGTTTATTAAAATATTTTTAGACTTTCTAAACCCACTATTGCAATATAAAATATTGTAATGAAAATTACAAATATTTTATTTGAGTTTTCACCATGATACTTCTAACCATTATAATATTTCACCTTTATTTATTTATAAAATTTAAATTCATCATAAATTTAAATAATTTTTAAACTAAATATTTTTACTCATTTCTAACTTTTGTCTTTTGCATTGTTTTACTCGAACTTCTACCTTCTTGCTAGGTATCAAATGACCATCTTTATCACCTTTATTCTTGCTAAAATCTTTGGAATTAATATGCATTCCCATTATATTAAAAAGTTTGCGCTGAATTTCCATACCATTTCAGGTCGCAGCTTTATTGTTTTCGTCACCTATCCGCTCCACCTTTTACGAACCGTTTCACTCCCTTCCCTGCACAAACCAATGTTCCCATCAGGGATGTCTTTTATTTTTTATTATCATTAATATAATGTATTTTCTTTCCCTCTCAGTTGTGCGACCACAAGCCTCCAAATATAAATGAATCTTTCGATGAAAGCAAGCATGTGGTGGAACTAATCAACCAATAGCATCTAAAATCGAGCGAATAAATACTTACAAACATTCTTTCACGCTGGATTTTACTGTTCGATTTTTTTTTTTTTGGAAAGAAGCCAACCAAAAGAAAAAGTTAGTGAAATGAAAACTCAAATAAAGAGTTATATGCTGCTTGTTAGAAAGAAGCATCTGAGTTTGATGTCTACTTTCTAACAAGCAAAGTTTTTACAAATTCCTTATTTAATAAATAATAATAATAATAATAATAATAATTTACATACAAAGCGCAGCTTGCAAATAAATTTTTGCACGTACAAAGCATTTTTTTTAAATCTGTTGTGGCACTTAGTGCCTGTCACTATGAAAGGCCATTCACGGATCGAAAGGTTTAAACTGTTTAATCTTTTAACGCTACGCGGAAAACAACACCAATTCACGTGCTCACATTATGGAAATCCCACCCATTACAAGCCACCTGTAAAGTTTTATTTCAAATAATACTAATTTTTTTACATATACAGAGAAGACAAGAATCGTCATTTATTTAGAAAGCTATTATTATAATCTTTTGTCCCATTATTTCAAATAACACTATCTTAAAAAGAGCATTTACTCTGTAAGCATTTCTAACCTCTTTACTTATTTTAAAACCATCTTTAATGTCTATATTTATTTTTAGAGAGGTTGAGGTCCGTGTATGTCACATATTTTTTTAAAATCGTTTATTTTTTTAATTAAATTACACTAACATTTATTAGGGAAATAATTTTAATATAATTAAAATGTAGCTTGGTCAACAATCTTACAAAGACTATTCAAAGTAGAATCCCATGTGTTCGTGGTTATATAATAAAAACTATATAATTTTTTTTTTTTCATGTTGAACCTTTTATATACAACATATCCGCAACATGTGACCTATATAGGCTTAAACAAAATAAAGATGAAATTTTTTTATCAAGGTGATGAATCTTGATAGGGAGACTTCAATACAATCCCCCACCAACAAACCTTTTATTTATCTTCATAGGTAATCTCAATGAACAACTAGTCTTCTATCTAGAGATAACCAACATGTCTTATTTTGAATATGTTATAGAAATGTCCAAAATATTATAGAATTCCCTCCTCAATATAGGACAACTAAAATCCAAAGCCCATAAAGACGTGTAAAATTCTTCCTCCCACTCAAACAGATAATGTGAAAACAAGCATGTAGTAGGTGATGGAGTCACTAACTCCCACTAGAACAACGGTGTGAGTATCATTGCAGCCTTCCAAAAGATTATCATAGGGAAAAAATAATAATTCCAACCTAAGTGATAATTCACTAAATTAGACCAACCCCCTTTGGCTATCCTGAAACAACTTCTTGAAGCCAAGATAGTAGATATTCTACCTATTAGACCTATAGATCCCAAAAGAATAAATTTTATTGGTTTTACCTCAAGGAGTATTTTTATTTCCATCATGTCAATGGCTATTCAACCAATAGGTGTAAGTGTACTATAAACATCATCCAAGACGAGATAGATAATGGTTAATTGTTTTCAATGGTTCTAATTCTAAACCTTCATCAAATCAAGATCTTGGAATATTCTAAAATTCATTGTAAAACCATGACCAAAAGATAATTAATACTATTTAGTATAGCAATGTCTCACCACTAAATAAAAACATGATAAAAATGATCTATTATTTTAATCACCCCTCTTATATTTATGTTGTCACACAATAAAATACAAAAATAAATCATTAGATCAACCATCTAGACCACATTTGGTCCTTCATTGCAAAAATGTTTCCACCTAATATCTATTAAAAACTTGCAAGTGCAATCTTAAAAATTTATCTCCTCAAACTTCTTAGGATTTCTTCAACACATAGTGTAGAAAATGTGCTTATACTGAGAGGGGGGGTGAGCAGTATACAATAAAACTTTTTCTCTTTTAATCCAAATAGTAGCATCAACATTAATAAAATAGTAAACATCACACACAACATCACACACATGAGAGACATCATTTTAACGTGGTTCACCCAATGTGGGCTACCTCCATAGAAAAATATTTCTTCTAAATATTTCTCAAATAATATTTTGGGATTCCTTCTCAATTATAATATTTATGGACCTCTATCCAAAGGAGATGTTGATCCCCTAAATCTAGTTTTTTGATCTCTATCCACAAGAGAACTCTTTCTCCTCTGCTCTGGCTAGTGAACCTCTAGAAGACACTTTCTCCAATGCACTGACTGTAGATCTCTCTCCACTTGAAGACTCTTGTCCTCACTCAGAAGACCTATCCTCAATGTCTTGGTTGATGGATCTCTATCCACTGGAGTCTCTGTCCTCTCTGCTCTATCACCTCCAAAGATTTTCTCAATAGGTTCACTTAGAACCTTCTCAAATCTTCTCAACAGGTCCACTCACAAGTCCACTCAGAACCTACTCAAATCTGCTCAATAGATCCACTTAGAACCTGGTAAAATATGCTCAACAAGCTCACTCAAAACTTGCTCAAATCTGCTCAACAAGCTCACTAACAAATATAACATAACAATGATACTCATGTTCTTTTCTAACTCAAGTTCAAGTTCTTTGTATCACCCATTGGTTTCAACAACAATGCTAATAAGACAAGGTTTTAATCACAACTCTTAATTCATAAAACCTTGAAGCATAAACTCAACCACTTTTGAAAAAGGAACCCTAATCAAATCCTTTTCACTCCAAACTTAATTTTCAATCAAGCCAACCATCTAACTCAACAAAGAAGAATTTTTCCCATACATTTTCTTGAAGAGTAGTTGTCCTTACAAATCTTCCACACTCACAATTACTTCTTTGACAAACTCAATAAGGGTTAGAGGATAATTTTTATATCACAAAAATAATATCACAATTACACCTTATCACTCCAACTTAACTAATAAGCAATATCCTCACAATAATCACAAAACCCTTTATTAGAAATAACACCCAACTCACAAAGTCTTAACCTTTCAATATTCCACAATAACAAAACTTAAGACTTGAAAATACAAATAGAATTCTCCTTATACCTCCTAATGATATTTCTCAACTACCAACCTTTATCACAATGCAAAGACTTCAACCACCAAATACCTTATACCTCCAACATAGGCATTAATAAAATAAAACATTAAAAATGTACCTTTGTCTTTGGAGAGTTTTGAACTCTCAATGCAACCCTCACAACATCTTTCTCACGATGCAAAAACCACATGAGCTTACAAGATTGTTGGATAGGAAGAACCACCACGTGATTCAAGACTCCTTCCTAGCCTTGCAAAAATATATGTGATTGATTGGTGCCTTCAACGCATCGACCAAAAGCTTCCATGGGATTCGAACACTAACAACCATGCACACCAAAACATATGCTTACAAACCACTTGCTACTAGGCCAAAGTGCCTTGTTGGCTTCAAAAAAATTAGTGTGCTTGCTTTTGTCCTTTTCTCTGTCAAGTCAAACCATGAAATTCGCACAACACTATCATGAGCTCTGCATTAAATTCGACGCGTTTCTCTTTCAAATCGAGCAAGGGTAATTCGAAAATTAACTTTGGCATGGTATTAATATGGATTCCCATTATATTAAAAATGTCGACGCTTCCCTTGTCTTCTACGACATCGGCGTAAATAAGCTTTGCCTTGTTTAAATCCAACCTTTGGATTTATTTAAAATATGCTTTGGTCTTCAACCTTTAACCCAGCCTTTGGGTTTATTAAAATATTTTTAGACTTTGTAAACCCACTTTTGCAGTATAAAATATTGTAATGAAAATTAAAAATATTTTATTTGGGTTTTCACCATGGCACTTCTAATCATTATAATATTTCATCTTTGATAAAGTTCCTTTTAATATTTATTTATAAAATTTAAATTCATCCTGAATTTAAATAATTTATAAAATAAATATTATCACTCCTTTTTAACTTCTATCTTTTGCATTGTTTCACTTGAACTTCTGCCTTCTTTCTGAATATCAAATGACCATCTTTGTCACCTTTATTTCCTGTTGAAATGTTTGGAATTAATGATGACTCCTTCTGGTGGCATCAATGGTGACATCAATGACAACTTTGACTTAGGGACTAAAAATGTCCAAATATCCCCCATTGTCATTGATGGCAACCCATATCCTTTTACTGAAACCTAATATTTATTTTTCTTCTGCTCCCCCTGGGACATTGTTCCCCCTGGCTCAATGCTCTCTCAAATATCAAATCTCTCCCCATACCAAATCTCTCCCAAATACACAAATCTCTCTCCCATTTGAAATTAATGACAAATGGTCAACTTTGGGGCTCGGGGCTAAGAATGAGCCTCTTAGATTAGCCCCTTCCCCACCTTCACATGATGTGGTTAAATTTTGGGGTGGGAGTCTCCCTCTAAATTTTCTTCGAAGATACTCAAAAGTTTTCTTTGAGAGTGGCTTAGTGAAAATATCTACTATCTTTTCCTTTGTAGTGGTATACTCCAATATGACCTATTTATCTGACACTGTTCTCTCAAAAAATGATACTTAATCGAAATGTGCTTTGTCCTGAAGTGCATTATCATATTTTTTGAGATACATATGGTACTGCTATCATCACATAGTTTAGGAATGGGATGATCATGCTTTATCTTGAATTATTCTAAAGTTCTCTTCATCCATAACACCTGTGTACAACTGGCTACTGCTATAATATATTCTGCTTCTGCTGTAGATAGTGATACTGAAACCTACTTCTTACTTAACCAGGAGACTGGACTTTCTCCAAGAAAGAAAGCTACTCCACTTGTGCTTTTTCTATCATCAATATTGTCGGCCCAATATGCATCTGTATATGTTGTTAGTGTGAAACTGTCACTTTTGGGATACCAAAGCCCAAAATCCATAGTCCCTTTTAGATTCCTAAAAAATTATTTTTACTTCCGCCACATGTGTTTCCTTAGGTGCTGCTTGAAACCTTGTCACTAATCCCACTGACTGTACTATGTCTGGTATTTTAGCTGTGACATATAATAAGCTACCAATCATGGATCTGTATAATATCTGATCTACCTTTGGAGATTCATCATCCTTACTCAACTTGCACCCTGTGACCATAGGAGTACTTACTGGTTTGCAATATTCTAACCTGAATTTCTTTAACATCTCCTTGATGTACTTGGCTTGAGAAAGAAACACTCTATTTCCTGATTGTGAAATCTGAAGACCCCAAAAGAAGGATAATTTACCAAACATAGACATATCAAATTCACTTTGTATATTCTTAGCAAATTCTTTGCACATCTTGTCATTGTTTCCCCCAAAAATTTGTCATAAACATAAATAACCACTATTAGAAGATCATTTCCCTCATTTTTGCATACAAATTACTATCTGCTACTTCTTTCTATAATTTCTATTCCTATATATACTTATCCAATCTTGAGTACCATGCTCTGGGAGCCTGATTTAAACCATACAATGCCTTTTTCAATCTGCATACCTGATCTGGTGTATCTTCTAGTGTGAATCCCTCTATCTGTTCAACGTAGACCTCTTCTTCTAGAACCCCATTTAGAAATGCTGACTTGACATCCATCTGATAAAATTTGAAGTTCTTGAAACTTGCAAAAGCTAAAAATATACTTATAGCTTCAAGTCATGCAACTGGAGCAAAGGTTTCATCAAAATAAATTCCTTCTACTTGTGCATAACCTTTGCATACTAACCTTGCTTTATTTCTGACCACTTGTCTATCTTCATTCAACTTATTTCTGAATACCCATTTTGTGCCAGTCACATTTTTGTCCTTTGGTCATGGAAAAAATTCCCAAGTTTTGCTCTTCTCTATCTGATCCAATTCCTAATTTGTTGCTTTTACCCAAAATTCATCTTCACTAGCCTGAGTGAAATATTTTGGCTCAATATTAGATAGCAAAGAAAAATTTTCTTGTTGAGATGGTTTTATTATTCTTCTCCTTATCTGTCTTTCATCTGGATTCCCAATGATATAATATTTTGTGTGATGTTTTTGTACATACCTGGAGGGATTCTTAGGAAGAAGCCTTTGTGTTTCTTCTTCATAATTATCTGATTCCTCAAAAAATTCTTCTTGAAAACATCCATCTTCTTGGTACATAGTTTGCTGAACCGGTTCTCTAGAATCTATCTTCTCATAAATTGTTACATACATACTTTCCACCATAGTGCGTATTCTTTTCATGTAACATATGTAAGCCTTGATCTTTGTAGAATAACCAAGAAAAATTCCCTCATCACATCTTAGATCCAATTTACCCAAGTTCTAATCTTCCCGTATTATGTAACATTTGCTTCCAAAAATTTTGAAATATTTTACAGTAGCAGGTCTTCCTTTCCAAAACTCATAAGGAGTCTTATGATGATTTACCCTTAATTGAGCCCTAGTAATTATGTATATAGCTCTGGATACTGCTTCTTTCCAAAAAATATCTGATAATTTAGATTCATTTAACATAGCTTTAACCATATTTTCAACAATCCTGTTCTTCCTTTCAACTATTCCATTTTACTGGGGAGTTCTCGCTATTGAGTACTATCTCTTGATTCCATGTTGTTCACAAAATTCTATAAACTCATTTGAAGTAAATTCTCCTCCTCTATCGGGTCATAGACACTTAATCCTTTTGCCTGTTTTATTTTCAACCAATTTCTTAAATGCTTTAAATTTTTCAAAGGCCTTTGATTTCTCTTTTAGGAAGGTTACACAAACCATTCTGGAATAATCATCTATAAACAACATGAAGTAACTCTCACCATGAATACTTTGTGTTCTGTTAGGACCACACAAATCAGTATGTATTAAACTCAATGGCTCAGATGATATATAGCCTTTTGGTTTAAAGGTTGTCGTAGTTTGCTTACCATGTTGAAAAGGTGCACAAATTGTGTTTTGAGGTTTTTTTATTTTGGGTAAATCTCTAACTATCTGTTTATTGCTTATACTGACTATGTTGTCAAAACTTAAATGACCCAATATTCTATGCCATAACCAACTCTCATTTTCTTGTGATAGAAAGCAATTTTCCCCTTTGATCTCATTGAGCATATATAAGTTGTTTGGGGTCCTTCTTGCATTTGCAATAATTCTTCCAGTTTCTATTTTTCTTATCTCACTTCTATCTAAATGGAAGGTGACCATATATCCTTGATCACAAAGTTGACTCATACTCATAAGATTGTGTTTTAACCCTTTGACATATAAAACATTCTCTATTTTTGTTTTTCCATTGTCTAGACTTAGAGTTCCTCTCCCAACAATCCTTGTTGATCCATTATCACCAAAACTTAATGATCCTTTATTTGTTTCCTTTAGTACAATGAACTTGTCTTTGTCTCCTGTCATGTGACTAGAGTAACCACTATCAAGATACCATTGTTCTTCTTTATCTTGAGCATGCAGAGCTATTTTTACTAACAGATTCTTTCTTTCATCCTTCCTAGTTGTTGGAATTATTTTTCTAGACTCAGGAAATATCATTTTACACCATCTAGCCTTGTGCCAAAAATTATTTCATTTGTAACATATAACATCATCATCCATGAGAGGTGGAAAGGAATTGAAATTTATATTGTATTTTACATTATGAATACAATGTGTAGCTTTATGACCATATTTATTGCAAGAAAAATAATGACCATGGAAGAAATTATGTAACATGTTTTGAGGTCTTGAATGTTGTGAAGAAGTCATCTTCTTCTTGTGATTAACCTTTATCCAAGGTTTTTCTTTCCTTTCTTCCTTTCTGATGTCCTTTGTTTGCTTTTCTTTGTTTGAAATTTTTGCCTTTTGGAAGCTTGATTCCTATTTTTACTTCTCATATTCTATATCTTGTAGTATCTTGGTCCTTTCCAGTTTATTCCTTAGGAGAACAATTTTTGCTTCCAATATTTCACATTTTATTTCCCTGGCTCTCAATAGATCTGTCATATCTTGCTCAATATTCTTTCCCTATTCTACCTTAATCTTGAGCTATGTGATATTCTATATAAATTCCACTCTTACTTCTTCATCTTCCTAAATTTGTTCTTTCAAGCTTGAATTTTTCTCTCTAATTCTTTTCAATTTTCAGAGAGCAGCAAAGAATTCTTCTTTTATATCAAACATAGTCTCTTCTTCACTTTTTTAAGTCATGTGTGCTACTGAAGGATCCTCTTCCAAGTTGTTAGACTCATCACTGAGAGACCTGCTTTGATACCAATTGTAGAACATGTGCTTATACTAAGAGGGGGGTGAACAATATATAATAAAAAAATTTCCATTTTAATCCAAATAGTAGCATCAACATTAATAAAATAGTAAACATCACACAAAACATCACACACATGACAAATATCATTTTAACATGGTTCACCCAATGTGGGCTACCTCCATAGAAAAATATTTCTTCTAAATATTTCTCAAATAATCTTTTGGGATTCCTTCCCAATCACAATGTTTATGGACTTCTGTCCAAAGGAGATGTTGATCCCCTAAATTTGGATTGTGGATCTCTATCCACAGGAGAACTCCTTCTCCTATGCTCTGGCTGGTGAACCTCTAGAAGATACTTCCTCCACTGCATTGAATATGGATCTCTCTCCACTTGAAGACTCTTGTCCTCACTCAGAAGATCCGTCCTCAATATCCTGGTTGATGGATCTCTATACATTGGAGTCTCTATCATCTCTTCTCTATCACCTCCAAAGATTTGCTCAATAGGTTCACTTAGAACCTTCTCAAATCTTCTCAATAGGTCCACTTAGAACCTGCTCAAATCTGCTCAACAGGTCCACTCAGAACCTGCTAAAATCTACTCAATATGTCCACTCAGAACCTACTCAACTATTCTCAACAAGCTCACTCAGAACTTGCTCAAATTTGCTCAAAAAGTTCACTAACAAATCTCACATAACAATGATACTCATGTTCTTTTCTAACTCAAGTTCAAGTTCTTTGCATCACCCATTGGTTTCAACAACAATGCTAATAAGACAAGGTTTTAATGACAACTTTCAATTAAAAAAACCTTGAAGCATAAACTCAACGACTTTCGACAAGGAAACCCTAATCAAATCCTTTTCACTCCAAAGTTAATTTTCAATCAAGCCAACCATCTAACTCAACAAAGAAGAATTTTTCCCATACCTTTTCTTGAAGAGTAATTGTCCTTAAAAATCTGCCACACTTACAATTACTTCTTTGAAAAACTCAATAAGGGTTAGAGGATAATTTTTGTATCACAAAAATAATATCACAATTACACCTTATCACTCCAACTTAAACAATAAGCAATATCCTCACAATAATTACAAAACCCTTTATTGGAAATAACACACAACTCTCAAAGTCTTAACCTTTCAATATTCCACAATAACAAAACTTAAGACTTGAAAATAAAAATAGAATTCTCCTTATACCTCCTAATGATATTTCTCAACTACCAACCTTTATCACAATGCAAAGACTTCAACCACCAAATACCTTATACCTCCAACATAGGCATTAATAAAATAAAACATTAAAAATGTACCTTTGCCTTTGGAGAGTTTCGAACTCTCAACGCAGCCCTCACAATGTCTTGCTAATGGCGCACACACCACACGAACTTACAATCTCGTTGGGAAGGAAGAAGCACCACGTGCTTCAACACTCCTTCCTAGTCTTGCAAAAATGTATGAACCTATTGATTGGTGCCTTCAGCGCGTCCACCAAAAGCTTTCACAGGATTCGAACACTAACCACCATGCACACCAAAACATACGTTTGCAACCCACTTGCCACTAGGCCAAAGTGCCTTGTTGGATTCCAAACAATCAATGCACTTGCTTTTTTCCTTTTCACCGTCAAGTCAAACCATGAAATTCGCACAACACTATCACGAGCTCTGCATTAAATTCGATGTGCTTCTCTTTCAAATTGATTCGAAACTTAACTTTGGCATGGTATTAATATGCATTCCCATTATATTAAAAACGTCGGCGCTTCCTTGTCTTCTACGACGTCAGCGAAAATAAGCTTTGCCTTGTTGAAATCCAAACTTTGGATTTATTTAAAATATGCTTTGGTCTTCAACCTTTAACCCAACCTTTGGGTTTATTAAAATATTTTTAGACTTTCTAAACCCACTATTGCAATATAAAATATTGTAATAAAAATTACAAATATTTTATTTGAGTTTTCACCATGATACTTCTAACCATTATAATATTTCACCTTTATTTATTTATAAAATTTAAATTCATCATAAATTTAAATAATTTTTAAAATAAATATTTTTACTCATTTCTAAATTTTGTCTTTTGCATTGTTTTACTCGAACTTCTACCTTCTTGCTAGGTATCAAATGACCATCTTTATCACCTTTATTCTTGCTAAAATCTTTGGAATTAATATTCTTGCTAAAATCTTTGGAATTAATATGCATTCCCATTATATTAAAAAGTCTGCGCTGAATTTCCATACCATTTCAGGTCGCAGCTTTATTGTTTTCGTCACCGATCCGCTCCACCTTTTAGGAACCGTTTCACTCCCTTCCCTGCAAAAACCAATGTTCCCATCAGGGATGTCTTTTATTTTTTATTATCATTAATATAATGTATTTTCTTTCCCTCTCAGTTGTGCGACCACAAGCCTCCAAATATAAATGAATCTTTCGATGAAAGCAAGCATGTGGTGGAACTAATCAACCAATAGCATCTAAAATCGAGCGAATAATTACTTACAAACATTCTTTCACGCTGGATTTTACTGTTCGATTTTTTTTTTTTTTGGAAAGAAGCAAACCAAAAGAAAAAGTTAGTGAAATGAAAACTCAAATAAACAGTTATATGCTGCTTGTTAGAAAGAAGCATCTGAGTTTGATGTCTACTTTCTAACAAGCAAAGTTTTTACAAATTCCTTATTTAATAAAAAATAATAATAATAATAATAATTTACATACAAAGCGCAGCTTGCAAATAAATTTCTGCACGTACAAAGCATTTTTTTAAAATCTGTTGTGGCACTTAGTGCCTGTCACTATGAAAGGCCATTCACGGATCGAATATCATTCATTCAACATCAACAGATAAGGTTTAAACTGTTTAATCTTTTAATGCTACGCGGAAAACAACACCAATTCACGTGCTCACATTATGGAAATCCCACCCATTACAAGCCACCTGTAAAGTTTTATTTCAAATAATACTAATTTTTTTACATATACAGAGAAGACAAGAATCGTCATTTATTTAGAAAGCTATTATTATAATCTTTTGACCCGTTATTTCAAATAACACTATCTTAAAAAGAGCATTTACTCTGTAAGCATTTCTAACCTCTTTACTTATTTTAAAACCATCTTTAATGTCTATATTTATTTTTAGAGAGGTTGAGGTCCGTGTATGTCACATATTTTTTTAAAATCGTTTATTTTTTTAATTAAATTACACTAACACTTATTAGGGAAATAATTTTAATATAATTAAAATGTAGCTTGGTCAACAATCTTACAAAGACTATTCAAAGTAGAATCCCATGTGTTCGTGGTTATATAATAAAAACTATATAATTTTTTTTTTTTTTTTGATGTTGAACCTTTTATATACAACATATCCGCAACATGTGACCTATATAGGCTTAAACAAAATAAAGATGATTTTTTTTAGCAATGTGGTGAATCTTGATAGGGAGACTTCAATACAATACCCCACCAACAAACATTTTATTTATCTTCATAGGTAATCTCAATGAACAAATAATCTTCTATCTAGAGATAACCAACAAGTTTTATTTTGAAGATGTTATAGAAATGTCCAAAATATTATAGAATGCCCTCCTCAATATAGGACAACTAAAATCCAAAGCCCATAAATATGTGTAAAATTTTTTCTCCCACTCAAACGGATAATGTGAAAAAAAGCATGTAGTAGGTGATGGAGTCACTAGCTCCCACTAGACCAATGGTGTGAGTATCATTGTAGCCTTACAAAATATTTTCATAGGGAAAAATAATAATTCCAACCTAAGTGATAATTCACTAAATTAGACCAACCCCCTTTGGCTATCCTGAAACAACTTCTTTAAGCCAAGATAGTAGATATTATGCCTATTAGACCTATAGATCCCAAAAGAATAAATTTGATTGGTTTTACCTCAAGGAGTATTTTGATTTCCATCATGTTAATGACTATTCAACCAATAGGTGTAAGTTTATTAGAAACATCATCCAAGACCAGATAGATAATGGTCAATTGTTTTCAATGGTTCTAATTCTAAACCTTCGTCAAATCAAGATCTTTGAATTTTCTAAAATTCATTGCAAAACCATGACCAAAAGACAATTAATACTATTTAGTATAGCAATGTCTCACCACCAAATAAAACATGATAAAAATAATCTATTATTTTAATCACCCCTCTTATATTTATGTTGTCACACAATAAAATACAAAAATAAATCATTCGATCAACCTTCTAGACCACCTTTGGTCCTTCATTCTAAAAATGTTTCCACCTAATATCTATTAAAAACTTGTAAGTGCAATCTTAAAAATTTATCTCCTCAAACTTCTTAGGATTTCTTCAACACATAGTGTAGAACATGTGCTTATACTGAGATGGGGGGAAGGTGAATAGTATACAATAAATTTTTTTCCCTTTTAATCCAAATAGTAGCATCGATATTAATAAAACAATAAACATCACATAAAACATCACACACATGAGTGACATAATTTTAACGTGGTTCACCCAATGTGGGCTACCTCCATAGAAAAATATTTCTCAAATAATATTTTGGAATTCGTTCCCAATTATAATGTTTATGGACCTTTGTCCAAAGGAGATGTTGATCCCCTAAATTTTGTTTGTGGATATCTATCCACATGATCACTTTTTCTCCTCTGCTCTGGCTGGTGAACCTCTAGAAGACATTTCCTCCACTGCACAGACTGTAGATCTCTATGCACTTGAATACTCTTGTCCTCACTTAGAATACCTATCCTCAATGTCCTGGCTGATGGATATCTATCCACTGAAGTCTCTGTACTCTCTACTATATCACCTCCAAAGCTCTACTCAATACGTTCACTCAGAACATTCTCAAATCTTCTCAACAGGTCCACTCAAAACCTGCTCAAATTTGCTCAACAGGTCCACTCAGAACCTACTCAAATCTTCTCAATAGGTCCACTCAGAGCCTGCTCAAATATGCTCAACAATTTCACTTAGAACTTGCTCAAATCTGCTCAACAAGCTCACTAAAAAGTATCACATAACAATAATACTCATGTTCCTTTCTAACTCAAGTTCAAGGTCTTTGCATCACCCATTGGTTTCAACAACAATGCTAATAAGATAAGGTTTTAATCACAACTCTAAATTCAGAAAACCTTGAAGCATAAAATCAACCACTTTTGAAAAGTAAACCCTAATCAAATCCTTTTCACTCCAAACTTAATTTTCAATCAATCCAACCATGTAACTCAACAAATAAGAATTTTACCCATACATTTTCTTGAAGAGTAGTTGTCCTTACAAATATTCCATGCTTACAATTACTTCTTTGACAAACTCAATAAGGGTTAGAGGATAATTTTTATATTACAAAAATAATATCACAATTACACCTTATCACTCCAACTTAAACAATAAGCAATATCATCACAATAATCACAAAACCCTTTATTAGAAATAACACACAACTCACAAAGTATTAACCTTTCAATATTCCACAATAACAAAACGTAAGACTTGAAAATAAAAATAGAATTCTCCTTATACCTCCTAATGATATTTCTCAAATACCAACCTTTATCACAATGCAAAGACTTCAACCACCAAATGCCTTATACCTCCAACATAGGCATTAATAAAATAAAACATTAAAAATGTACCTTTGTCTTTGGAGAGTTTTGAACTCTCAATGCAGCCCTCAAAACATCTTGCTCACGATGCAAACACCACATGAGCTTACAAGCTCATTGCAAAGGAAGAAGCACCACGTGATTCAAGACTCCTTCCTAGCCTTGCAAAAACATATGCGATTTATTGGTGACTTCAACGCGTCCACCAAAAGCTTCTCCGGGATTCGAACACTAACCACCATGCACACCAAAACATATGCTTGCAACCCACTTGCTACTAGGCCAAAGTGCCTTTTTGGCTTCCAAAAAATTAGTGTGCTTGCTTTTGTCCTTTTCTCCATCAAGTCAACCATGAAATTCGCACAAAAATATCACGAGCTCTACATTAAATTCGATACGTTTCTCTTTCAAATCGAGCAAGGGTAATTCGAAACTTAACTTTGGCAAGGTATTAATATGCATTCTCATTATATTAAAAATGTCGATGCTTCCCTTGTCTTCTACGACATCGGCAGAAATAAGCTTTGCCTTGTTTAAATCCAACCTTTGAATTTATTTAAAATATGCTTTGGTCTTCAACCTTTAACCCAAACTTTGGGTTTATTAAAATATTTTTAGACTTTGTAAACCCACTTTTGTAATATAAAAAATTGTAATGAAAATTACAAATATTTTATTTGGGTTTTCACCATGGCACTTCTAATCATTATAATATTTCATCTTTGATAAAGTTCCTTTTAATATTTATTTATAAAATTTAAATTCATCTTGAATTTAAATAATTTATAAAGTAAATATTATCACTCATTTTTAACTTCTATCTTTTGCACTGTTTCACTCGAACTTCTTCCTTCTTACTAAATATCAAATGACCATATTTGTCACCTTTATTTCCTGTTAAAATATTTGGAATTAATGATGACTCCTTCTGGTGGCATCAATGGTGACATCAATGACAACTTTGACTTAGGGACTCAAAATATCCAAAAATATTCCCCTTTGTCATTGATGGCAACCCATATCCTTTTACTGAAATCTGACCTTTCTTTTTCTTCTGCTCCCCCTGGGACATTGCTCCCTCTGGCTCAATGCTCTTCAAATATCAAATCTCTCCCCATACCAAATCTCTCCCAAATACACAAATCTCTCTCCCCTTTGAAATCAATGGCAAATGGTCAACTTTGGGGCTCGGGGCTAAGAATGAGCCTCTTAGCTTAGCCCCTCCCCCACCTTCACATGAGGTGGTTAATTCTGGGGTGGGAGTCTCCCTCCAAATTTTCTTTGAAGATACTCAAAATTTTCCTTTGAGAGTGGCTTAGTGAAAATATCTACTATCTTTTCCTTTGTAGTGGTATACTCCAATATGACCTATTTATCTGACACTGTTCTCTCAAAAAATGATACTTAATCAAAATGTGCTTTGTCTTGAAGTGCATTATCATATTTTTTGAGATACATATGGCACTGGTATTATCACATAGTATAGGAATGGGCTGATCATGCTTTATCTTGAAGTCTTCTAAAGTTCTCTTCATCCACAACACCTGTGTACAACTGGCTACTACTGCAATATATTCTGCCTCTGCTGTAGATAGTGATATTGAAACCTACTTCTTACTTAACCAGGAAACTAGACTTTCTCCAAGAAAGAAAGCTACTCCACTTGTGCTTTTTTTATCATCAATACTGTCAGTCGAATATGCATCTATATATGCTTTTAGTGTGAAACTATCACTTTTGGGATACCAAAGCCCAAAATCCATAGTCCCTTTTAGATACTTGAAAATTATTTTTACTGCTGCCACATGTGTTTCCTTAGGTGCTTCTTGAAACCTTGTCAGTAATCCCACTGACTGTACTATGTCTGGTCTTGTAGCTGTGACATATAATAAGTTGTCAATCATGGATCTGTATAATATCTGATCTACCTTTGGAGATTCATCATCCTTACTCAACTTGCACCCTATGACCATAGGAGTACTTAATGGTTGGCAATATTATAACTTGAATTTCTTTAACTTCTCCTTGATGTACTTGGCTTGAGAAAGAAAAACTCTGTTTCTTGATTGTGAAATATGAATACCAAGAAAGAAGGATAATTCACCAAGCATAGACATATCAAATTCACTTTGCATATTCTTAGCAAATTCTTGCACATCTTGTCATTGTTTCCCCTAAAAATTATGTCATCAACATAAAAAACCACTATTAGAAGATCTTTCCTTCATTTCTTATATACAAATTACTATCTGCTATTTCTTTCCTGAATCCCTGTTCTTAAAGATACTTATCCCATATTTAGTACCATGCATTGGGAGCCTGCTTTAAACCATACAATACCTTTTTCAATTTGCATACCTGATCTGGTGTATCTACTAGTGTGAATCCCTCTATCTGTTCAACGTAGACCTCTTCTTCTAGAACCCCATTTAGAAATTCTGACTTGACATCCATCTGATATACTTTGAAGTTCTTGAAACTTGCAAAAGCTAAAAACATCCTTATAGCTTCAAGTCATGCAACTGGAGCAAAGGTTTCATCAAAATTAATTCCTTCTACTTGCGCATAACCTTTGCATACTAACATTGCTTTATTTCTGACCACTTGTCCATCTTCATTCAAATTATTTTTGAATACCCATTTTGTGCCAGTCACATTTTTATCCTTTGGTTGTGGAACAAGTTCCCAAGTTTTGATCTTCTCTATCTGATACAATTCCTCATTCATTGCTTTTATCCAAAATTCATCTTCACTAGCCTGAGTGAAATATTTTGGCTCAATATTAGATAGCAAAGAAAATTTTTCTTGTTGAGATGGTTTTAATATTCTTCTCCTTATCTGTATTTCATCTGGATTCCCGATGATATAATATTTTGGGTGATGTTTTTGTACATACCTGGAGGGATTCTTAGAAAGAAGCCTTTGTGTTTCTTCTTCATCATTATCTTATTCCTCACAAAATTCTTCTTGACAACATCCATATTCTTGGTACATAGTTTGCTAAACTGGTTCTCTGGAATCTATCTTCTCATCAATTGTTACATTCATACTTTCCACCATAGTGCGTGTTCTTTTGTTGTAACATTTGTAAGCCTTTCTCTTTGTAGAATAACCAAGAAAAATTCCCTCATCACATCTTGGATCAAATTTATCCAAGTTCTGATCTTCCCGTCTTATGTAACATTTGTTTCCAAAAATTTTGAAATATTTTATAGTAGCAGGTATTCCTTTCCAAAGCTCATAAGGAGTCTTATGATGATTTACCCTTAATTGAGCCCTAGTAATTATGTATACAATTGTGGATACTGCTTCTTTCCAAAAACCATGTGATAACTTAGATTCATTTAACATAGCTCTAACCATGTTTTCAACAGTTCTGTTCTTCTTTTCAACTATTCCATTTTGTTGGGGAGTTCTCACTGCTGAGTACTCTCTCTTGATTCCATGTTGTTCACAAAATTCTACAAACTCATTTGAAGTAAATTCTCCTCCTCTATCGGATCATAGACACTTAATCCTTTTGATTGTTTCATTTTCAACCAATTTCTTGAATTCTTTAAATTTTTCAAAGGCCTTTAATTTCTCTTTTAGGAAGGTTACCCAAACCATTCTGGAATAATCATATATAAACAACATTAAGTAACTCTTACCCTGAATACTTTTTGTTTTGGTAGGACCACACAAATCAGCATGTATTAAAATCAATGGCTCAGATGATATATAACCTTGCTTTATTTCTGACCACTTGTCTATCTTCATTCAACTTATTTCTGAATACCCATTTTGTGCCAGTCACATTTTTGTCCTTTGGTCATGGAAAAAATTCCCAAGTTTTGCTCTTCTCTATCTGATCCAATTCCTAATTCATTGTTTTTACCCAAAATTCATCTTCACTAGCCTGAGTGAAATATTTTGGCTCAATATTAGATAGCAAAGAAAAATTTTCTTGTTGAGATGGTTTTATTATTCTTCTCCTTATCTGTCTTTCATTTGGATTCCCAATGATATAATATTTTGGGTGATGTTTTTTTACATACCTGGAGGGATTCTTAGGAAGAAGCCTTTGTGTTTCTTCTTCATAATTATTTGATTCCTCATAAAATTCTTGTTGACAACATCCATATTCTTGGTACATAGTTTGCTGAACCCGTTCTCTAGAATCTATCTTCTCATATGTAAGCCTTGATCTTTGTAGAATAACCAAGAAAAATTCCCTCATCACATCTTAGATCCAATTTTCCCAAGTTCTGATCTTCCTGTATTATGTAACATTTGCTTCCAAAAATTTTGAAATATTTTACAGTAGCAGGTTTTCCTTTCCAAAACTCATAAGGAGTCTTATGATGATTTACCCTTAATTGAGCCCTAGTAATTATGTATACAGCTCTGGATACTGCTTCTTTCCAAAAAATATATGATAATTTAGATTCATTTAACATAGCTCTAACCATATTTTCAACAATCCTGTTCTTCCTTTCAACTATTTCATTTTATTGGGGAGTTCTCCCTATTGAGTACTATCTCTTGATTCCATGTTGTTCACAAAATTCTATAAACTCATTTGAAGTAAATTCTCCTCCTCTATCAGATCATAGACACTTAATCCTTTTGCTTGTTTTATTTTCAACCAATTTCTTAAATGCTTTAAATTTTTCAAAGGCCTTTGATTTCTCTTTTAGGAAGGTTACACAAACCATTCTGGAATAATCATCTATAAACAACATGAAGTAACTCACCATGAATACTTTGTGTTCTATTAGGACCACACAAATCAGTATGTATTAAACTCAATGGCTCAGATGATATATAGTCTTTTAGTTTAAAGATTGTCCTAGTTTGCTTACCATGTTGACAAGGTGCACAAATTGTGTTTTGAGGTTTTCTTATTTTGGGTAAATCTCTAACTTTCTGTTTATTGCTTATACTGACTATGTTGTCAAAACTCAAATGACCCAATCTTCTATGCCATAACCAACTCTCATTTTCTTGTGATATAAAGCAATTTTCCCCTTTGATCTCATTGAGCATATATAATTTGTTTGGGGTCCTTGCATTTGTAATAATTATTGCAGTTTCTATTTTTCTTATCTCACATCTATCTAAATGGAAGGTGACCATATATCCTTGATCACAAAGTTGACTCATACTCATAAGATTGTGTTTTAACCCTTTTAAATATAAAACATTCTCTATTTTTGTTTTTCCATTGTCTAGACTTAGAGTTCCTCTTCCAACAATCCTTGTTGATCCATTATCACCAAAACTTAATGATCCTCTATTTGATTTCTTTAGTACAATGAACTTGTCTTTGTCTCCTGTCATGTGACTAGAGTAACCACTATCAAGATACCATTGTTCTTCTTTATCTTGAGCATGCGAGGATGTTTGTACTAACATAGATCTGGCCCCAAAATTATTTCTTTCAGTCTTCCTAGTTGTTGGAATTATTTTTCTAGACTCAGGAAATATCATTTTACACCATCTAGCCTTGTGCCCAAAATTATTGCATTTGTAACATGTAACATCATCATCCATGAGAGGTACAAAGGAATTGAAATTTCTATTGTATTTTGCATGATGAATACAGTATGCATCTTTATGACCATATTTATTGCAAGAAAAATAATGACCATGGAAGAAATTATGTAACCTGTTTGGAGATCTTAGATGTTGTGAAGAAGTCATATTCTTCTTGTGAGTAACCTTTATCCAGGGTTCTTCTTATCTTTCTTCCTTTCTGATGTCCTTTGATTGCTTTTCTTTGTTTGAAGTTTATGTCTTTTGGAAGCTTGATTCCTCTTTTTGCTTCTCATATTTTGTATCTTGTAGTATCTTGGTCCTTTACAGTTTATTCCTTAGGAGAACAATTTATGCTTCCAATATTTCACATTTTGTTTCCATGGCTCTCAATAGATCTGTCATATCTTGGTCAATATTCTTTATTTCTTCTACCTTAATCTTGAGTTTTGTGATATTCTATATAAATTCCACTCTTGCTTCTTCATCTTCCTGAATTTGTTCTTTCAAGCTTGAATTTTTATCTCTAAGTCTTTCTAATTTTTTGAGAGCAGCAAATAATTCTTCTTTTATATCAAACATAGTCTCTTCTTCACTTTTTGAAGTTATGTGTGCTATCAAAGGATACTCTTCCAAGCTGTTAGACTCATCACGGAGAGACCCGCTCTGATACCAATTGTAGAACATGTGCTTATACTGAGAGGGAGGTGAACAATATATAATAAAACTTTTCCCCTTTTAATCCAAATAGTAGCATCAAAATTAATAAAATAGTAAACATCACACAAAGCATCACACACATTAGAGATATCATTTTAACGTGATTCACCGAATGTGGGCAACCTCCATAGAAAAATATTTCTTCTAAATATTTCTCAAATAATATTTTGGGATTCCTTCCCAATCACAATGTTTATGGACTTCTATCCAAAGGAGATGTTTATCCCCTAAATATGGTTTATGGATCTCTATCCACAGGAGAACTCCTTCTCCTTTGCTCTGGCTGGTGAACCTTTAGAAGATAATTTCTCCACTGCACTGACTGTGGATCTCTCTCCAGTTGAAGACTCTTGTCCTCACTCAGAAGACCTGTCCTCAATGTCTTGGTTGATGTATCTCTATACATTGGAGTCTCTGTCCTCTTTGCTCTATCACCCCCAAAGCTTTTCTCAATAGGTTCACTCAAAACCTTCTTATATCTGCTCAATAGATCCACTCAGAACCTGCTCAAATCTTCTCAATAGGTCCACTCAGAACCTGCTCAAATCTGCTCAGTAGGTCCATGCAAAACCTAAATCTTCTCAACAAGCTCACTCAGAACTTTCTCAAATATGCTCAAAAATATCACTAACAAATCTCACATAACAACGATACTCATGTTCTTTTCTAACTCAAGTTCAAGTTATTTTCATCACCCATTGGTTTCAACAACAATGCTAGTAAGACAAGGTTTTAATCACAACTCTCAATTAAGAAAACCTTGAAGCATAAACTCAACCACTTTTGAAAAGGAAACCCTAGTCAAATATTTTTCACTCCAAACTTAATTTTCAATCAAGCCAACCATCTAACTCAACAAAGAAGAATTTTGCCCATACCTTTTCTTGAAGAGTAATTGTCCTTACAAATATGCCACACTTACAATTACTTATTTAACAAACTCAATAAGGGTTAGAGGATAATTTTTATATCACAAAAATAATATCACAATTACACCTTATCACTCCAACTTAAACAATAAGAAATATCCTCACAATAATTACAAAACCCTTTATTGGAAATAACACACAACTCTCAAAGTCTTAACCTTTCAATATTCCACAATAACAAAACTTAAGACCTGAAAATAAAACAAAATTCTCCTTATACCTCCTAATGATATTTCTCAACTACCAACCTTTATCACAATGCAAAGACTTCAACCATCAAATACCTTATACATCCAACTTAGGCATTAATAAAGTAAATCATTAAAAATATACCTTTGCATTTGGAGATTTTCGAACTCTCAACGTAGCCCTCACAACATATTGCTCACGACGCAAACACCACATGAGCTTACAAGCTCGTTGGGAAGGAAGAAGCACCACGTGCTTCAAGACTCCTTCATAGCCTTGCAAAAACATATGCACCTATTGATTGGTGCCTTCAACGCTTCCACCAAAATCTTCCGTGGTATTCAAACACTAACCACCATGCACACCAAAACATACGCTTGCAACCCACTTGCCACTAGGCCAAAGTGCCTTGTTGGATTCCAAACAATCAATGCGTTTGCTTTTGTCCTTTTCACCATCAAGTCAAACCATGAAATTCACACAACACTATCACGAGCTCTGCATTAAATTCGATGCGTTTCTCTTTCAAATCGAGCAAGGGTAATTCAAAAATTAACTTTGGCATGGTATTAATATGCATTCCCATTATATTAAAAACGTCGGCGCTTCCTTGTCTTTTACGACATCGACGAAAATAAGCTTTGCCTTGTTTAAATCCAACCTTTGGATTTATTTAAAATATGCTTTGATCTTCAACCTTTAACCCAACCTCTGGGTTTATTAAAATATTTGTAGACTTTGTAAACCCACTATTGCAATATAAAATATTGTAATGAAAATTTCAAATATTTTATTTGGGTTTTCACCATGGCATTTCTAACCATTATAATATTTCACCTTTGATTAAGTTACTTTTTAATATTTATTTATAAAATTTAAATTCATCATGAATTTAAATAATTTTTAAAATAAATATTTTCACTCATTTTTAACTTTTTGTCTTTTACATGAACTTCTACCTTCGTGCGGAATATCAAATGACCATCTTTGTAACCTTTATTTCCTGAAATTAATATGCATTCCCATTATATTAAAAAGTCTGCGGCTGAATTTCCATACTATTTTAGGTCGTGACTTTATTGTTTTCGTCACCGATCCGCTCCACCTTTTACGAACCGTTTCACTCCCTTCCCTGCAAAAACCAATGTTCCCATCAGGGATGTCTTTTATTTTTTATTATCATTATATTGATGTATTTTCTTTCCCTCTCAGTTGTGCGACCACAAGCCTCCAAATATAAATGAATCTTTCGATGAAAGCAAGCATGTGGTGGAACTAATCAACCAATAGCATCTAAAATCGAGCGAATAATTACTTACAAACATTCTTTCACGCTGGTCTCATCCATTTTACTGTTCGATTTTTCTTGGAAAGAAGCAAACCAAAAAAAAGTTAGTGAAATGAAAACTCAAATAAACAGTTATCTGCTGCTTGTTAGAAAGAAGCATCTGAGTTTGATATCTACTTTCTAACAAGCAAAGTTTTTACAAATTCCTTATTTAATCAAAAAAAAAATAATTATTATTATTTACATACAAAGCGCAGCTTGCAATTAAATTTCTGCACGTACAAAGCATTTTTTTTTAATCTGTTGTGGCACTCAGTGGCTGTCACTATGAAAGGCCATTCACGGATCGAATATCATTCATTCAACATCAACAGATACGGTTTAAACTGTTTAATATCAACAGATACGGTTTAAACTGTTTAATCTTTTAACGCTACGCGGAAAACAACACCAATTCACGTGCTCACATTATGGAAATCCCACCCATTACAAGCCACCTGTAAAGTTCTATTTCAAATAATACTAATTTTTTTTTTTATATACAGAGAAGACAAGAATCGTCATTTATTTTGAAAGCTATTATTATAATCTTTTGTCCCATTATTTCAAATAACACTATCTTAAAAAGAGCATTTACTCTGTAAGCATTTCTAACCTCTTTATTTATTTTAAAACCATCTTTAATGTCTATATATATATTTGGAGAGGTTGAGGTCCGTGTATGTCACATATTTTTTAAAATCGTTTATTTTTTAATTAAATTACACTTATTAGAGAAATAATTTTAATATAATTAAAATGTAGCTTGGTCAACAATCTTACAAAGACTATTCAAAGTAGAATCGTTATATAATAAAAACTATATAATTTTTTTTATATTGAATTATAAAAAAAAATCCATAAAAAGTTTTCACCTCCATTAAAAACAATAACCTCTTTTAAGATTCCTTATTAGTAGATAATAAATTTTATCGTAATTTTATTTTATTGTTATAAATATATAGATATAAATAAAAGTAGATTTTGGTATTTAAAAATTATAGGTATATAGAATGATGTGTTTTTATTTTTATTTTTTTTTAAACAAATTATAATTTTATATTAAGTAAATATGAAGATATGAGGATGGAATGAAGCGAAAGAGGTGCAAACTTTAGTTATAGTCAAGTGTTGCAGGAAGAGGGTTGTTTGCAGATAACTCATTGTACTCAAGAGGACATGAGAATGGAATAGAGCGAAAGGGATGCAAACCTTAGGTGAAACAAGTGCAAAAACTAGATGCAGGAAGGTTGTTTGCGGCCTTCTTGTTGTACTCAAGAGGATATTAGTCGCTCTTTAGTCTGTGAGAAAGCCTCTTTGATCAGAAGAAATGTCTCTCAAGGATATTTGGGTTTACAGGTGGAGCTTTCTGATGAACCTCTGTCCTCTATCAGGATTTTGGAGGACGAATTTAGGTTGGATATGATTGATCTTGAAGCTTAAACAATTGTCTACAAACTGAAGGGCAAAAGATTAGGTCTAGAGGAGCTCAAATGATACATTAAACTTTTGTGGTCAAGTAAATTTCAAGTAACTCTAGTATCCAATTTTTTTCCTTTTTTTATTTACTGGATAAAGATAGGGTAATCTATTTAGATACAATTGTTTTTTTGAACAAAGGGGTGTTTATATATGACCTTGAACTTTTGTTTCAATACCATTATAGAAGAAGTTGATGGAATCCCAGTTTAGGTGAATCTATATGCTCTCCCTATGAAGTTTTAGGGAGAGAAGATATTCGCTAAAACTTGTAACGCCATTGATGCATTCCAGTATATGGATACCCAAACAAAAAAAAAATTATCTACTAAAATTAATATGACTAAAGCAAGATTGGCTATTTGGATGGATGTTTTAGTTCCTTGACCTTAATCCATTACTATCTCCTCAAGCAAAGGGGAATGAATCCAAAATATTTAATGTGAAAACTTCTCCTTGAGATGTTATGGTTGTCAACAATATGGACACCTAAAAAATAGATGCTTGGTCATTTGATCATGCTCTGATTTCTTCTTGGTGGAGGAGAAGACCTTGCACCAAATTATCCCAAACCTTCAAATATCCCATTTCACAAGGAAGAAGCTCATCCTCTAGCTACACCAATTATATAGTAAGAATCAAGCAAACAATAGATTACTCAACCCTAAAAAGTGAACTCAAATCAGATCATTGATAAAATTCAAATGGTTACTAAAAACCATCCAATCAGTTCCATAGAAAATATTAGCCCCTAAGATGGTATTCTTGAAGCTAATTATGAAACAATCGATGACAATCAATTTTCTAAAATAAATATCACACAAAATGTGTTACAACTAGATATTACCTTAGGAGATTTGATTGTAAAAATGCTTTCTCAGATCTTACCACTCTAAAGGAGGAAGAACCTATGCTACCGAAAAAAATAATCAAAGGACCCATAAGCTACAAAATTTGTAACAACCCCAATGGTTTTGAACCATTGTTATTGTTATGATTGGGTGGTAGCTACAATTTTTTTTTTTTTTTTTTAAGTTTCTATTTTGGAAGTGGTTTAGTAATTTGTCATGTTTTGAAAGTTGTTTTATTGATATGTGGTATTCTAAGTTTCAGTCATAGTAGTAAGTGGATGATAGTATTTTGTAAGGTTGTTGCAGCATGTTGTACTAATTGACACAACTTGATGTACAGGTTTGGGGACCCTAAAACCCCTTTTTAATCTAATAAAAAGTTAATTTTTTTTATAGTTCCAATAGGGAAACCAATGGCAAAAGGTATTTGAATCTCCTAGAAGAGACCCAAGTTCAATTCACGGGGAGGGTGGCCCCTGATGTGTCCCCAAATTTTCAACCTATTAAAAAATATGAAATTACATTCTTCAGATGCCTCTTTGGTATTTCTTCAAAATTTCAATAGTGACCTAAAAGTTAGGTCGTTTATACATTATAATTAGCTATCTCTATCCTGCTAAGTTTTATCCTTAGACACCTTCCCAATTTGTCAAGCAATATACTTTAAATCACCAAATTTTGAGTTTTTTGAAAAAGTTATTTTATCTGTGCTTGCTTTAACTAGAGTGTATTAATCTTCCCAGATAGAGATTTGGATCAGCTATAGTACATTGACCTCATTGAATTCTTGTACTAAGCATGTACCTAGATCAATAATGAGATGTGACTCTTGGCCTTCCATCTTCCTATGAATCTTCACCTTCCTATTCTATGGACTCATGTGCACATGGACAACATACATATTTACATCATTAATACTTTACACATTCTAACAATACTTTATGCATTTATTACATTGCATAAAGTAAATAATCAAACTCTAATCTAAGATACACACCTAATCTAAATATGTACCCAAGGTGGTACATTAGCATGTACCAAATAATGTAATATATTCCAATGACCTTCTCCTAACCCACCTCTTTGATAAGTTTTGCATTCATGTATAGAGATAGAATCTGTGGGATATGTTGAAAAAATTCCTCCATAGCTTCTTGATAATCATACCTGTCATTTGTTAATAACAAACTAAAGAAATCCACCACCCCTTGTATTATTTGATCTTCATCTCTTATTACTTCTTCATCCTCTTTTTGAATTTCAGATATCCTTGTTGCACTTTTATGTTGTATGGTAGAAACATGTAAAAATATTGTGTTCCTATCTCCTTCCCTTAACCATTGGTTCCTTGATTTTTATCTCCAATACATCTCCTCCATTGCAGTTATCGTATGCAATTATGCCTGGATAACTTTCTATTTATTGAAAAGGACCTGGTCCATATCATTTTTGCATATTCCTCTTCAATTTGATTCAATTATTGCCTTAAATGCTCTTTTTGTAAGAATATATTTCCAAACACCTTGTTCCAATTTTTTATTTTCTCGTCACATATTTTAATTTCGTAGCAACCACATACATCTTGGATCCTTGGATCGGATGCATCCACCATATTTCTATTTCCTCATAAATTCTTGGGTGTTGCAGCCACATGAATTCAAATTTGAAGGGGTTGTTTTTCTTTCTATCCTCTAGATTACACCAAACGACAAGAGGGTTGTGATTTGACCCTGTTCTCAGAAATGGTGTCAACGTATGCTTGCAATTTTTCTCAAACCACTCCAAGGATAGCAAAACCCTATCTAATCTCACCTAGATCAAGTCCTCCCCTAATATGTTATTAGTCCATGTGAATGCCTTACCACTCAAATCAAGGATATAAAGACTTGATGCTAATATAAACTTGCTAAGGTACTCCATACTCTCGATGAATCCTTGGAATCCACCTTTCTTCTCATCTAGTCTTAATGGAGTGTTGAATTCTCCTACCATTATCTATATTATCTCCCTGACTTGTTGTCCTATAAGTTTGATCTCTTTATAAAATTCCTTTCTTAATCTACTTACATCTGGAGCATAGACATTTGTAACAAGCAAATACATTATAATTAGCTATCTCTATCCGGCTAAGTTTTATCCTTAGACACCTTCCCAAATTTTCAAACAATATCCTTTAATTCACCAAATTTTGAGTTTTTTGGGATATGTTGAAAACATTCCCTCGTAGCTTCTTGATCATCCTCCCTGTCATTTGTTAGCAACAATCTAAAGAATTCCACCACCCCTTGTATTTTTTGATCTTCATCTCTTATTACTTCTTCATACTCTTTTTGAATTTTAGATATCATTGTTGCACTCTTATGTTGTATGGTAGAAACATGTAAAAATATTATGTTCCTATCTTCTTCCCTTAAATATTAGTTCCTTATTTTTTATCTCCAGTACATCTCCTTCCTTGCAATTATTGTATGCAATTCTAACTGGATAACTTTCTCTTTATTAAAAAGGACTTGGTCCATCTCATTTTTGCATATTCTTCTTCAATTTTACTCGATTCTTGCCTTAAATGCTCCTTTTGTAAGAATATATTTCCAAAGACCTTATTTCAAATTTTTATTTCCTCTTCACATATTTAAAATCGTAGCAACCACATACATCTTGGATCCTTGGATTGAATGCATACACCATCTTTCCATTTCCTCATAAATTCTTGGGTGTTGCAGCCACAGGAATTCAAATTTGAAGGGGTTGTTTTTCCTTCTATCCTCCAGATCCCACCAAAAGATAAGAGGGTTATGATTTGACCTTCTTCTCGGCAATGGTGTCAAAGTATGCCCGCAAGTTTTCTCAAACCACTCCAAGGATAGGAAAACCCTATCTAATCTCACCTAGATCAAGTCCTCTTCTAATATGTTATTAGTCCATGTGAATTCTTTGCCACTCAAATCAATTTCATATAGACTTGATGCTAAATAAACTTGCTAAGGTACTCCATACTCTCGATGAATCCCTGGGATCCACCTTTCTTCTCACCTAGTCTTAATGGAGTGTTGATTTCTTCTACCATTATCCATATTATCCCCCTAACCTTTTATCCTATAAGTTTGAGATCTTTATAAAACTCCTTTCTTAATCTAATTAGCTTTGGAGCATAGACATTTGTAACAAGGAAATACAACTTTGAAGACTTGACTGAGAATAAAACCGAGAATTGATTTACACTTAAAGAAGCGACTTCTCCCTCATAGAAGTTAGAATTCCATATATCCGGTTCCTGTCCTGATCTCCCTCAGAATTTCTCTTGGGGTTTTTTTGCAGGTTGTTATTGGGATCCGGTTCCCAAGGATTTCTCGATCTGTGGTGGTTGTAGGTTGGGTTCTCGTTTTCTTCCTGGTGCATCCCGTGAGGTTATATCTTCATCGAGTTTGGTCTTGGGGGGTCAGTTTCCTCTTTGATCATGTTTCCTCTCTGGGATGTCGTTGGTTGTTGGTGGTCTCTTCCCTTTGGATGGGACCATGTTCGATTTTCTGTTTGAAGGCTTCTTCTTGTTGGATCTACTTCTTGGTGGATGCTTTGAGCATTTGCATAGCCTTGGGGGGGCATCTTCATGTGCTTGAGTTATTCCCAACCCCAGTCCCAGTTCCCTCAAGTTGTTCATGTGCAAGGATGGGGATTACTTGTCATTTCTATTGGGATGCTTTGGGTTTTTTGCTACATATCTCGATCTTGGGAGGGACTTGTGATCAATGCATGTAGACCCCTGGATCCCTCAGTTTAGGCTTTCATGGATCCCATATTTGTGTTTGCTTTCGCTTTTTGCCTAGGCTTTGTAGGTTTTCATTTTAGTTTCCTGTTCGGGGGCTTTTGCTTTTTGGTCCTGCTTCTTGGTGGACTCCTAGAGATTTTTCTTGACCTTGGGGGGGGCTCTTCTTGTTCCTAAGTTCTTCCCAGTCCCAGTTCCACTTCCCTAGAACTATTCATGAGCAAGGATGGTGGGTTCTTGGTCCTTTGTGGATTCTAGGATCATTTCTTTTTGTCTGCATTTGTTTTCTTTGGATCCTTCTAGCTTCTTCGTACTCCTGTTGGTAGGATTCTAGTGCTGCAGTTTCCTAAATCTAGTTTTCCTATTGGGCGGAATTTTCTAAATCTACTGGTTTTTCATTGGGTAGGATTTTTCAAACCCAATTTTCTGTTGGTTTCCCTGTTGGGCAGGACTCTCCATACCTGTTGGTTTTCCTACGGGGCGGGGGTTCTCAATTTTTTTTTCTGCTAGATTTCCTGCTAGGCGGGATTTTCCAAATCTATTGGTTTTCCTGTTGAGTGGAATTTCCAATTTGGTGGTTTTCAGCTGCTTCTCGTTGGGCAGGATTTTCAAATTCATCATCCTACATGTTTTCCCATTAGGCAGGATTTTTCAAACTGGTGGTTTCCCAGTAGGTGAGATTTTTAAAAATTGGTGGTTTCTCGCTAGGTGAGACTTTTCAAAATTGGTGGTTTCCCGCTAGGTAGGATTTTTTAAAATTGTCTATTCCCACTGGGCGGGATTTCCAATCTGGTGGTTTTCGATTGCTTCTCGCTGGGCAAGATTTTCAAATTCATCATCCTGCATGTTTTCCCATTAGGTGGGATTTTTCAAAACTGGTGGTTTCTTGTTGGGCAGGATTTTTCAAAATTGGTGGTTTCCCGCTAAGCGAGATTTTTTAAAATTGGTGGTTTCCCATTGGACAGGATTTTTCAAAATTATCTATTCCCACTGGGCGAGTTTTTCCAAACTATTTATTTTTTGCTGGGCGGGATTCTTCAAATTGATTGTTCTTGACCTTTGGTTTGGTAGGTTGACCTATTGTAAAAAGGTTTTGGGGTCCTTTCAAGATCCACTTTTCATATAATTTTAACCTACCAAAAAAAAAAATAGAATAGATGGTTGTTAAAAAAATGTTATTGTTTGAAAGTGACATTTGAGATGTTATAGAAATTTAAATATCGACAATCATTGCAAAATGAATCATTTGGATTGAAAAAATATATAAAGAGGTATTAGTTGAGTTAATGCTTCAAGGTTTTCTAGATTGAGAGTTGTGATTAAACCTTGTTTGATAAGCATTATTGTTTAGACCATTGATTGAGTGAAGTACATTGAGTTAATGCTTAAAGGTTTTATGAATTGAGAGTTGTGATTAAAACCTTGTTTTATTAGCATTGTTGTTGAAGCCAATGGGTAATGCAAAGAACTTGAACTTGAGTTAGAAAATAATGTGAGTATCATTGTTATGTGAGATTTGTGTTGGGCATTGTTGGAAATATTTTGAGTTGGGTGATATATGCTTGGACTAGGGTTTGTGTGAAAGGATTGTTCCTTGAGGTGATTGGTTGAGTAGAGTTGGTTGAGCCTAGTCAAGTGAATGTGTTAAGTGGTTGTTCAATTTCTATGAAACAAACTAATCTATGATATTGATTTAAGTTGATATTGAGATTTGAGAATAGAACATATTATCTCTAACAATTCTCTTTATGCTTCTATGAGATTGATTTGATTTGAGATTGAGATTTGAGAATAGAACATATTGAGTCTTTAACAATTCTCTTTATGCTTCTATGAGATTGATTTGAGTTGAGATTGAGCTTTGAGTATAGAACATATTTAGTATATAACAATTCTCTTTATGCTTCCATGATATTGAGTTGAGAAAGTGATTAAGCATTGAGTATAGAACATATTGAGTCTCTAACAATTCTCTTTATGATTCTATGAGATTGGGCAAGTTTTGTGTGTACTTGTTAAGCTGATTTGAGGTAAGTCTTTGAGAAGGCTTGTGGACTATTTTTGTGTGAGCTTTTGTGGAAGCTTGCAATGCAGATTTGAGCAAGTCCTAGAGAGGACTTATTGAGTAAATTTTTACAGGTTCTATGTGGACCTATTGAGCAAATTTGGACAGGTTCTATGTGGACCTGTTGAGCAGATTTGGATAGGTTCTAAGTGGACCTGTTGACCAAAGTTGTGTAGGTTCTAAGTGGACCTATTGAGAAGATTTGAGTAGGTTTTGAGTGGACTTGTTGAGCAGATTTGAGCAGGTTCTGAGTGGATCTGTTGAGTAGATTCTAAGTGGACCTGTTGAGTAAGTTTGAGCAGGTTTTGAGTGGACCCGTTGAGCAGATTTGAGTAGGTTCTGAGTGGACCTGTTGAGCAGATTTGAGAAGGTTCTCAGTGAACCTATTGAGCAGAGATTTATATGTGATAGAGAAGAGAGGACAGAGTCTACAGTGGGTAGAGATCCATTAGCCAGGACATTGAGAATAGGTCTTCTGAATGAGGACAAGAGTCTTCAAGTGGAGAGAGATCCATAGTCAGTGTAGTGGAGGCAATGTATTCTAGAGGATCACCAACCAAAGCAGAGGAGAAGGAGTTCTCCTATGGATAGAGATCCACAAACCAGATTTTGGGGATCAACATCTCCTTTGTACAAAGGTCCATAAACATTGTAATTGGGAAGTATTTCCAAAATATTATTTGAGAAATATTTATAAGAAATATTTTCTCTATGGAGGTAGCCCACATTTTGTGAACCATGTTGAATTTGTGTCTCTATTGCGTATGGTGTTTTATGCATTGATTTGATTACTGCTATTGATACTGCTATCTATAAACTGCATAATATTGATTTGAAAAGAAAAGTAAAAAGTGGTCTTATACTATTCACCCCCCCTCTTAGCATAAGCTTGTGTTCTTCATTTGTAAGGTTTTAGACCATTTTTTAGACCTTTTGTCTCCTTATTACTATTCGTACCACCCTGGGATGAATAAAGATCCTATTCATCCCACCTTGGGATGAATAACAACATTCATCCCAAGGTGGGACGAATAACAAGTTTGACCCCCTAAAAGTCAAATTTTGGATAAATGACACCCAAAAACTGCCATTTGCCATACTTAGCCTAGCATGCGGGTTAGATCACACAACACTCTTATGAAATGCTTCATAATGGAGTCCAAAAATGGAGATTCTCTTCCCCTTCCAATGCATGCCTCCTCCTAGACAAATTGCACCTCTTGCCAATGCATGCCCTTGCATGCCCTTTTGACCCATGAGCCTCCTTGGAATATAAAGTGGATACATTTACCACAAAAAACATGGAGATAAATTTTAGGTTTATGCAACAAAGTACTGCTAAGATTTCTTTCCACCCTTTTGTGCCAATTGTTTCCTCAAAATATCTACCTAGCAAAAGAGGTTTGCGAGTGAACTAGTAGGTACAATTTGTCACATAACCGAACCATATGAGTGAATTACCTCACAAAATTTGATGAAAATACATTCCATATTATTTTTTATCTATCCTTAGTGGTATTGGTGGCAAAATTTAGGCAAAAATGATGGGCGTCACACCCTCGGGTGCCCCCCAATTTGTGATAGTCCTATTCGTCCCACCCTGTGATGAATATAAATATGTGTATTATTTTGTTAATATTTTTAATTTTTTATATTATATATTATATTATTATTCTTTAGTTTAAATTTCAGGTATTTATGAGCTATATTGGCCGAGATATCGTATTTTTAGTGTTTTATAGGGTCTCTTGCAGGTATCCAGCAGTCATTTGAAAGAATAACTAAAATGTTCCTGATTTTATAAATACGATAAAATGGGTTTTCTTAAAATATCATTTTATGTGTTCTGTACAATTTTCATGTGTTTTGGATATGTGTAGGGCCATAAATTGTTTGCTTTGTGTTTTGCAGGTTATGCACGATCATTGCAATTACGAGGCACCATCAGGCACAATATTGGCACAATTTTTGGTGATATATTCCTAAAATATTCTTTTTTATATCCATATATAATTTCAAGTTATTTGGAGTTGATTTGATGCTTATTATCACTATTAGCTAATTGGCCCCTATGGGGATTACATGTTTCTCATCACACACACTCACTATTTGAAATTTTATGTTTCCTTGTGTGCAGTTGTAGGTTATAAAATGCATTGGGAATCAGAATAGGACCTCATATAATCAATTACACAAGCGACAGTAGTGTAGGCCCACCCACTTTGATTGTGGGTACGAGGAAAGACACTGGATGTGCACTTGAGTTACTGGACTGATTTTGATCCTTGGGCACCCGATTTGTAAACATTTGTATCATATATTTGAGCCCTCAAAGGGGAAACTTTGTAACTTGGAATTTATCTACCCAATTAATAATAATTCTATTTACTTTGCATCATTTCTTGTTATTTGCTATCTTTTCCATCTTACTTGCATGCTTTCGTTTGATGCTCATACACAATAGGACATAGATACGCATATTTTTTATCATAATTTTGTGCACCATTTTTTCCTACTTCAGGTGGTTATTCAAAGGGTCGTGAAAACCCTTAATAGGACTATCCTTTTGTTATATTCTTATTATCTTGATTAATGTTATCTACACTAAGCACACAAAATTAGGTGATCTTGATTAAGGTATGATTAGTTTTAAATTAAATAAGTTATGGACTAAGGTAAAAAGGGTCTTATAAATCATGGTGGTGTTCACGTTGTATTCACAAAAATGTGAAAAGGGGAGAGAAGAAGCAAGGGACCACCTAAGGGGATCCCTTGCATTTTCTTCCTTCTCACTTCAATAAATTTAGGGATATAGAGTGTGAAGAGCCTAATAACTAGTTTGATGCATAAAATCTATGAACAATTAAATTTTTAAATAAAACTAAGGTTCCTTTTAAAGACTCCACTTTTGTGCCTAACCTAACCTTAATATTGTAAAATATAAAAGTATAATGCACATACACAATGAATGCAATATTTACACCTAATGCTAAGATACTCTTTTGACTTCAATTATGAAGTAAAAATAAATGATTTTTCCTTTTAAGAATACAAGGGTTCAAGGGAAATGCATTAAAAAAACTATCCTAAGATACAAGCTATATGTTATTCATATTTTAATACCTAAAATAAAATGATAAGATATACCCTATTATGTGATTAATCTACACAAAGATTCCTTAATTTTTCCCTTTCTCAAATAAATCAGAAATAGGAACTAGAAAACAATAAATAGTAAATTGCTATTGAACTATAAAAAGAAAATAGAGAACCAAAGAGTAAAATAACCCAGTTCTACCTCTATGGCAGAAGTGTTGCCTCCATTGTAGAAGAACTATGAGTACTTTTGCTTCCTACCAACACTTTTGTGAAACCTGTAAAAACATAATAAACTGGTGTAATGATGTGAAAGGAAATAGGGAACTAGAGAACAAAATTTTTTTGACTTTGCCTTTGTGGCAAAAGCACTTCCTCTACTATAGAAGCACTATCAACACTTTCACCTCCTATTAATAATTTTGAAAAAGTTATAAAAATATAAATAAATCAAAAGGAGTTTAGTGTAGGAGGGATTGTATAATTAAAATAAAGATAATAAGCTTCCTTGTTAGGATGATCAAATCCATCATTTTAACTATAAAAGGTAATAAACTAATGAAAATAAAAGAAAACATGTATTGAAGACACAACAACAAAACCATTGCCCAATAAAAAGCACTAATAGCACTTTTGTTTGTAGCATAAACACTCTATGCAAAATAAAGAGTAAAAGCACTACCTACCTATAATAAAGAAACACCTTTGACTTTGAGGATACAACAAAGACATAAAATATATGATTTTATAATATTTATCATCTTATAATAAAGTGTACCACCCAGGGGGTTAGATACCCTACTATGCTATTAAACAACAATAGTAAACCTATTTAAAATAAGATGAAATGACACAAATAAAATTAGTTGATTATAATATGTGAATGCAAATTGTAAAACTAAGTAAAATAAAACAAGATAAATGATTATCTAAGTATCAAAAGATATGAGATACAAGATACAACAACAAAAGTTAGAAAAAGTACCACAAGATTAAGAATAAATAAAATAATAAAGGAAAGACACACAATAAGATGATGAATTGTCATCCCCTTTGTTGGAGCTTTATTATGGCCTCGTCCATATAATTGATGCTTAAAACTTTATGATGCCCATTAATATCTTGGTTTGAGAACTTGAGACTTTGCCTATATTATTTCTAAATACTTGAAGGAAGCTCACTTGGGGAAAATAAACAAGTGCTTAGATGCTTTCTAAATGCTCATAAAGTTAAGACAAAATTTTGGCATAATCTAAGTGATTAATATAAAGAAAACTAGGATTCTAGTGAAGATTTAGTAGAGTTTTGGTGCATGAAATTATTCTATGGGAAGACCAAATCAAGGCCTAAATTTATAGAGATCCATGGCCTTTGGGAGAGGGGAAATGTAATGGATGAGGACATGATGGATACAAGGATCAAATATGGTAATTATTTGAAAGTGGCCAAAAGAAGAGAGAAAATTGATCTTTGAAATACAAGGTCTTGGTCTTGAGATCCTATTGCTAGGGATGGTGGGTCAACAGGTGCAAGTAGCTCATTCATGGATGGAGGCTTGATAGAGATATAAATGTACATGTATTAGATTCTAACACATGGTAGATCAAAAGTGTTGCTTAGGTAAAATCTACTTTTTGTTTCTGCATCCAATGGTTCGAGAATCATGCAAATCGGAGCTATAACAAAAAAATTATTTTGGTTTTATGATTACTCTATTTTTGAAGCCAAAAATAGGGAAAAACTACACTAAAACTGTCATAAAATGGTCTAGACAACTCCAAAAATTGCCAAATTTGTTTTGTTGTCTTAGTTAGCTCCTTCTGCACCTCTCACAAAAATGTTGAGTATTCTCAATACTAACAGAGTGGATATGGTGTAGGACCAATATAGAGGCATATTTCTTATTGTCCTATATTTTTCAAACTTTCCAGAGAGATACAAAGTTATATTAATTTGATTAAGTACCATATTAACATAATTTACCATAAATTTTTACCATTACCACTAGCTTACAACATGACAATTCACCTAAATACTAAACAACCACATGTTTATGCATAGTAGTTAGATTTTAACCTTATGTAGAATATGAATCAAATTATATATATATATATTTTTTTTTTTTTATATTTATATATATTATAGTTCGTGAGGGTTAGGTGGATTGGTAAAATGTTGGGCACTTACCAGGAGGAGACTTAGGTTCAAACCTCTTCATGGGCATTCCCAATATAGGGCAAAGGTAGTAGTTTGACTTGAGTTTACTGAGTGTACGTCAGCTTGATGATGACGATACAAACCTCGAGCCACCAAGAGTTTCCCTCACTCAGTGTTGTGTTTAAGGAGGCGAGATAGGGGTTATAGTGATAGCACCATGATTTGATGATACGATCAAAGGTAATGTGACTTGACCCTGTAACCAGTTGTTCAAAAAGGAAAGGTAATTGTCTATTCCTATATATATATAGGAATAGACAATTACCTTTCCTTTATATATATATATATATATATATATATATATATATATATATATATATATATATATATATATATATATATATATATATATATTAAAGTAGTATTTTGAAAGGGTTTTTATTTCTCTTTTACATTGACTTAGTCACATTGAACTATTTGGTGTCGTTGATATTTGAACTTTGGTTTAGGCTACATCAACTATTTGTCCCAACTGTTAAACCAAAAACCCAATGAAAAAATATTAAATAATTTAAATATGTAAATTTTGGTTATAAAAATACCATAAAATTATTAAAGTCTAGTTTAAAGGGAAAGACACGATGACAACTTTTATAAATACTCACTTTCGTGTCTTTTACTCCACACTTTGAGTTCTACCCATAGCATGAAAATGTATTTTTATTCTATGCTTGTATCATAGTATAATGCATGACTCATTTTATAGGCTAGGTTAATTATTTCATGTATTAATTACCTTATCTTCTTTATATAAAGATATCAAGAAAAAATATTGCTATGTTTCATTTCTAAAAGTATTTAGTGTCAAATATTTTTAATTTTCTTATGGAACGAATAATTTTATAGAAATATTAAAATCTTCTATGTTGTGTTATTAAAAATAATATTCATTTTATTAAAACTACATTTATTAAAAAATACATTTTTTAAAGTATAAATAATAGTTTTTTCATATTGAAAATATTTTTTTTGCTAATCAAATACTTATACAATTTTATTTAAAACATTTAAGTGTTTTGATCTAAAAATATATTAGACTTACTTTTTTAAACACACTCATTTAAGAGCTTGAATTTGTTCAATAAAATCTCTTATTTATTCAAGAAATGCATTGTAATATATACTACACACGAATATGATGGTCATAGTATTTAATATATTTTTTTTTGTAAAAAAGGTTATTAAATTAATTTATATGATAATCAAATTACATCTCCTACCTTTCTAGAATTGAAGACTTATAAGCCAAGTATTAATAGAGGATGTGGGATTATTCTCCCTCACATCTAATCTACTACAACTATCTATGCAAACAAAGAGTAACCATGCAAAGCAAGGATATATAAATCTAGATGCAATAAGTAGTATTATCATCAATGGTAAGAATAGAAAAAAGAGCTTCATTGGTTCCTTGATTCCACCATCTAGGATGATATCCACAGCAAGTGAGGTCTCCTTTATCAAGATCCCAGTTAGTCATCGCATCTACAACCCTATTATGATCTCTAGAGATGTGTATGAAATCCACTATCTCAAAGTATTTTTGGGTCATTTGTATTTGCTTAATTATTCTTTGTAATCTCCAATCTATATTCTTTTGCTTGCTTAGTCCTTTTAAGTGGTTAAGCATAATTTGGGAGTCTTATTCCATCTAAATTTTTCTCCACTCCACCTATAAAACCTCCTATAATCCCCTTAATATGGAATATCCATATGCTAGGTTATTGGATAAGATACCTATTTTTTTTGCAAATATAAAGGAAGGAACACCATTCGAGATGTGGCTTATTCCCCCCATATTCACTCTTCCTATATTTTCCCTTGAGGCTACATCTATATTAATATTACCTAGTCTGTCTAGAGGAGGTTTCCAATTCTTAGTTTATATTACTTGTGTGTGATTTGGGGTTATCCTTTTTTATGTGATCACCATTGGAGGCACTTGTAACATAGATATTATATTAATCCACTTTTGATTAGGATTTTGAGGACCTTTTAATAGGTAGTGGATTAACTCCCTCATATTGGTTGTGATACTTCGCTAGATAAAATGGTTGTATTTATTCTCCTAGTTGAAGATATGATTATTTCTCTCATTCCAAAAATTCCATAGAAGGAGAGTCATCTCCACCCAAAAATCTAATGAGTTGATTGGTCCATTTCCTCTTGTTTAGGCCACTCCCTCTAAAGTTGTTCTATAGAAGATATATCATACCAACAAATTCCTAGTAAAGTATCCATATATTTACATAGTTTGATTGTAATGGGGTATGCTATAAAGAGGTGAAATATTATTTCCTCATTCTCCCAACATGTATCACATCTGAAAGTCTCATGCATCCCTCTTTTTATTAATTGTTCCCCTGTCAACACCCTTCTATGAAGTAGCAGTTGAATGAAGAATCTCACTTTGGGCCAAAGGTTTTGTGCCTACAGTTGTATGAATATATCTCTTATTAGGATCAAGGTACTCTAGCAGAGGGCTAAGTATCTAGAGACAACTATATATTCACTCTAATTTTTCTTGCTCCATCCAAGAGTATCCTCCTCTTGATACCATGGGAGTGATCTTGTCTAGATGGTCCTATAGTTTTTTTTCTATGATCCTCTAAGACTTGGATATGCCACTCCTTTATTGAGATCCATTGCCTTCCTACCTTCCAAAAATTGCTTTGAGGCTTAAAGTAACTGGCTACCTTAACCCAGTTGTTTCTATGTTTGTTCTCCATCAATGACCTTTGTGTCAGGAATTGAGTTATTAGAAGAGGATGACCATCCCATAATTATGTCCAAAATTTAACCTTTTGTCCATTAGAAATAATATAGAAAAATCATTTTTTGATCATATCCTCTCCTATTCTAAGTCTCATTAATATGGGAGATCCTCTACTAGGAAGCATAAATCATATTAGCTCTATCAAAGTTTTATTCTCTACATATTTGAGCCCATAATTCCTTGGGGTATTTAAGAAATATCTAATATAAATTAGTCATTAGTGTCTTGTTATTATTTACAATTAATCTAATTCCTAGTCCTCCCTCCTTTGTTTGTAGACATACAATATTCCATTTCACCAATGCCCATTTTTATTCTTCCTTGACTCAACTCCAAAGGAATCTATAGCTTATTTGATCCAATAATTTAGTAACTTTCTTAGGGATGTCAAGAAATGAGGAGATATAAATAGGTGTTATGAGGATTGTTTTTATTAGGGTCATCTATCCTCCTGTAGAAAGCCACCTATTAGTGTCTCTTTATCCAAGATGTGGCCAAAATTGTTAGATTGAGAATGTGGAACACAATTGCTTGTAAGTCCATAGGAGGTGAAGGATAAACATAAGGGTTGCGTTTTCTCATAAGGAAATTTGGTGAGTATCCATGTAATGTTGTAATTTGTATTTATAATACAATTTTTGTTGTTTTTATTGTGTCATCTAGTGTGCTTCCATCAATTATTTTTTCTATGGAGTTCTAATGACTTATTATGAATGAGAGTTTTATGGTAGTATACTACCACCAAATAAATAATGCTCATGCATTATAATGGACATGGTAAGATAATGGATTGAGAAAATATTGTGATCATGTTGTAGTTTGACAACTACTAGAATTTTTTACAAGGGACATCTTTAGTTTTGATTACAGTAGCCCCAAGATAGGTATGAATTATAATATGATTAACCTAATATGAATGTGAATATTTTTCTTCCTCAAGAGACCACCATTGTTGAAACATAAGATAAAAGAAAATCATGTCTTACTTTTTTCCAATGGTTGGCCAAATTACACAAATCCCATGAGGATGTTTCCAATTCAAAACAAGTAACCTTATATATTGTTAATTAATGCATGGGAAAATAAATTGATATTGATATTAAAAATTATTTTAATCAAGAATTTATATTGAAAATTAGAATGATCCCTCTAACAATCATATTTCTAAGGTTAGGATTTGACATTATCAAGTAGATTCAATAGAACTTCCTATTATGAGTGATCATGAGTATCATGTTGATGTAAATTTTTTCAAAAATATAGAAGTAATTTATTTGCTTATTGTATCCTTAGAAATGATGAATGTGATATCTATAAAACTAATATAGATATGTATAGATGCTACTATTTTTTTTATCTCTACAACAAAACCTTCAAACATCTCAAATGAAACAAGAATTATTCCTTTACCTATGAAGCCGACCATCATATTATTGCAAGAAACCAAGATCAACGAAAAATGCCAAGATAGAGTTATTAAGGCTATATGGAAAAATTGTGGAGTTGCTACCAGCCCTGCCAGGGGAGCGTCTGGTGGCCTTATGTGCCTATGGGACCCTACTAAAGTAGGTCATATTTTATCATCTTCTAATAGGATCACCAACATTGCTTTTTGTTGGAAAGATTCAAATGTTCAGTGGGTTTTATCTAATGTGTATGCTCCTAATACTATGTTTGCCCAACGAGAACTATAGTTTTCTATGAGGCAAATGCAGCAGATATGCTAGAGTCAACCTTGGATGATAGCTGGAAATTTCAACACCCTACTAACAAAAAAGGAGGTACTCCTATCTCCTCTCAAAATTTTGAAGATTTTACTGATTTCATTGATGAGTGTGGTCTTATGGACATCCACCTTAAAGGGAGAAAATTTACTTGGACCAACAGGATAATGAGGGCACAACATATTTTAATGTGATTGGATAGATTTCTCATTTCCCACGAAGCTCTTCAATCCTTTGGAGATGCAACTCTCAACTCTCTTCCTCGGATTGGGTCTGACCACAACCCTCTAGTTTTAGAGGGGCTGAACACTACCTCTTTCAAGTCTCCTTTTCAGTTCGAACCTATGTGGATTCAACACCCAGATTTCAGAAGCAAAATACTTGAATGGTGGAGCAGAGATTTTCCTAGTAACCCAATTGCAAGATTAACTCAAAAACTCCATCATACCAATAACAATATAAAAACATGGAATAGGTAAACCTTCAAGAATTTATTTGAGGTAAAAAAATCATTGGTGATAAGATCCAGGCCATTGAATTTTGTATCCAATACGAGGAACATGATGTGCAGCTTAGGGAACAAGAAAGAGAGCTACTGGTTGAATATCATAATATTTTGTCCATGGAGGAAATATTTTTGTAGCAAAATTTGAGAGCTCTCTGGCTCAAACAAGGCGATTCCAATATGAAGTATTTCCATGCTTTCACCCTCCGACATAGAAGCATCAACAAAATCAGAAATTTGATCAATTCGGATGGCACCAGCACGAAAAATGAAGAGGAGGTGAGATATGAAGTCGTAGCACATTTTAAAAACATTATTGAAGCGGGTCAACCGAGTAACCCTCAAGCTACTGATTCCCTTCTCCAAAATATTCCATGTTTAGTCTCTAATAAAAATAATGATAGACTATTGGCCTAATTTTTTGCAAACAAAATTAAAGATGTGCTTTCCATGTCTGCTCATAAAGCATCTGGGCCTAACGGTTTCTCTCCCCGCTTCTTTTAGCATTTTTAGGACATTTTTAGCACTGATGTAACCAAAGCCATTTAGTTTGCTCAAGTGACCAAGAACATCTCGAGAGACTTCAACTCCACATTTATCACCCTTGTCCTGAAGAATAAAAAATGTTGAACAATTTTTTATTATAGGCTGATTAGCTAGTGCAATGTCATCTACAAAATTTTGACCACGACCATTTCCAACAAAATAAAGAAACTGCTCCCTGGTATTATTGATTTATGTCAAGGCAACTCGATCAAGGGAAGGCTTATAACTGATGGTATAATAATTGTTCACAAAATGCTCCACTCTGTCTCAAAAAACAAAAAGACAAGACTTTTTCTCAAGTTAGATATCACCAAGGCGTTTGACAAGGTCTCTTGAAGTTTTTTATGTGTTTTACTGACAAAATTTGGCTTTCATCCAGAGTGGATTGCCCTAATCCTTGATTGTCTTTCGTTTGCCTAGTTTTCTATCATTGTAAATGGTCATGCTACTAGGTATTTCAAGAGCAACCAAGGAATCAGGTAGGATCCTCTTTCCCTTTATTTATTCATTATTCTTGCAAAATCCCTTGGGAGGGCACTCAATTTTGCCTGCTCTAATGGTACTATCTTTGGGATAAAGGCCTTCTCCATCTCCCAACCGGTCATGCATAAAAAAATTGTTGATGACATGTTACTGGTAACCAAAGCTTCAATTCCTGAAGCAAGGGTAATCAAGAATATCCTAGTCTCCTACGAGATTACTACTAGACAAAATATTAATTTTTAAAAAATTAAATTAATGTTTTCCACTTCAATATTTTCCAAGAATTCCTTGCTACACTACAATTCCAAAAGATATGTTTAACAATTTTTTTCTACCACAACTACTACAGAGGTCTGAGTTATTCATCCACCTTGCCAACATTACCTTGCAATGGATACCTTGGAAAATGAGTAGCCAAAGAAAAACCTTGAGCTGAGCAGATAATCTGAATTTCCAAACCTGCTTTAGCCTCTTCTTACACTTCTTCTCTAGACAGACAATGTCCTAGCATCTATTTAATAGGATATGCAAAGAAGTATTATGCAATAGAGTTTTGTAAATCTTAGTGGATTTGTAAGAAATGATGCTCCCTTGAAAGTTCCACCTCCAGTCACGCTAGATAGGGCTAGGAAAACCACCATTTAACTTATACTAATGTTTAGATGGAATAAGAGAATGAATCTAAGAAATAGCATCCCTATCAAAAGCTTTCAAATTAAACTTATTGCAAAGATCCTCCCACTTAATCCAATCAATGGCTCCTGAATCCCACAAATCTACCTAGTTCTTAATTTCCCTCTTAACCAACCTCTTGCATCTAAGATGAGTAAGGTTTGAGGCATACACCCCATTGCCTTTCCATAACCAAATAGACCTATATAGAAGCACCTAGTCTCTATGCTCTTCCATATAGGCCCAATAAACCATAGAACCAACAATCTTCCATGCCTCCTAGATCCTCTTAATAAGGATACAACCTTGTATTTTAAATTGAACAGGATGACCCACAATATCCTCAATATGAAAATCCCCCTTAACACCATCAACATGAAGACAATTTTGAATTCTATATCTCAAGAGCCTTTGCCAAGGATCAACCCCTTCCAATGCTCTAACCACCCATTTGGCTGCCAACATATTATCGTGCATCCGAATGTCCAAAAGACCTAGACCACCTTCCTCCTTGGGAATAATGCAATAGTTCCAAGAGATAGAGGGCATTCTCTTGGATCCATCGAAATTAGACCAAAGAAAGCCTCTAATAAGCCTTTCCAATATTTCAAACTGAGAATCATTGGGAAACCAACACGAAGAATAATAAATATGACAAGCTTGTAATATTTTTCCAACAATAATTATTCTACCAGCAAAGGATATGAGCTTATTTTTCCAGAACTAAATTTTCTTTGCAAATATCTCAAGACACCAATCCTACATGCCCTTCAAATAAAGGACCTTGCCAAACGGGATTCCAAGGTATGTAACAATTTCACCATCCTTCACCCGTCGCCAACCAGGAGAGAAATTATTTGGAAGAGTGTCACTGCCAATCAGTGAATAGTTTGATTTTTCTTCACTAATGATGGCTCTAGAGGCTTTAAAAAACTGCTCCAAGCAACCTTTGACATTTTGCAGTGACAAGGCATCCAAATCAAAAGAAAGAAGGGAATCATTCGCAAAATGATTATTCAGAACATGACCTCCAGAAGTATCAATCCCTTTGATTAAACCCGCACCTCTCTTCAATTCCAACATATAACCCAAAGCATCAACAGTGATAACAAACAAAAGAGGAGCAAGAGGGCACCCTTGTCTAATGGACATGAAATACGTATTTAATTAGTGAGCTTACCGTTAACTACAACTTGAGTAGAGGCACAGGTGAATAAAAACTTCATTTTATTCACTACCCGTTTGTTGAAGCCAAGCCATTCCATAATACTAAAAATAAACAACCAATCCACTTGATCATAGTATTTATCAAAGTTAATCTTAAGCATAATGGATTTATGCCCACTTTCTTGTACCCATTCCAAAGTCTCCCAAGCAGTCGAGATCATATCAAGAATGAACCTGCCCTTGATAAAATTTGTTTACTCCCATCTCACAATCCTAGCAACAATAT